>CM060248.1:47410323-47642664 GCA_030684275.1 Acipenser oxyrinchus oxyrinchus
AACGATCAGTATTGCGGCTGTTCTGCATAGTAATACTTAAATCAATAGAATCTAAAAAAAAAAAAAAAGCCTAATGGGAAAGTGGTCTTTTTAAAACAATTTTTATTATTATTTTAATTTTAGTAAATGTAACAAATGTTACCTTTCCGTCCTATTACCCCAAAGAATCATTGAGGGCTGTACTTCATAGGACAATTCAATGGATCAAGTTCTACAACCAGACGGCTATTGAGTCAGTGTTGCCCAGGACTGTTGAGTATAAACATGTTACATTTAACACATGAAACCTAACTGCATTAAATACAGTCACATTGAAAAATGCAATAATTAGTTACATAGTTAAAGTAACTTTTAGTGAACCTTGATATGAAACTTCAATTTTGATTACCCCATGTATGCACACAAAGTGCTTTTAAAATAAATTTGCTATCTGTAGATAAGTATATAACATAACGCGAAGGGACTTACCAGACGGTAAACCCTCTTATGGTATTGATGTTTTAAAAAATTACATTTCAAGTTTTTCTGTTTGTTTTTTTTGTGATTTTATGCAGCCCTGTTTTTTGTTGCTAATGACAACAAACATTTCCTCATTATTTTGTGTACCTCGTACACAAAAGCTAACATGGTTTGTGAACAGTTTGTAAAACATGTAAAGAAATACAAATACCGGTAACTTTTTATTTTATTTGATAAGGATTTGGGTGCAGGTTTGTGTATTTGTGTAAGTTGCAGTATTTAAGTTACCGTTATGTCCTAAAATGTATTGTCAAAAAGATGTAGTAATTCAAATCTAATAGTCTATGTGTTAATGCTAATTGTGCTGTTTGTTCAGTAACTTGTTCACTGTGTGAAGAGAGCACCATCCTGTGTGTTACTGTGAAATGCTGAAATAAAGTTGCTGAAAGTAATCAGACTGCAACCAGTTGTTAGATTTCTTCAACTCATCATTCAAACCGGAGACTTATTGTGGTTACTGTATTGCCGCTTACTTTTTTGCTGTACTAAATTTAAATAGATAGATTGAAAGTATAGGAGCAGACTTGTCTACATTGACAGACACCATTCAGAGGGTGTTATGTACTAGAAAAGAGATTTTCTTTCATCAAGCACTGAAAAGGCAAAACACATGAATACTGTATTTGCGTATTTCTGGCGGATTGATTTGGAACAGTGATTAAACCTAGTTTGAAAGATAAGGCCCTTTTCCAGCGATTAGGCCCTCGTATTGACCAATCAGGTTAAAGGAAATCTCAAATCCATTTTCTAATAATATTTCAAATAATAAATGAATTAATTGTTCCTACACAGAACATGTTTTTCTATGTTTAATTTGTGCTATGAAATACAGCACAAACACAAGCTGTGTGTATTTTGTTTCTCAACATTAACTGCATAGCATTGCTTCAAGGCAATCAAAATATATTAATGACACAGGGTGGTAAAGAGTATAAAATACAGTTATTGTCCTACTACTATGTATTATGTCTAACTGTGGTAGGCTGTTCTATACTTTCTACTTGCAATAACACATTTTTGGCAGCTATTTAGTATGCGGTGGGCATAAGCTCTGTATCATGATAGTATCATGATAGTATCGAGAAATGTGATACTTTGCAAGGTATTTTATTGTGGAGCTCTAAATGTGGTATAGCAAAAAGTACAAGAAAGTTCTGCCTTTTACTTTAAGGTATGTGGTTCCCCAGCATTCCAAAAATAATTAATCAAAAGATCAATCGGCATTTGTTAATAATCTTTTTTATGTTCTTGAGACTACCAATTATTATTCTAAAATGTAAACGCAATACAGCTTACAGCCACCTCTAGTATTCTTCTATATGCTTCTAAATATGTCAGTATCCATTAGGAAAAAAGTTTTTACCCTTCTGTTTATTGTGCACGTGGAAATTGTAACTTCAGTTCCCTCCCAAAAGATAAAAACATCCCTGCTTTCTATCTCTCCTCCCATTTTGCGGCGCCTTCAAGTTTAAGGTGTAAGAGAAACCGCAAACTGAAAAGCCACACAATTTTTGCAGCTTCACATCCACCTTAGCTTTAGATTTAATCCACCACAGATGCATAGCATTTGTGCCACTACTTAAAAGCATCACTGTATTGCGCCCCAAATGGTAAATCACTTTATTATAGTGTATCGTAGAATATTCAGGTTTTTTTTCATTCTGTTACTTGTATGTTGACGTTTTAAATCAGAACCAGGCAACTTCTCAAATAATGTTCTTCCATTCGAATGAAACAAATCCTCAAATTCAATAAATGCCCTATGTCATTTGCAGTGAGTTTTTTTGTAAATGATATCTATTACAGCCCAATGGGGCATTCAAAGTGTTTTAAACTCAATTGACATTTGTTTCTCATGTGCAGAACAAAAGGGCAATCAGCAGGTGGAATTCTTATCCTGAATCTATCTATCTTATATATATTTAGCTCAAAGAGCCAGCTGCCCATATATATATATATATATATATATATATATATATATATATATATATATATATATATATATATATATATCAGTTTCATTCTGTACTGCCCTAAGCTAATGCAATCAAACTTTTCATTTAATTAACAAGGCAGATGGTTGCATATCTAAGTTTGGCAGAAAAATCTAAAACAGTAATTTTATAATTCCCTCTAAAATTAATTTACTCATTTCTAGCTGCTATTGTCCTATGAGTGCGTCAGCAGAAATAAAGCATGGTCCAGAGATTGAGTTTTAATAACATGAATCATCAAGTTATCTTTTGTTGGCCATCTGTTTTGTCTTTTGGTAACAGAGATTCAATTGACATGTTATCAAAAAGGTTGACATTTACGTTAAATGACATTTTGTTGCAAATAACACTGGTGAAGTGATTTTGTCTAAGACTCTAAAGACCGCTGCACACAGCCCGACTCAAGCCATCCCAACTCATCACATCTGAGTATGCACAGATTTTGCGATCAGTTGTGCTCAGTTTTGGTTTGATGTCACAATTGAGTTTTTTCCTGAATGGGTGTCGCACACTGCTAAGACTGAATTAGACGGACCACAACTAGACCCTGGTGATTACTATGTATGCAGATTTAATTAATACTGCCCTGTACACATTTTTGTATTAACTTAGCCCAACATAGCGACCCTTGTGTTATGCATGGCATCGTATGCTGATTAGACGGTGGAGACAGCGCTGTGAGGCAACCAAAAGATTAGCCTATTAATTTAGCTATTGACCATTTACACCGTGCAAACGTTTCAGGCAGTGTTTGACTTTTTGTATAGCTTGTCTACTACACTTTAGCCTGTGGTAAATAAAATCCAACCTGCTGATTTTTTATTTGACTTTGGCGTTTTTTTTTCTCAGTGTGTGGATCTAGGGGCTTGTGATTTGTGACCTATTGGAGATCGACACACCGGTGACTTCTGTTTTAGCGCAGTAAGAAAATATAGGCTGCCAGTAGATTGATAATTTACCTTTTATTAGTAAACGCCTAAAAACACCTATTCAAATGTGCACATATCTGATATTTTTTAATTCAGGATACTCAATTCAAGACTAATGTATTTTTACCTGTGGAACTAAAGCTGTCAATATTCCGCCATCTTGTGACAAGTTACATGACAAGCTACGTCACTTAAACCTGCTTCACCATTGGTTGACAGCCTTATGACTAATCGGTCTCAGTCAGTCTTGGTCGACAACCGCCGCACACAGACAGACTGATCACATCTAAACGAAACTGCGTCTGAAAAAGATTCAACATGTTTAATCTTCAAATCTGAAGACATCCCGACTGAAATCTGCATAATCTTGGTTTTAAGGGCACGCACACTGATACGATTCATCGAAACTCTGTACGGCCAGTTGAGATGAGATGAGTCGGGACGGCTTGAGTCGGGCTGTGTGCGGCGAGCATAAGACTGCACATGTTCAGAGCCAAATGAAATGCAACTCTATATAAGCTTAGAGAGACTATATTTCAGTGAATTGCCCAGGTTTAAATGGCCTGACTGCATCTTCTCCAGACCCGACTGAAAGGGCATTCCCAGTTGAAGGTAATGGCTAATTACTGGTTTGACTGCAATTAGGTGACTACCATTATTCAACTACAAAAATGGGTTGCAATAATTGTGATGTTTCTGTATCTTGAATAACCAATAAATGTAATCAAATGTAATCATGTATTGACTATACTCATCTGTTAAGAATCATTTTTCATGAATCAATAAATCGTGCAATTCGAATAATTATAAAAGTAGAATTGTCTGATTCATTATAAATGAATGAAGTTACCACACCCTACAATGTGGTGCGTATTGATTTATACAGTGTGAAACCGCTCATTAATATATGAGCCATGCGTATACGCAATATAGACACATGGTCATGTGATGCTGTTTAACCAATCAGAGGTGGCTATTTTTCTAAGCCATTTTATAAGTATGCAATAAGGCCCGAGAGGGTGTCCGATTTACATCTTGTATAGGGACACCCTGAAGGGCCTTATTGCATGTATAATCCAGGTCAAACAGTGGATCTGAATGTTTAACAGGAAACTAAGTAAAGCTAAGTAAATTCAATTAATTGAAGCATGTAAAAGTACGACAGCTGGAACTTTGCTCAAGCAGTTACATTGCTTGTTTCAGGTTCCATAGCTACAGTTGGTAAGTTAAGTAGGCACTTTAATGTTAAACCCCAATTTTTGAACTTTAATAACTTTGACCCCGTTCAATGGAATTTGCACAAATATGTGGATGTTTGGTCTCATGGGTTAGATCGCCTGACATGGGCCATTTCACTATTTAAAATAAAAATATAACACATTTAAGTAATGTTATTAACGATTTTTTTCTCACAATTTACAGTACAAGCACCGCTGTTTCCAGTAGCGGACTGGCCATCTGGAGCACCGGGAGAATTCCCGGTGGGCTGGTCGACCTGTGGGCCGATGGGCCACGGGCCTGATACAAAAAAAATATATATATATATAATCTCCCGGCCCAGGCTGTCCGACTGGGCCGGCTCAATGGTCCAATTAATGGGGGGGCTAGAAAGTTGAGCGACGCGGGGGGGGTAGAAAGTTAAGCAACGCGGGCCAGCCCACTGGTCCATCTCTCCCCGCCCCGCCCTTTGGTCCATTCCTCCCTCTGTGCAGCGGCTGCAGCCCTTAACCCCGCCCCCTTCCCTCAAACACACACACTGACAGTGACATAGCCACGAGACGTTGATGTAGCTAGCTATCAAGGGAAGTCTGCTTCAATTTTGGAAAACATCATGGAAAAGCAACACAGTAAAAAAACGCAAAGGTGGGGCTGAAAAGTTAAGGGAGAAAAAAGTAAAGTCCCTTGAGTCAGATGCAGCCAAATGCAGGAAGTTAACCGACTTATTCGGTAGTAGTGCCAATGCCAATGCCAACAACGTGCATGTCGTAGTCCCTGCCAAGGAGGATGCCGCAGCCCCGGTACAAACTAGAGTAGTAGCAGAAGAATGAGACAGCGACAGCATAGCCGACGATGATTGTAAGTCTAGCACAAGCAAAGTCAGTGCAGTGGCTGCATCCGAAGCGGTAGGCAATGGGGAGCCAGGGCAGGGAGGGAGACAGATAACACAACATCAATATTGTGCTAGCTAACTGTACCAGTAACATGATTCCAGCCAGACAGTTTGTTGATTAATGTACATGCCAGCCATATCGGTCATTTCAAGCCCTATTCCTTAACTTTTGTTGAATAGGAACTACACCACATATGATATTTCATATTTTCATCATATTTTTACTATGTACTTGAGCTTGTGTCCTCAAAAGTGAGTACACCTCAGCAATTTATAATTATTTTTACCACAAAGGTGAGATTTTAATCTTTCTTGGAGTATGCAGCATTACTAGTTATTGTGTATGGCCCTCTCATGATAAATAATTACTTTTGGGTATGTCTATTTAGGCGGAAATCTGCATTTTTACATTATATTCAACAGGTTAATGTTCGTTTGAAGCCCTACTATTTACATTAGTCAGTCCTTGACACAGCACAGCCGCCTTGTATTAATTACATTTATGATGATTCAGCCTGACTGTAAGCTATTGTTTCCACTATGTTGCTATATTTATAATCTGTAGCTAAAACAACTATGAATTACAACTGAATTTTAGTGCTAAGCTACTTTTCTCCAGCCCCATTCATGCTATACAAATAAAGGTTTATTATTATTATTCATTCATTAATTTGATCAAATGGCGGGGCTGCTGCTGTGTTTTTGTATTTTGTCAAAATATTGGGCCTTTATAATTAATTTGTTTATTCATTAATTCATACCCAAATTGAGGTTGATGATAGGCCCAGTTCAGCTGCAGTGGAAGAGAGAGTCAGAGAGAGACAGGATGCCAGCCCAACTTTTGATTATTTCAAGAGACCTAAACGTGTTTTTTAGTTTCCACCCTCAACAGAAATCAAAAAACCCTGTGGTGCAGGTGGTTTTCTGTTTTAAAGATGGCACCAATTGAAAGTGGCTGTCATACAGTGAAGAAAGCCATGCTTTATACTGTTCAATTTATATGGCATTTGCCAAGCCCACCGACAGCAGTATTTTCATGAGTGGAATGACAGATTGGAAACATATTCACCAAAGAGTAGAAGAGCATGAGAAGAGCAACATGCACAGAAGTAGTGCTGAGGCGTATGTTTTAAGGGCCTCCAAAGCAGATATTGAAAATCTGCTCAGTGGCAGTGAGATGTCTGCTCATAGAGAGCAGGTTCGCAAGAGGAGGCAATCATGACAATGGCAATTCAGTATGTGTTCTGTATAACTCTTAAAACAGTGTACAGAGTGTGTGTGTTCTGTAGCACTCTGAAAATAGTACTGCATTAGTGTACAACAATAGCTGTGATGCAGCTAGGTGGTGGTATTAGGGGCTGGTGTGTGAACGTGCGTGCGTCGGTGGGGCAGGGCGGGGGCGGTGGAGTATCCGCGGGCCGGTTGTGGTGGGCCGGCCTGGGTCAAAGTCCAGGGCCGTTTTTTAGTCCCAGTTCGTCCCTGGCTGTTTCTTATCTGATAGGTCAAATATGGTAGGTTCAGTGAAAAATATTACAAATAAATGTAAAAACAAAAACAGTTGTATTTGTATGGATACAGTTCTTAAATTGGTGACGAATAAAAAATTACCTTTTATATCTTCTTATTTCACAATCAAACAAGAACCAGGGTCAAATGCACATGAGTGTCAATCATGTGTAAGAATCCCCATATTAACCAGTCCTGAGGCAAGAAGTAGGCGGGATCACCATTTTCTTGAGCCGGATTTGCTGAATCCAAGTGTGAGCGTTTGTGTGATTTGTAATTTTATTGAATGCTACGCTTCAGAAAAAAGACTGGGGCAGAGCGTGATATAATATACAGAGCATTGTGGTGACTGAAGTTCTGCATTATTATTATTATTTATTTCTTAGCAAGGCAACTTACAATTGTTACAAGATATCACATTATTTTTACATAGAATTACATTATTTTTTACACATTATTTTTACATACAATTACCCATTTATACAGTTTTTTTTTGTTTTTTTTTACTGGAGCAATCTAGGTAAAGTACCTTGCTCAAGGGTACAGCAGCAGTGTCCCCCACCAGGGATTGAACCCACAACCTTCCAGTCAAGAGTCCAGAGCCCTAACCACTACTCCACACTACTGCATTAGTGATAACCTCTTAATCGAAAGGAATGGAACAAAACATGCACGATAAGACAAAATCAATATTTACCCTTTCAAAACAAGCCAAATCTGCACTGCCGATGTAACCTCTGACCCATGAGCTGTTTGCTTCGCCCCCTGCCTAAGCGCACAACATTAATACAAAAGTATTTAGGACGTTTTGGACATGAGTCCAGTGAGTTGTTTGTTTTTAAGAATTACATTTGTAAATTCCACAAACAGTGGCATCATCAATTGAATGCCCATCAGTACTCAAATGTATAGCTACAAATGACAAGGTGGATTTGATATTAATGCTTCTGAGATGTTCTACAAAGCGATCTGCTAAACATCTTTTAGTCTCTCCAATATATAGCCAGTTGCACTTTTTGCAGATGATACAATACACAGTCCCCTTGTAGTGCAAGTAAACGGTTCATTAATGGTGATAGAAGATTTAGGACCATGAATTTTCAAGTTTTTATTTGTGTGTTTACAGGTTGATCTCTTGCAAGGCCTTTTGAAGTATTGTTTTCAGAAGGGATAGTGCTGTGGACAAAATAGAGCTGTGGGGTCTTTCATGGAGGTTCTTAAAAATGCCTGCCATAGATGGATCCTCTTGCAAAATTTTAAAGATTTATTGCATTTTTTATTTGTAGGATGATATGTTAGTACAAGGTATATGATGATTTGTATCTTGCTCTCTTTGATTTAGAGCTTCATTCCTGTTTAATGCAAACATCCATGTCTTGGCTATATTGATGATGTTGTCTGTGTATCCACAGCTCTTAAAAAATATTGTGACAAAGAGTCCCTGTCATTGACAACTTTGTGCAAAATTTCGGGTTCTCCACACTGACGTTCTCTGGACACAGCACAAACTGTCTCGTGGGCAAACAGCACAAACTAAAGTATTATTTAACCATTTTATACCATTGATTGGCATTTCGGTACCAAATGCTATTTGCATGTGTAACGGTCACTTTTTTCTGTTTTTTTTTTTTTGTGAGGGCGACGCTGCTTTACCACCCACCACTTCACTGGAGTCAACAATGAAGAGCTACACAGGGAGACAGTGTGGAGCTTCACCAAGCCTCTTTTCTTATTTGTCAACTCTGTTAAACAAACAATAATCAGCACTCTGCTGTCACTGCATTCCCAGCTACAGCTTCCTTGCAGAGTTATAGTGCAAACTGAATTAAAATGGCAATCATGCTTCACAGGTCTCACAGAGCCAGTTTGTCCTGTTAATAGCACAACTATTGAATCTTCAACTTCCAGCAAGCTATTTTACAGCAGAATAAGGGAGATATTTACAAAGGTAATTATATATTTTTCAACCCTCAATAGCCCCACAAACTGAACAATGCCCCTTACTAAAATCATTCTCCCCTACACCATACAGTGGCTGCACAATAACTCCCTGCCCTGCAGACACTACAAGGGGAACAGGATCTCTGATTTGGTGAAACTTCACAAAAGTTTTCCTATTGACATTACACATGCTGCATTATGTTTGGCACATTGGTCATCCGTTTTGTATTGTTTTTAGATATGTGCATGCGTCAGCATTTCAGTGCATTTTGTCTGTGTGATTATCAAATGTGAACTTTCAGTGTTATAAAGGAGGTTTACTTTTTAGACCTCAAAACAGTATAAAAACATCAAAACACATCTCAAAATAGTGCACAATTTGGCATACCTTTTTCTCCATGGATATTATGAAGTAAAGCACCACTTACTAAACTTACTGCTTTTTATATGTAATGATTTCCATTACATGAGAGTAGATGTTAAAACTTCATGCTGATTTGAACTTGGCTCTCGCCAAGATAAGCACCAACTAAGACGTAGCTTCACAGTAAACTAATGTGATCCATATGTGTCTCCATCCATTTGCGCTTCCTTCCATATGATGATGTAGATATCCTTCTGTCTGGTGTTGATGGCTGAAGTGTAATGCTGGCTCCAGGGATCAGCTTATTGCCTCCCTAGCGCATCAGCACACAATAACGGCTGCGATGCTGGCTCCGGGATCAACCATAGTGCGGTCTCCCAGCGCATCAGCATGACAACCGCCTGGATTGAGCTAAGTAGGGTACATCTCTGGGGTCTTCAAGTGGGCACCTTCCATCCTTGGTGTTTCGTCGACTAGCCCACGACACCTCAAGAGGGCTTGACGGTGATTCTGGCGTCCCAGCATCACCCCCCTCCGCCCCCCACTCAACTCAGCCCAGCTTACTTACCTGTACATCAGCGTTTCTTTCTTTCTATTGTGCTTGAGATCCCCAGCCAGAATCTTTCCGTCTCAACCACAGCCAGTTGCTGCCCCTCTCTGCTGTAAATATATGTAATGTTAATATCATCATCATCATCATCATCATCATCTTCAGCCTTTTTAAATCCACTGCTGGATGAAGGCCTCCCCAAGATTCTTCCACAAAAGTCTGTCTGCTGTGGCCCTCATCCACATTGCTCCAGCGTGTTTCCTAATTTCATCTTGCCATCTTCCTGAAGGTCTTCTTCTTGGTCGCTATAGCTGTTGTGATCCAGTCTAGTATCTTCTTGGTCCAGCGATGGTCTGTTCTTCTTGCTGTCCGGTCCACTGCCATTTCAGTTTTTTCGCTCTTATAATAACATTGCATACTTTTGTTTTCACTCTAATCCATTCCTTTCCTTTTCCTGTCTCTTCTTGTTATTCACAGCATGCATCTTGCCATTCTCTGTTGAGTCGTTTATAATTTTTTAGTCATTTTTGCATTGTTCGAAGACTCGCCTCTTGAGGCACAACGGTAGTTTCCCTTTCAGAACCATGCTTAATCTTCCAAAGGCACTACAGCCCATTTTTGCTCTTCTGTTGATTTCACACATTTGGTTCTCCATTGCTGAAACTAACTGTCCTAAGTATATGTAGTTATTGACTTCTTCAAGCTTGATCCCATTGACTTCAATTGCCTGTGGAGCAGTATATTTATTGAACATGACTTGAGTCTTTTTCAGGTTCATTTTCAAGCCCGCTTTGATGCTAGCCTTGTGTAGTTCTTATATTCTTGTTTGTAATTCTTCTGGGCACGTTGTAAATGTGAGGATGGCGTCTGCAAATTGTAGGTATTTCAAGTAGGCTCCATTGATCTTCAGCCCCTTATTTTCCCAATCCAATCCCATGAAGAGCTTTGGGGAAATTGTATCTCCTTGACAAACTCCTTTTTCTATCTTGATTTTGTCGCTGTTTTTATGGAGTCTTACTGTGGATGTTGCATTCTTGTATATGCTGCTGATCAAGTCTCTGTACATTTTCTCAATTCCTTGTTTTTTCAGAGAACTAAATACAGATCTTGTGTAAACAGAGTGAAAGGCTTTTTCATAGTCGATGAATCCCAAGCAAAATGGTATTTCGTACTCCTCGCTGGTTTGAATCACTTACTGTACAACTTGAAGATGATCCATTGTGCTAAATCCACTTCTGAATCCTACTTGTTCATTTGATTGTCCTAAGTTGTGCCGAGTCAAATGTATCTTGAAGTCTGTTGGTGAGTATCTTGGTAAAAATGTGTAGATTATAGGAAGTAAGCTAATAGGTTTGTAGTTCTTGAAGTCTTCTTTATCTCCTTTCTTATGAAAAAGTATCATCGATGCGTTGTTCCAGTCGTTTGGCACTTCATTTTGCTTAATACAATCTGTAAAAATATGTGACAGTATTTTTGTCATTTCTTCACCTCCTTCTTCACCATGTCAATCGTTATGCCGTCTTCTCCGGGTGCCTTTCCTGTCATATGTTTGATAGCATGTTTCACTTCTTCCGGTAGAATGTCTGGAATGTCTTCCTCGGGTTGCATTTTTTCTGTCTTGTCTTCATCATCTGCTACATTGCTCTTTTCGTCTCAATATAATTTTCTCTAAAAGTCTTTGACTCTCTTCAAAATCAATTTGTGGTTCTTGATGACAGTCCAGTCCTCTTGTTTGATTGCTAAAATCTATTTTTTCCCAGACAATTAGTATATAATTATCCGCAGCTCCCTGACGAGTTGTATCTTCGACATACAGAATATTTTTTATAATACAGACTTACCGCCTGCGGTGCACACACACACACACACACACACACACACACACACGACACATGCATCAGTCTAAAACCTGTGGAGTTGACTCAAAGACAGCGGCACTACAGATGGGAGGATTCATTTCTTGGTATGAGCAGCAGAAGGATGCCGATTCTGTAAAATTTGTTTTTTCCTGATGCAGTTACTTTGGAATCCTAGCAAACTTATTTTGCCTCATTAAAACAAAAGACTATGATGGACTTTCTCAAGGTTCAAAAAGAACGACTTGCAGCAGTAAATTGTTTAAAAAAGCTATTGGTATGTACTTTGTTGAAATGAAGAAATTACACAACAGGCTTGTTTATTTAGTTTTAAAATAAAAACAAATTAATATAATTGTATTTTTTTGTTTGCAATCCCAAAAAACTAGCAACACTTAGCTACCATTATTTACTATTAATACGTGGAATAAATGAGCGAATACCTTAATACCTTGATATTTCTAGCTGCTAGACACACAACTTAGTTTAAGGCAAACTGTGCTCTCTAATCGGCTGAATAGCTTATTCCCGTCACAAAATGTCTTATGATCTTGTTGCTTTTTTTTGGTAACAGAAAAAGCTGGGGAAACAGGGTTGGAGGTGTATCACATTTTGATTTTGCTAGGAGTAACACTGTCAAAGTAAATTCATTTTCAAACATTATTATGTCTTTGTAATATATTGCATTGCATACATCTCCAGTAAACGCTAATTTGGTTTACATTACTAGTTTCTGTATTTTATTCATGCATTGTAGTCACACGCAGTGACACCTCATTTATCCGCGTATTTCACACATCAGTGGACCTATGTCCCCTCAAGCACGTGGATAAATGGAGTTCCACTGTGTGTGTATATATATATTGATGGTGGATTGTTCGGGGAAACACTGTAGTGCCTGTTTATTATTTACAATAATAAAACAATAATAAACAAACAAAACCTAACCCGATCTCGGGTCCTAGCTAAACAGAAGTTGTCTCTATCTCATAACGAGGCAGGCTAAGCTGTAGTCCAAATACCTTTTCCAATATTTTGTTGTCCAGTTGCACAGTAATAATAATCAGTTTGTTCATCTTTCTCTCACTCTCCAGCTCTCCAAACACAACTCCTACCATCACCCTCTCTGCCCTCACACACCCACCTTTTAAACATAACCAATTACATAATTGAACAATTAGACAATTGACTTCACCTGGATTCAATCCTGACTCCAGTAACCTGTGCAGGGTCCTAATGCCCCCACGTATGGTCTCTGCACAATAGTAAGTTTATTTTTAGTTTTCCTTATTTAACATGCAATTCCCTTATTTAACATTCATTTACAAAGTGTATTCATTAACCCAATTTTAGTTTTGTTCCCAAACACTTTACATTATTTAATTTATTTGTTTACCATCCAGTTGGTTTATGTTGTCCTTGCACATTAATCGTGCAATAAAAGTGCATTCTGGGAAGAGAATGAAATGCGTGCTTCTATTTAGGGAAGTGCTGATTTGAATCGCGCTCTCTCCCCGGAAGTAGTAGGACACTGTGGTTTTAAGCTCATATAAAAAGGGCTTAAATTTGTGTACGAATTGTTGTCTTGTTGTGCACAAGGATTGCTGATAGTGTGCTACGAATGTATATACGTATTTGGAACTGGAATGTTTATCTACGTTGATTTAAATGATTGCCAAATACCTGTCTGCAAAGCTACTCGTGTGCATTGTATCAGAGCTGTGGTGAACGCTGTGGCAAAATCCAGCGTGGCGCATTTACCCCGACCAACATAATAAACTGTTGATTTAGTTATAAACCTCAGAGTGTTTTTGTTTCCATGTTTGTGCATTGCTAATAATTTTGCTGTTTAGGGATTACATTTACATCTGTTACATTTACTAAAATAAAAAATAATAATACAAATGGAATTTGGTCTTTTTAAAAGCATTTTTATTATTATCTTTATTTTAGTAAATGTAACACATTTTCACAGAACAACCGTTCTTTCGGGCAACTGTCAGTCACATACCTGAAAACACAAGACAGCTGAGCTGCGTTTCCATTGTCAGAAGTTTAATCTACCATTACAGCTACGTACTTGGCTTCCTGTACTTCTGCTTTTATTCGTTCTGAATCTTGTTAGCAGTACGGTAGGTTTTCAGTCCCAAACAAAAAGGTTTCACTAAATAATACAGTACAGTGATTATTTTTATTTATTTATTTATTTATTTATTTATTTATTTATTTTTAATTTAGTCATTGCCAATTAGTTTTTATTATTTTCTCCCCAATTTGAAATGCCCAATTATTTTTAGGCTCAGCTCACCGCTACCACCCCTGCACTGACTCGGGAGGGGCGAAGATGAACACACGCTGTCCTCCGAAGCGTGTGCCGTCAGCCGTCCGCTTCTTTACACTCTGCAGACTCACCGTGCAGCCGCCTCAGAGCTACAGCATTGGAGGACAACGCAGCTCTGGGCAGCTTGCAGGCAAGCCCACAGGCACCCGGCCAGACTACAGGGGTCGCTGGTGCGCGGCGAGCCGAGAACACCCTGGCCGACCTAACCCTCCCTCCCCCCGGACGACGCTCAGCCAATTGAGCGCCGCCCCCTGGGAGCTCCCGTCCACGGTCGGCTGTGGAATAGCTTGGACTCGAACCGGCGATGTCCAGGCTATAGAGCGCATCCTGCACTCTAGTGCAGTGTTTCCCAAACTTTTTGGTTGGCGACCCAAATGAACACAGGAATAATGAACCCACGACCCAAAATTATTCACTATTGGGTATTTTAACTGAATACTTCTTAACCAATCAAAAAGTGTTGTTTAATTTATTTGAAACTATACTACACTGTTTGCTTTTATCAAATTACTTATTATATAAAAAAATAAAAATAAAAAAGGTATTAAACTAACATATTGTAACGACGAGGCAGATGAACCTGGGGTGAGGGGAGGGTGCCACTTCTAGAAACATTTTCTCACACGACAGCCAGCTCAGGATTTGGAGTTAAGGGTCCCCTTCGCGCGGACAACAGGACTGCAGCCGATCGCAAACATGAATTTGCAGGAGAGCCCCCATGGGGGTTAATGGACTATGTGGGTGCATTGAGATAATGGGGTGGTGGGACAGGAATGCGTGCCTGTGATTGGGGGAGCGTGCACGATGGAGCGAAATGGAAGAGGGAGGGGCTGGGTGAAGTGTGAGTTTTGGGGCTGTGGGAGAGAACCTGCTGTTTGTTTGTTTTTTTTTAATTACCTAGTCAGACACCCAGAGACTGTTAGCTTTGTGTGTGTTATCTGACTGTTTATTAAACCCTTTTATTTATCCTATAAAAAATATACTCCCATCAATTAAAAACATTAAACAACACACAATTTACAGAATTGCGGATACAATTTTTTTAGAATCAACTGGCAAATCACAGAATCTTAAAACCACGTAGTATTTAGTTCTACGTCATTGTATGACACCAGCATGGAACATTCGCTATAAAGACACATACAATATCACAAAATCATTAATTCAAAACGAACAAGGCACCTTGTCATGTCGTGGCATGAAATTGACAGTTTTAGTCCATTAAAAGAGATGTAACCTTGCCTTATTTAGTTGAAAGAAGCAAACATGGCCAACAATAGTTTGTTCACAGCGCTGCCTTCCAAATACGGCCTTCTTGCCACGTTCGTTTACCATCTTTCTTCATACTCTCCAGTGCTAGTGTTATTCTGCTGTCCTTAACAATTGAACGTCTCCCTTCTTGGGATCTTACTGTAAAACCTATTTTCCTCAGGTCTCATATAATATCAGGTTCAACTAAAGCCATTATTGAACACACTAAAAATACTGGAGAAAGCAATTTGAGACTTTTAAATAATGTCACTAGCGCTTCTGTGGACTTAAATGTATTTAATATGCTTAAATATGTTTATATTTCTCAATTAAATAATATGAATATGCAAAATGCTTTTTTAGCCTTTAGGAATTGCCCCACTTGCGGCCATGCCCCACTTGCCTCGGCTGACCAGCCGCCACTGTTGCATTTATTTTATTGCTCATTCTTGTAAAATAAGCCGTGCATTTGTGACCAGAATACTTGCCTGGATTGCTTCCTTTACCTCAACGTTACAATATCAATTTAAAATTGTGTTGCCTACATACTGAATACCAGTTTTAATTTTCAATTCAACATCAAGCATTGCAAACATACCGACAATAGTGTCACCCTATACTTAATTTTTTTGGTTCATATTTAAAGCAGAAGACTGGTGATAAAACAATACACTGTTTACATAATTACTGCTAATGATTTGTATGCAAATTGTATTTATTTTGAATATAAGCATAATAAGTTGTATGTGAAAATAAATCTTAACAGTGTGCAAGTGCTTTTACTGGATGCGCCACTTGGGAGCCCCGAGTACAGTGATTATTATTAACTAAAAATTGACTATTTTGGTAACAGACTGTTTGGACATTCACTTTGTCACCCACACCACTCACCTCCTGACAGGCATATATACTCAGAGATCAGATAGAAGAAAAAAAAAACATAGAATAGACATAAACCTTGATGTACGCAGGCACGGCATATATATACAAATAGCTTTCATGTTAAGGTGGGAGAAAGCAGTAACTATAGAATTATGGGTAATAGGGATATGCAAATGTAAGAATTACAAGAGCCAATCAAATCACGTGAAAGTCTCCAAAAGGCTTCTACATTCACAGCGTTTGACTTTTAAAACGCTGTGAATGTAGAAGCCTTTTGCTGACTTTCACGCGATTTGATTGGCTCGTCTAATTCTGACATTTGCATTTCCTAATCTGCAAGCAGGCATCACACACTGCCCCATTGAAATCGCAGGAAGGGACCCACAATTTGTGACCCACAACTGGACCACATAGGAGGCTAAACTATGACAGTACTATCTATAATTTTGGCTAGAAGGCAGCGTAATCGTGAAACCCACATATGACTGGAGACATGCATATATTCTCTCTCTCTATTAATACACACACACACGGTATTCCATTGGTTTGCATACAATGTCCGTGACGATATCTTTTAAAAACAAGCTCTGACAGCCCCATAAGCATTGTACTTTAACTATCAGACGAAATCTTTACACAATACTTAAAAAATGCTGCTACAACCATGATTATTAATAATTATTAACACTATTAATAATACTTTAATCATGGTTATAGCACCGGTTTTAAGTACTGTATTCTGTAAATATTTCGTCTAATAGTTAACATCATAGTATACATAATATACAAACCAATGGAATACCTTGTGTGCGTGTGTATATATATATTAATAGAGAGAGAATACATGTGTGCCCTGAACACCATAAACTCACTGGTTACTGACTTTAAAACTTGCGAGTGGGTATAACACACTGCCCAATGCGAGAGAATCGCATCGCAAAATATTAAACACGTTCAAATCGGACAGTCCTGTAAAATCCCATCGCAAAGCATAACACCGCCCGATGTGACTGAAAAATCACATCGCTATTGATCTTATTATTATTATTATTATTATTGATCACATCAGGCAGTGTGTCCAGGGCTTAACTGTACTTTGAATAGTGACAAGCTCAGGAGAGTAAGTAAATACAAGTAGCTTTCAAGTTAAGGTGGGATAAAGCAGTAACTATAGAATTATAGGTAATCAGGATATGTAAATGTAAGAATTACAAGAACCAATCAAATCGCGTGAAAGTCGCCAAAAGGTTTCTACATTCACAGGATTTGACTTTTGGCAACTTTCACGTGATTTCTCCCGTAATTCTTACATTTGCATATCCCGATTACCCATAATATTGGTTAAATATGAGATGCAAACACTTCTATAAACTGGTGGTATGTCCAATTGTTCAACAGGAAAATCCACATTAAATTGATGGAAGCGTTCTTGATCATAAGTATAACATGACGTAAGGTGTACGGAGCATACCTTTGCCTGTAGAATCATAATGTCACATGCTTCCTTCCCGACAACAGCATTATTCAATCTAATTCTTTTATTTCGTGGCTCAGTTTCACTTGGGTTTTCAGCTGCTTCTACAGTTTTTAGATTAATTGTCCAGAGAGTGTTTCATTACTACTGCAAAGAGACTGTCGAGCACACAGAGCTGCTGGTTTTCACAAAGTGCCTTTTTATAATGATTGAAACAACAACAGTATTTAGATCTGACATCTTAGAACAGTTGAATATAATGGAATTCAAATCCACTGAATGCATTTGATGTAAACAGTTTGGATCTATTTTAATTCCACTAGTACCATTACAAACCCTATTTATATGTATTTTGTGTGTACTGGCATAACTTAAATTAAAACATAGCTCCTTGTACATAAAAATTCTCTCACTTTGTATTATAATATGCCTTCCATGCCTATTGTTTATAAATGCAAGGTGGATAAAATTGGCTACCAGTCATGTGTAGTATGCTTCACTAGTTTAATTTACTCTTTAATAGTTGCAAGAGGGAAATAGCTGCAATATTCAATCAATCGCTCTATCACTCACAAACAACCAAGCATTAGATAGTTACAGGCATTAAAAGCAAGATAAAAGTAAGACAACCACTGTATTCAGGTTAATAATTCCCAATAACAGGTATACCCTACCCTATTGTGGCACACATACAAATACATTGGTAAACACAATGCAATATTAGGGCCAGATATGAAAACTTCCAGCCCTGTGAAAGCAGAAAGAGTAAGATTATGTCTCAAAGTGTTTGCAAGGTAAGAAAAAAAAAAACACATCAATGACATGATATTCTGATATGATATTCTAGTTGTCCCTGAAGCAACTTTACTCAATTTAAATGGCCAGATATTGATGCATGCTGTGAGAGGGGAGGGATCTGGACTGGCCGTCAGGCGCATGCGTGAGCTTGTAGGGGGTTTGGACACCCCGTGTATTCCCACGCTGTCAGGCAATGTCTTGTACAGGAGTCAGCTGTGAAGAAATCGGCTGACACTCTGTCATTGGCTGGGGGGGGTGGGACTATACGGGGTGAATGACTGAATAAAAGGGCACTGTTTTGTATCCTCTCTGGCTCATACAGGAAGTATAGTGGAGCGTGACTTCACGGCGGAATCTTGATACTCTGAAGGGAAACTGGAAACTCTGGAGCAGCGAGTCGGGGAGACAGTGCGGCAACTCCAGCGTGAGACACACAGACCCGGTGGTGCAAGCAAGCCACGCACCGGTTATTTACTTGTCACTATCTTAGATAGTTAGCTTAGCGGGACTGAGCCGTCCCACAGTGTGTAAGAGAGGATATTGAGCAGTGCCTGTTTCTCGGGGCTTCCACCGCTAGAGGGAGCAACGAGCCGCAGTTAAAAACCTGCACCCTTTATTTTGTAGTTTTTCCTTCAAGTGTTTTGTTTTCCTTTTTCCTTTCACCTTTTACTTATTCATTTTTGGTTTACACACCTGCGTGTGTGATTTATGAAGACGCGGCACAATACCATTGCTGGTAGAGTGCCCCTGAAGTGTCACAGAAGCACCTGCCAACTGAGAGTGGGCAAATAAATCTGGGCGCCTGTGCCGGCGTTTCATATTTGAGCTTTGTGTCTGCCTTGTATTTTCCAACACACTTCCACACATACTCACTACTATATATATATATATATAGTATCTGCATAATACCACCTTTATATGTTTAACACGATTGCAATTTCTTTTGTTATCAAGCTTTGTGCCAAAACAAAAGCGGCAATAAAACGCAACATTGCCAAAAAAACGAATATGAAAAATCAGGCAGCAGATGGAAAACCATATGGACATGTACATATTCTCTGGTTTAAATGCAGTATGACAGTGAAGGCAATGGCAAAAACATCAGTCTGCACTACACCATGTGTGATTTTCACAAGTAGGCGAAATCAATTATCCCTTCAGCATAACTGTAGAAATTAGCTAAGCCATTTACTTCAAAGAGTTATTATCACAATTTTTTCTTAAAAATAGTTAATGTTACAAAATAAAATGAAGCAACTTCAGAATACTTTCTATAACAGTCCACCAATCAAAAGTATTTATGCCTGTTTTTGTAATTTTGGTGTTTCTCTCTTTTTAGAAAAAATGCTGCAAACCACATTTTAGAGTAAATAGCTTTGTCGATGCCCCCTGGTGTGAATTAGCACCAGGCTTAAACTACAAATACTGTTACCTCTTTTTATTTTAAACCAAGAGTAGCTTGTGGTCCTGTTTTACAAGTTGTTAGGTATGTCACTGTGTGACATTTCCAATAAAACTTAGCAGGGATTTTTCTTCTTTTTTAAAAGTCTACGAATCCAATGTCACCCTGGGAATGTGTCTATGCCGAAAATTAATGTGCAGAGAGCCAAGGGTTGTCACCTGTTCAGGTTTGACCGGACAGTCCGGGAATTGGCATCTGTGTTAGGGTGACAGGAATTAATAAGCCCAGCCGCCCTAATGTCCAGGTTTAAGTGAAACGCATAAGAAACACCAACCTTCCTTTAATATTTTCTTTAACATACATGATTTCCACTATCTTATTAGAATTTGTACTGTTTAGTACTGATCTGTACATTATTCAAAGGCTGGGGCTGCAACGAACATATCCACGTGATGTAAACAATCAAATACAGTACTGAGATGATGTGTGATTCAGAACTCGCGGAATTTTAGGTCTGAGGATGCGTGTGATTGAATACTTTTAACCTTTAAAGTAAATACAAAAAATACATAAAATATGATTTAATTCTGGTATATAATGGTAATTAAACCATATATATGCACATGTGTATGTATAATATGCTATACATATTTAGCCGTAGCTCAGTTATTTGTAACATTGAAAAGCCAGAATCAAATTTGAGTACATTTTGACTCCATTTGTTTCTTTTTACCGACACACAACCGATAGTGTTGTTATTTTGTAGTTTTTAACGTGTATTAATGACATTTGTTAATATTTATTATAGAGTGGGCAACAACGCCATGACATAAGGGCTGTAAAATAATTCTGACAATCACAAAACAGGCTTATCAGGCTCAAAAATCCAGTGACTGTCTGGGAAAATTATTTGTGAAAAAAAAAGAGGTAGACAGCATTGTCGCTTCAGAAATTGCATTGACTTACCACAGCGTTACTCATCACTACAGCTACTTGTGTCAGGTAAGATCAGCCTCTAACGTACCATGATACAGCTACTATTTTTTCTGTGCTGTTCCACAGGTAAAGTTACATTATAATTAGGGCTTGAAGTTTTCGGGTTTTATTTTTTGACATCCCTTTAAACTTATTTTGAGCTGATTCTGTTTCCTATTTAAACTCAGAAAAAGCTGGTAATTACAAAATAATGTCACTTGTTTTTACCTTCATATCTTGACTGAGCCTGATTCTGTTTCACTTATTTATGTCAAACAGATGTGACAAATGATGTTAATTGCTCATCGCTGAACCTAATTGCATTTCATTCTTGCAGTCGCCTAGTTTATCGTTGTGCTTTTGTTATTTTCACTCGTTTAACATGTTTTCCTGACAGATTTTCTTTTCAGCATAAAATATCCTGTACGGAGAGTACACTGATAGCAAGTCCATCTTGCATGTAGCAAAGAAAAAAATTATCTTAAACCCAGTCTTTAATTAGTCACAAAGTTCAAGCCCTAATTATACTTAACTAGTGAATTTCACAGGCATGTATTACTTTACTGTAACCAATACAGCTTGCAAGTCCGATTGCTAGAAATATCAACAGCACAATAACTGTGTATGTGGCAACGCCGGGGGGCGGGGGCCTGAAATTTGCCCGCCACCCCTGAAATTTGTTCGCCCCCCTAAAATATCCACTAAAAACGACATCTCCCACAATACCATGTCTTCAGTTACTAGGCAATACACTTCTTTACTGTGATGTCACATTCACAGTATTTGTTGCTAGGTGCTTCCAAACAAACAGGCCAGCCTACAGTAACAGTAATTAGTGTGCTTTAAAACATCTGTAAAATTGTATAGTAAAAGGTTGTATTTTAATATAAATCAAATTTTAGCTAGTAAACAGCATGGTGCAGTGTTTTGCAGCAGACTGCAACCACCATTCAGAAAGAAAAAAACTGAACAATGTAGTTTGAAAACCATTTATTTGATGTCTGAGGCAGGTTTCTAGTGAGTATTGATAATAGTGCATTACTTGGGATGAAACTGGACCCGTATTTGTGGTATTTAGAAATTTACATTGCATTAAGTTTCATATGGGATAGCTAATGTCAGTCAATGTGTTTAACAAATAAATAATACTGCAGTTTTTACAAGCCTTCCCTTTTACTTCTTTTTTTCAGGCACTATAGAAGTGTGCATTCAAAATATGTAATTTGGTCTTGCTGATCCACCTGAAATGTAGTTGCGTGTAGAATACATATCAAATGGCTAAGTTTTGAAAGGGGGGTATGTGTAATTAAAAAAAGACTAATAAATGTAGGCTAATTCACTTTATAATATTCAAAACAATTGTTCATGAAAACAGATTAGCTTAAAAAAGAGCTGTGGTTTGTCCATTCTTGAGAATGTGGAATGCCCTTTGATTGCATTTAAAAGAAAGGCATAGATGGATAATGTTCTACTTCAGACTGCTGTACATTTAGAGAAGTTCTGGCTATCTGTTATCTGTAAGGTGAAACTATTTTAAAAGTTTAGTGTATGGGGCTCCCAAGTGGCGCGTGCTCAGCGTGGAGTGGATGATGCGCCCTATAGCCTGGAGGTTTCCGGTTTGAGTCCAGACAATTCCACTGCCGACCACGGACTGGAGTTCCCAGGGGGCGGCGCACAATTGGTCGAGCGCCACCTGGGGGTGGGGCTTGGGTCGGCCAGGGTGTCCTCGCCTCACCACGCACCAGCGACGCCTGTGCACTGGCCGGGCACCTGTAAGCTGCCCAGAGCTGCGTTGTCCTCCGACACTGTAGCTCTGGGTTGGCTGCATGGCGGGCCTGCAGAGTGAAAAAAATGCGGTTGGCTGACGGCACACTCTTCGGAAGACAGCGCGTGTTCGTCTTCGCAGCTTCCAAGTCAGCACAGGGGTGGTACCAGTGAGCTTAAAAATATGATTGGATATGTAAAATTGGGAGAAAAATGGGGTAAAACCAATTGGCTACTACTACATTAAAAAAAAAAAAAGTTAATTGCATTGATACTAGACTTTATTGTACACATTACAGTAAGTAAAAGAGCTACGTATCATGCAGAAATATTTTTCTGTCAAGTTAACATCCAGGCTAGTGTATTTTTCCTGAATCATTTCCACCTTTCATGATATTGTGTGTGTGTGTGTGCATGTGAGTGTTGTGCGTGTGTGCTGGGTTAGGGTTAAGGTCAAAAAAAACTCTGCCCCAAGCCCATCTGTCTGCCACCCCTTCGTCTCCCCTCTTCCAGAATCCTGGAGTCACCACTGCTGTGTATACTGTATGATTATTGATTTGTATTGAGATCTGGTGGTATTGTGTAAAACTGCATTACAGTGTACTGCAGTTTTAATAGACCTACGCTGACTGAGAAATATGTCCGGGTTAGGTCTGTGGAAAAGGTGACAACCCTATCTATGACTACAATTACAAAAATGTGTGTTCTCTATATCCAAGCTGTTGCCCAAGTGAACTTTTTCATTTGTTAATTAATGCTTACCATATTATTGTTATTATTATTATTATTATTATTATTATTATTATTATTATTATTATGACAGTGTGATGGGGTGCCCACCCGTTTATGACCGTATATATTATTTTGTTGTTATTATGAGTTGTGTCCGTTTTTATGTATATACAGCTCTGGAAAAAATTAAGAGACCACGGCAAAATTATCGGTTTCTCTGGTTTTACTATTTATAGGTATGTGTTTGGGTAAAATGAACATTTTTGTTTTATTCTGTAAACTACTGACAACATTTCTCCCAAATTCCAAATAAAAATATTGTCATTTAGAGCATTTATTTGCAGAAAATGACAACTGGTCAAAATAACAAAAAAGATGCAGTGTTGTCAGACCTCGAATAATGCAAAGAAAATAAGTTCATATTCATTTTAAACAACACAATACTAATGTTTTAACTTAGGAAGAGTTCAGAAATCAATATTTGGTGGAATAACCTGATTTTCAAGCACAGCTTTCATGCATCTTGGCATGCTCTCCACCAGTCTTTCACATTGGCGTTGGGTGACTTTATGCCACTCCTGGCGCCAAAATTCAAGCAGCTTCGGCTTTGTTTGATGGCTTGTGACCATCCATCTTCCTCTTGATCACATTCCAGAGGTTTTCAATGGGGTTCAGGTCTGGAGATTGGGCTGGCCATGACAGGGTCTTGATCTGGTGGTCCTCCATCCAGACCTTGATTGACCTGGCTGTGTGGCATGGAGCATTGTCCTGCTGGAAAAAACAATCCTCAGAGTTGGGGAACATTGTCAGAGCAGAAGGAAGCAAGTTTTCTTCCAGGACAACCTTGTACTTGGCTTGATTCATGCGTCCTTCACAAAGACAAATCTGCCCGATTCCACCCTTGCTGAAGCACCCCCAGATGAGTCCAATTTTCAGCTTTGCCCAACACCTGGTCGTCTAATGGTTAGACGGAGACCTGGAGAGGCCTACAAGCCACAGTGTCTCGCACCCACTGTGAAATGTGGTGGAGGATCGGTGATGATCTGGGGTGCTTCAGCAAGGCTGGAATCGGGCAGCTTTGGCATGAATCAAGCCAAGTACAAGGTTGTCCTGGAAGAAAACTTGCTTCCTTCTGCTCTGACAATGTTCCCCAACTCTGAGGATTGGTTTTTCCAGCAGGACAATGCTCCATGCCACACAGCCAGGTCAATCAAGGTCTGGATGGAGGACCACCAGATCAAGACCCTGTCATGGCCAGCCCAATCTCCAGACCTGAACCCCATTGAAAACCTCTGGAATGTGATCAAGAGGAAGATGGATGGTCACAAGCCATCAAACAAAGCCGAGCTGCTTGAATTTTTGCGCCAGGAGTGGCATAAAGTCACCCAACGTCAATGTGAAAGACTGGTGGTGAGCATGCCAAGACGCATGAAAGCTGTGCTTGAAAATCAGGGTTATTCCACCAAATATTGATTTCTGAACTCTTCCTAAGTTAAAACATTAGTATTGTGTTGTTTAAAAATGAATATGAACTTATTTTCTTTGCATTATTCGAGGTCTGACAACACTGCATCTTTTTTGTTATTTTGACCAGTTGTCATTTTCTGCAAATAAATGCTCTAAATGATAATATTTTTATATGGAATTTGGGAGAAATGTTGTCAGTAGTTTATAGAATAAAACAAAAATGTTCATTTTACCCAAACACATACCTATAAATAGTAAAACCAGAGAAACCGATAATTTTGCCGTGGTCTCTTAATTTTTTCCAGAGCTGTATGTATTTGTTTATGGTTTTACTATTGTGTGTTTTAGATCGTCAGGGAGGGGGTTAATTTCCTCCCTGCCAAAATTAATTATGTAATTGTTAATTATTGATTAATTGGGCTCCTTTGTCTGAGGAGAGCATAAAGGAGAGTGTGGACAGACACACAGAGAGAAAGAGAAAGAGAGAGAAATAAATAAATCTAAAAGTAAGATGATTGCTACATGGATTGTGATCTGTATAGGTACTCATTTGTTTTTGTTTTGGCCCTTGTGCCTTTTTCTTTGGTGTATGAGAATGTCTTTATTTTTGTTACCTTATCAGTTTGTTATTGTAACTGAACAGACACGCGCTAATGTCTGGATCCCCTGAACAAAGTGTGCACACTCTTTCTCCTCTCCTAGAATGAACACTGGTAAGTACTTGCTTCAGATACCGCTACTAAGTCCCTCTCCCCATGTATTGCCTGCTACAAACTCTAAACTATCCTTCCTGAATTGCTGTTCTCTGACTAACAAATCTCTGCTTCTCAACAAACTTATAACTGATACTAATCTTGATCTTCTCTGTCTAGAAGAAACCTGGCACTCTGTAAATGATGAGCACTCACTACATCTATCAACCCCAAATGGCTACTCACAAGCACTGCTGTTATTACTAACTTTGTGCTTGCCGCCTCAACACTCTTTCCCAGCCTTCTCTTAGTTTGAGCATCTCGCTATCAAGCTCCCCTCTCCCATGTCCCTCACACTTGCTGTTATCTATTATCCACCAAAGAATAACTCTGCTTTTATTGCTGAGTTCTCGCTATTCCTCTCCCTAATCTGCACTTCAACTGACGAAATTCTACTCCTAGGTGATTTCAACATCCATGTTGATTTGCCTTCTTCCCCTCTAGTGACCGACTTTGTCACGCTCCTGGACTGTCTTGGACTCTCTCAATCTGTCAATGTTCCCACACACCTGTGGACACACCCTGGATCTGATCATCACCAGGGGTCTTAATATCTCCAATCTCTCCGTCACGGATATCTCTCTCTGACCATTTCTTAATCACTATCAACATTAATCTTCCTGCACTTTCAGCTACTACTGATAACGTTATTTCCTTCCTTCCCAAAAATCCTACAATACTATCGGAATGTGTCTCTTCTTCCCCTCTGACTGGTACTCTCCCATCTTCGGTCGATGCTGCGGTGTCCCTCTACAACGCCACCCTTACTCAGATCATCGACACAGTTGCCCTGCTTACAATCAAAATAGTGAAGAAACATCAAAACTGTCCATGGTATACCCTTGAACTTTGACTGCTTAAATCTGCCTGCCGCAAGTCTGAGTACAAATGGAGGTCGTCTGGACTAACAGTTCACCAAGAGATTTGGACCAATCACCTCAGTAGTTCCAGACGTGTGCTCGCTGCTGCCAGGGTGAAGTATTTCTCAGAACTCGTATCTCTGGGACATTGTAAACCAAATATTCTCTTCAAAACCATTGACCAAATTCTGCATCCAGCCATCGATAAATCCACCTCCCATTCATCCTCCTTTCTTACCTGCAATGATTTCTCCTCTTTCTTTCAGAACAAAATCAACACCATTTATTCTACTCTCTCCTGCCACAAACCCAGTATAGTAGTTGACCACCTTGAGTCTCCCCTGATTGCCCCTCCTGCTCTCTCTTCCTTCTCTCCCCTCTCCATTACTGATGTCTCCATCCTATTGTTGAAATCAACTCCTACCACATGCCCCTTGGACCCTTGGCCAACAAATCTTGTCCATCTCTGTGCTTCTGATCTTGGTCCTTCCATTTATGCACACTCTCAACCTATCCCTGGTCTCAGGCCTGGTTCCTGCTGCCCTCAAGACTCCCCAAGTAATGCCAATGCTCAAAAAACCCTTCTTTCCGTCCCATATCCAAACTTCCTTTTCTCTCCAAAACTGTAGCCAGCCAGCTGACACACCATCTCACAGATAACAATCTGCTTGAATCTCTGCAGTCTGGCTTCCGGCCACATCACAGTACCGAAACTGCTTTGCTCTGGATTATAAATGATCTCCTGCTCAGTGCTGATGCTGCTACTCCCTTTGTCCTTGTCTTCCTTGACCTAACTGCTGCTTTTGATAACATAGATCATAGCAATCTTCTTGACCGCTTTCAGATGTATGCTGGGATCTCTGGAACCTGTCTGTCCTGGATGTCCTCTTACCTATCTGGACGCATACAGTCTGTTTTCTATGATGGAAGCAGTGCTGACGCAAACCCGGTCACGTGCGGCGTCCCCCAAGGATCTGTTTTTGGGCCTTTTCTCTTCAACATCTACATGCTTCCCTTGGGTCACCTTATCCGTCAACATAGCCTCATGTTTCACTCCTATGCAGATGACACCCAGCTCTACTTAAAACTCGACCGTGGATGTCCCTCTGCCACGGTTCGGCTCTCAGCTTGCATCCAAGACATTGAGGCCTGGATGTCTGCCAATTTTCTTCATCTCAACACCAACAAATCTGAACTTCTAGTAGGATAAAAAAAACTCAACTCCAGAATCTCAATATTGCTGCCTTGAACCTCGGAAACTGTCTGCTGCTGCCTTCCCCCACTGTAAGCCTTGGTGTACTTCTGGATAGTAACCTCTCCTTTGATGCCCAAATCTCCTCTGTAGTCAAATCCTCCTCCTACCACCTCCAAAACATCTCGAAGGTCCATCCCTATCTATCCCTCCCGGATACAGAGATACTCTGTCATGCATTCATCTCCTCTCGAATCGACTACCGCAACTCTCTCTACGGTCGTCTTCCGTCACACGTCATAAACTGATTGCATCTGGTTCAAAATGCTGCTGCTAGGATCCTTACCAGATGTAAAAAACATGATCACATTACCCCCCCTGTCTTGCCCAACTGCAATGCCTACGTGTTAAGTTCAGGATTGCTTTCAAAATTATCCTGCTTGCCTACAAGGCCCTCCATCACACAGGTCTAGAGTATCTCTCCAACCTGCTGACCCGCTATGTCCCTGCCCGCAAGTTGAGGTCCTCTGACTCAAGTTGAGGCCTGCTGGTTATACCCAAACAAAAGCACGCCACACTCAAAATGGCCCTGACTCTCTGGAACATTCTCCCAGCTTTAGTGTGTGCAGCTCCCACAACTGCTCGCTTCAAATCAACTCTCAAGACCCACTTGCTTTTAATGCTCTCTAAGCCTGGTATCTGTTATTAGCTGTAGTCTAAATTGCTCTTCAAGTTTTTTTTTTACTCCGTCTTATCTGTATGATTCTGCTTGACACACGCATCCACAATGTTTAGAATTCTCATCCTAGCATTTTTTTAAATGTATTATGCCTATATTTAATGTGTTTGCATTGTTTTTTTAATGCTGTATTTAATGTACTATGCCCTGTATTTCACTGTATTTAATGTATTATGCATTGTTCCTCACTATCTTGTAAAGCGCTTTGTGATGGTGGTCCACTATGAAAGGCGCTATATAAAATAAATATTGATTGCTTATTAATAAAATACGAGCGCAGTTTTGCCCCGTATGCTTTTGTTTTGTGTACTGCTTCCTGGACGCTGACGTCACCAGCAGCCAACCTGCCATACATTATTAATATGCACCTTTTACTTGAACATGAAAATTATAATTTATTTCCATCTGGACATAAACCAAACAGGTCTACCACTGCACTTACTTTAACAGTTCTGTTTATAGAATATCTGTGACGGGACCCAATTATCTCTTTCTGAAATTTGTTACAGATTTATACATGGTAAACGTCCAGGCAGGGACTGAAGGTGGTGGGTCTCCAAGGTATGAGGAAAAATAGAGAAAATATAAGATAAGTGTCTGTGACAAAGACGACTGAGCGGTGACGTCACGTCAGAAGCAGGAACAAAAACAACAGAGAGGAGTTTGGTGAAGCTGGGCGAATGCTTTCGCTCAGCATTTAATGAATAAACAGAACAGAAAAATAAACGGTTGTAACAACAAACACACAAGACACGGCACTTTCGCCAAAATAAATAGATAAACAAAAACGAACTAACACTAAACAAACGGTGCACGGAGACAAACAAAACACGGTGAGTGACAAAACTTATTCTTCTTCTTATATTTATATTTTATACCTCCTCTCCACACCCGTTCTCCACTCACCGAACACACCACCCGAGTGAGTGAAAACATGCTGTTTTATGCAGTTGTACCGAGACTCGATTGCTAGTCAATCATTCAATTGGAATCTCGGTACAACTGCACGTGAATTAATTAAGTGCACTCCCGTGACCACACATTACATTTTAACTAGCACGTGAAGTGATTTGTGCCCTCCGTGCCTAAATATAAATCTACATTTTTAAATCACAAGTGAAACACAGACCCGTTTATATCCCGTGTACCGATGACTATACACCAACATTTACACACAACACGTAACACAAAATACACACAGGGGGGCACTTTGCCACAGTGTCTAATAAAAAATAAAGAAAAAAAAAATCAGTTATGCAACATTTCACAGGTAAATTGTGATACCGATTCTTAAAAATTGTAACGGAACAGTGTGTGACATACATATGAACCTCTAATATCTCCATCACCATGTAATTGTATTCCCTGCAGGGAGTAAGGGGCATCAGTTATCCCTGTGTAAATCCAAGATGTTTAACTGTTTGATGATCAAATGACAAAGTAACTGAACCTTAATGCAATAGATATAAACTTTTATTTTAAAACTATGATCCGGCTGTTATTACTGCTAGTGTTGCATTTCAGGAACACTTATATATCAATATAAATCACATATACAGCTTTAGTATATCTAATGAACTTTGATTACAAATTACTAAATTTTGAAACTGAGATTTGGAAACCCTCAAAGAGCAAGAAGAGTGTATATTAGATACAGTAAGGGTCTTACTCTCCTTATATCTGCTGCTGCCCTCACAATCTATTTATAATTCTTACTAAACAGATATGGAGAGGCTGCAGCACAAATTGTATATTACAAAGCTCTGGCCTCTAACTTCCTTAAATGTGGGATTACCAGGAATTTAGCAGAATGAAGATAAATACATATTGATGTGCACTGACACGAAAACCAATTAACACATGAAAGTTCCACACTTCACTGATTTTGGAGAGAGTAAAATTAAACTCATTCAACATTTTTTAAGATCCAATACATTGTCACAACCCTCATTTCAAGAAGAAAACAAAATGCATAAATAGGTCATTCTGGTACTGGCATCATTTCCACATTCATTGCAACAAATGCAAATGAGTGTAACATTAACTTTGTTATCTTGGACTTCTCACAACATGTGTTAGGAGGTGTGGAAGGTCCCCAAACTCAAGTATTAACATAGGATGGTCAAACAAAATGTTAGATTTCAACAAACAAAATAGATTATTACATTTAGTTTTTACCTAACTTAAACATATCTGAAATCAAAATGCCTCACAAATGTGTTTTAATCATGTCAAATTTAGTTTTAATGCAAATTTAGTTTAAATTCAGCTACTTGTTCTACCAGGCCGCCATCTTGGATTTGACTTATGTCCTCTACTGACTTTGAGGCTTCATAGTTAAAAAAAATAAAATTTCTCTACAAAAATATCAACACTACCAATAAAAAAATATTCTAAGCTAGATGAAGTTTTAAGCACAGAAGCAAGCCTCCCAAAAACACACCCTTCACTGTGGGCATACTGGCAAGGGTAGCATGTTATGGGCACAGCAGTTCTGCCAGTGCAATAAGTCTGTAGTGCAGATAAATGTGTCACTTTTTAAAGGCATGGGATTTGTTTACTATATATCCACACACAATGATTAGTCTTTTTAAAAATGTGATGTATTACAAAACATTTTACATATATTCTTACAATATATTTTTGAGGTTAAAAAGGCCCATATCATAGAGGCAGCACTGGGTGAAGCTTGCTCCACCCTCCTACATCACTGTTATAAAAATGGATCATATTTCCGCCCAAATATCTAAAAACCCAAGTATGGTTGGCTCTTGGTTTAAATGACGATGCATTATAGACACCTTCAACAGCAAATAGCGTACATCTTACGAATGCCCTGATTGGTTTAGAGTAAAGAAAGGAAATGCTTTTTTTTCACCTTTCTGTATGTCCTACATACTAGGTCCTACACTGGCAGAAAGCTTGAACTGCTTACTTTTCATTTATTATACAACCAGGAATTAAAGTAGACAAAGACAGCTGGATATGGAGCTTGAATAAGGATAGCAACTAAAAATGTGATGCCACGTTTGGCAAGCGGCCTTTTCAGGTTGTCATCACTGACACATTTTTGTGAGGCAGTGTTTTGAGATCAATATAGAAAATACTACAAGCAAAAACAAAAATAAATTCCACGGATCTTCTTCAATTGCTATACTATACTTAAATGTGTATTTTTGACAGTTTCAAAATGCTTCACATGATAATATTTTTTAAAATGGCGGTTTTTAAAGGATAAGAATACAAAAGCCATCAAAGTATGAGAAATGTGATTATTATGTATGTTTACCAGAGTATTTATACATCTACAAAATGAAGAAAGATTGTGCTTCACTGATTAGTATTCAATTATATGACAAGTTAAAAACTGCAAAGTTCATGAGCAGCACATAGCAGAACTCTCAATAGGCAGAATTGCCAGACCCCCGGTTTGCCCACCCTAGTGAAGGAATCCTTCACATATCCATAAACGAAGAGAACTTGGGCTCAACTTACGATGACTTTCAACATATTTCACATTCAGAAACAAGTCTGACTACATGGAAGGGTATATGATATTTGTTTAATATTGGATTTGTCCAATTACTCTTTCTTCTGTATGACTTAGAATAGTACACACTACAATTAGTAAATACTGAGTTAAAATAAGTTACTTCAAAGGTCATCCTTGTGGTTTATATGGATATTAACATATGGATATTACTTTATCTAAGGTTAGATTTCTATCAGTTGATTTAATACTGTTTTCTTATTTGTCTTTTTTTGGTCTCCTGTTTTATTATTGTTATTGTTGTTGTTCCATTTGAATGGGCTACCAAATTAACCCAGAAGAGTTAAATGACAAAATGGGAAAGCATTAAAAAAAGAGGATTAATGCTCTTGCTCTTCCAACTTATCAATTCACATCTTTTACCTCATTTATTTGAATTAAAGGTCATTCTTCTGTAAAGGGACATTCATTTCAGTCATGTTACTGCCTTCAACCGAAAGCAAAGAACTCTATGTCAGTGTAGAATAAGTCGTAAATCAATTCTAGTCTAATTACACAATTTTCGAAAATGGTAATTTTGTATTTCATGTTTAATTTTCTTCATCAGTCAATCAGTCAGAGTAACTTGTGTTGAATGTTGAAATTCATTTTTGTTGTTGTTGTTGAATGGCCTTTTAATCAACTCTTCAAATTCTAAATATGAAATAACCCCTCAAATGAAGTATCACAATGATGTGCTTGGAATAAAACAAAACTCACCCATGTGTTGTGTCTAGGGCTTTTGGGTCTCTTCCTGGAATCTTATCAATAGATGTCTCCATGGGTGAGTGCATCAGTGCCAAACATGAGGCAATCGACTGGTTTGAATCCTCTCTGCAAACTGCAATTGAAGATTAAACACACATTTAAAGCACCAATGCTGATTTATACTGAAGCTGACAAAAAAAAACCCCACCTGCTAGTGTTGGGACGATAATGGAATTTTTGTATCACGATTATCATTTGAAATTATCACGATTGAAACTTTAATATTCCATGTAAACATGTAAATGTTTGGTTTTTTTGCCTCAGTGCTTAACCCCAAAAAAAAAAAAGTTAACAAGAAATAAACTCAGCCTGTAAGTTCTAGCTACTCTTAGAGCTTAGCTACCATGCTCAGTATTTTTTGTAATTTTTACATTCATAAGAATTGAACTAAAGAGAGGACCAAGAAAGATGATTTTGTGCAGAATTACAGTGAAATTGGCACATCTCTCTTTAAGACCAGACTTGATTGTCCACTTACGCTCTTTTACTATGGGACTCCTGTGGAGTAAGCAGACTATCAAGATATGACAACACAGGTTGGAGGGAGGAAACTGTGACATACTGTTTCCCCACTAAAGGTGTCGGGAAATCTTTCAAGAGGCATGAGCACAACTTCAAGATCTTCTAGTGTTGGTAGATCTTTTACAGAGGGCATTAAACTCCAGAGCTTGCGTCTATTGCAAACACTCTTCGTGCTTCTAAAGAAATCGCTCTATCATTGCAGCTGTATGACCCCAACGAGTACAGACATATTACAAAAATGATAATTTTGGCTAATTATTATATTCTTTTTACGTTTTTATTGTTTATAGATATATGTATATTTATAAAATGGGCCAGCTATTTTTTTCCTTTTTTCTAAAATGTAAAAATTAACGGTTAACGTTACAAAACTACTGGGTAAAGCCTTTAACGCTAACCGAATCGCTATGTTGCCAGCTTTCGATATCCCAGTTAAATACTGTAACTACGACTACATTAAACAAATAGCGCTACAACATAATTTTTTTTTAATTGTTTTACAGTAGCAGATAGGGACATAAGACTACTCTCAGAGCACTGAAAAAAATAGGTCATGCATGAGCGCTACAAAAAGAGCCAGGGGTAAGAACGCAGTTTAACTCTTTATAACCTCAAGTTAAGTTTGACACCTTTCACCTGCTTTCCACAAAGAATGTCACTTTGTTACCAAATATAAACCAATGAACATATGAACTGCTAAATAAGCATCACATTCCTGGGAATGTCGAAATGCATAAATATGTAGCTTTAAATACCATGTTTACAAAGATAATCATGAATAAACTAAAATATAACAAGATGGCGTCTCGCTTTCATCTTGGCAAATTTATCAACACCAGCCTGTATTTGTAAGTCTGATGTTTTTGCTTGTCGGGTTAGCTCGCAATAACCAAAAGATCTCTCATCCCCAGTACCTGTACGCAGGTATGTTTTGACCCTTTTCATGCACAAAAAGAACCTTTCATTTGCCGAACTAATACCAACATTTGCATACGGCAAAAATCTGTTGATTTAACAGCTGATGTAACATTTTAAATCAGTAATTATAACAGTACATTTCAATCAGATGAATCTAATACTGTAGTTTACCACCTTAATTTAAATATCATTTTCTGCCGATCCACTGTGAAAAAGACATTACAGAGCAGCTATGTATTCCGGTACCAAACCCGAAATCGCACAGCACAGCCCCACACATGAGCCTAAATCTAATTTTAAAATCTATGGTACTTTTTCTTTACAGCATGCATAAATAAATGTACCTGGGCATCAGCAATATTAATAGTTTCTTCCACAAGTGAATCCTTGTCGTCTCGCTGTGTTTAATTTCTTCTGTTTTCCACTTGCTGTGGCAAACATATCCGACATTTCCCTTTTACTCATCATGATATCAATAATATTATAGTATAGAAATAATAAAATGCAATGTCATTCTGTGTTGTCAATATAATCACTGGACAACGATGAACTATCAATCAAAATGCATGAATGCTGCCGACGCCTTGAGACTCTGAGAGTGAGCAATTATATCACCATGGCAACCGTCGCTAACTTAATTCCAGATCCGGGTTAGATTAGAAAAGAATGATGTTTGAAAAACATATTTTATTAGTTTGGGAAGTAAACTTATATATGATTATATTATGTGTCTGGGGGTCAAAAGTGGAAGACATAGTAACAAACTGATCGTCGGGGGGGGGGGAGCAAACCAAGGTTGGGGACTGCCCCCTGCCCTCTAGCAAATGACGCCCCTAATTTACACAGAAGTTTGGGCTACATTATTATTTGTTTGTTTAGCAGACACCTTTATCCAAGGTGACTTACAGTGTGTGTGTGTATTAATAGAGAGAGAGAATATATGCATGTCTCCAGTCATATGTGGGTTTCACGATTACGCTGCCTTCTAGCCAAAATTATAGATAGTACTGTCATAGTTTTTTCCATTCCAGCTGTACTTTATGCATTATTATTATTATTATTTGTTTAATTAGCAGGCGCCTTTATCCAAGGCGACTTACAGAGACTAGGGTGTGTGAACTATGCATCAGCTGCAGAGTCACTTACATCTACGTCTCACCCGAAAGACAGAGCACAAGGAGGTTAAGTGACTTGCTCAGGATCACACGATGAGTCAGTGGCTGAGGTGGGATTTGAACCGGGGACCTCCTGGTTACAAGCCCATTTCTTTAACCACTGGACCACACAGCCTCCCATATAACAGATGCTACTAATGTATTCTTCAACCCTTCTATCTCTATCATTAATGTGCTCATTAAAAATTGCCTGCAGCAAATTAACTGAAACACGGTTAATTGGAAATGTGGAAGAATTCAGCAATCATCTGCATACATACAGTGGTTTGGTACACCTTGTGCTCTACAGTGTGAACATTAATTAGTTTACAAATATTCTGATAATTGTTCAATTTATGGTCCTGTAATGGAACAGGCTGATGAAATCAATCACACAAGGACTGTTTCACTATGTATTCCAAACTACTAATCTTCTCCTATAAAGTAAACGTGAAACACTAATAATATACACTATAATACACACATTTAGTATGGAATGGTTTCCTGTAATTTGACACGAAACGTGTAGTTTTTATATTGTTATTATTTTCTAAGAGATATCTTAGTAAAAATATGGATACATATATTGAACTACACTGTAATTTTCTAAATGTGTGCACAATGAGCAGTTGGGTTACGTGCCTTGTATAAAAATACTTTAGGTTTAAAACAGAAATCATGAAATAACAGCCCCAAAACTCAGATAAACCACTGACCTTGTTTAAAACTAAAAAATATAACACCTAAGACCTACGTTACAGTGGCACCTCGAAAAGAAGCTATATTTTAAACTTTCAATCTTCATATAACCTTCCTTCATGCCAAAGCTGCCCGATTCCAGCCTTGCTGAAGCACCCCCAGATCATCACCGATCCTCCACCACATTTCACAGTGGGTGCGAGACACTGTGGCTTGTAAGCCTCTCCAGGTCTCCGTCTAACCATTAGACGACCAGGTGTTGGGCAAAGCTGAAAATTGGACTCATCTGGGGGTGCTTCAGCAAGGCTGGAATCGGGCAGATTTGTCTTTGTGAAGGACACATGAATCAAGCCAAGTACAAGGTTGTCCTGGAAGAAAATTTGCTTCCTTCTGCTCTGACAATGTTCCCCAACTCTGAGGATTGGTTTTTCCAGCAGGACAATGCTCCATGCCACACAGCCAGGTCAATCAAGGTCTGGATGGAGGACCACCAGATCAAGACCCTGTCATGGCCAGCCCAATCTCCAGACCTGAACCCCATTGAAAACCTCTGGAATGTGATCAAGAGGAAGATGGATGGTCACAAGCCATCAAACAAAGCCGAGCTGCTTGAATTTTTGCGCCAGGAGTGGCATAAAGTCACCCAACATCAATGTGAAAGACTGGTGGAGAGCATGCCAAGACGCATGAAAGCTGTGCTTGAAAATCAGGGTTATTCCACCAAATATTGATTTCTGAACTCTTCCTAAGTTAAAACATTAGTATTGTGTTGTTTAAAAATGAATATGAACTTATTTTCTTTGCATTATTCGAGGTCTGACAACACTGCATCTTTTTGTTATTTTGACCAGTTGTCATTTTCTGCAAATAAATGCTCTAAATGACAATATTTTTATTTGGAATTTGGGAGAAATGTTGTCAGTAGTTTATAGAATAAAACAAAAATGTTCATTTTACCCAAACACATACCTATAAATAGTAAAACCAGAGAAACTGATAATTTTGCAGTGGTCTCTTAATTTTTTCCAGAGCTGTATATATATATATATATATATATATATATATATATATATATATATATATATATATATATATATATATATGAATATTGTAGGTTATATTCAAAATAAAAACATGTATTGTAAAAGGCAGTCAATATGACTGCCGTGACGGTTCTAGTGTTAAGATATTAACATTATTTTGTAAATGAACATAATTTCAGTAATCATATTAGTGCAACTATTTAATAACGACCGCTTGAAAATGCCAAAATCAACGCTACATAGTGATTTGTTCATTAACACTGGTGTTATCAATTATGAACTTTTGAACCCCCGATGTCTCTTAATAAGAGTCAACTTGTACACAATATATTAACTTATTGTATTATTAATCCCAAAACAGATCTCGTACTCAGAAACTATCAATTAACATAAAAGTTGTCTTTTTAACTTTAGAATTGTATGTTCTAAGCAGTGTTTTTTTTTCCTTCTGTAAAATAGAAAAGAGAATGTTGAAGGTAATAAGGATGCAAAGATTATCAATGTATGCCCCTTCCCCTTATCATACAAAAAGAGTATTATTAATCCTCAGTAATGTAATGTTATTATTTATCTTCAGTATTATGGCTTTTACATACAGCTTTGATGCTATGATTGACTATAAGCTTTCCTTTTGTCTTTCCATTTTATGTAAGGTTTAGGGTATTCTACTAGATGAGGCTCATAGACCACATGAACCATTAAGTCTTAATAACTTAAACTAACTGATTTTCACCAAGAGTCCACATGACTATGCTCTCCCAAATTACATTATCAATTTATGTAAATCAGTTTTAAAATTATGTATAACACTATGACGGGATACACCCCGCCCCTGTGTGCATTTTGTATTATTTTGGATTGTTTGGGTTATGTAGCACAGCTGACTTAGAATATTTAGAATATATGTATTTGGGCACTGCTGTTTTAGGTCAGCAAGGAAGGAGTAATTACCTTCCCTGCCAAATCACTTCATGTACAGACTGTGCCTGAGCCAACTGAACAAATAACAAGCAATCAAGCTCAGGCACAGATGTATAAAAGGAGCAGAGGTTGGATAGAAAGAGCGAGACAGTAAGAACATTAAAAATATAAACAATTGCTACCCGTGCTGGGTTTACACTAGCACAATACTTGTTTGTTTTGTTTTGTTGAATGTTTGTCTTGTTTTGGTCAGCGTGCCGTTTTGTTTTGTTTAATCTTTTTATTTAATAAAGACACAAGCGCATTTGCGTCTCACCCCATATTACTTGACTGAGAGACAAGCAATCCATTTCTGCAGCTTAATAGAGAGCACAGAATGAGTTTGTCAGAGCACTGTGCTTTGCTGGACAGCCACTGTTTATTGCAGAGAGGTGAGTATAGTGACTCTGTGCAACAGTACTGTCCATCAGCTAAAACACTGTCTAACGCCGACAATCTTAAAAATGTTTCTTTTCTTTTCCCCACCCTTTGGGAATAGGGAAATGGGGGGAGACATTACAATTAAAAATTGTATGTTTACATTAATAAAAAAAGTCCTATTAATACAGAAATACAACGAATAATAATAATAACATTAATATGCACTTAATCTTACTCAAACAACTGTGCCACTATAACAGGGATATTCTCCAATGAGGCCAATGTATGTTTCAGCTGGTCAAAATACTGTGTTTTAGACATTTGGTGCACAGACCTCTACGTTATTCAATAGTGTAGCTACATAGCAGAATCTCACTCTCCGAATCATTACCTTGGAAACAAATTTTGAGGTACAATTGTCTCTTGGCAAGAATAAAGACACCCATATGTTTTTTCTGAGCAGAGCAATATGCAATTACCTTGTAATGTTTATTTTGAAAACGAGCAACATCACTTGAAACCAAATGAGTTTCCTGCAAACATGCAATATCAATCTTTTTTCTTATAATCTAAGCACTGTGCTCTCTTTATAGGATGATTGGCCCCTCATAAATTCTAGGAGTTAATGACCACACTAGCCATGGTCCAAGATAGGAATAAAGATTAGGGAGAGTGAACAAGTAAAAGACATACAAAGTACACAGGCCACAATCAGCCAAACTTCCAACAGTCCCCTTATGTCCCTCGGTGGGCTATTTCAGCGAGGGTGGGGGCGGGTTGATGTCGGAGCCCAAGCTTTCTTCAATGGCGGGGTCCCGACCTTCAAAGCATGCGAATGCTGGCAGCGCTGGTGACACCTCTGGTGTCGGAGGTGGGAACGGCAGCCCGTCTCCCTCTGGTAGCGGAGGCGGGAAGGGCGGCCCGTCTCCCCGGCGGACGAGGCGGGAACGGCGGCCCGCCTCCCCCTGGCGGACGAGGCGGGAACGGTGGCCCGCCTCCCTGGCGGACGAGGCGGGAACGGCAGCCCGCCTCCCTCTGGCGGACGAGGCGGGAACGGTGGCCCGCCTCCTCTGGTAGCGGGAACGGTGGCACGCTTCCTCTGGCGGACGCAGGCGGAACGGCGCCCGCCTCCCTGGCGGACGAGACGGGAACAGCGGCCCGTCTCCCCCTGGCGGACGAGGCGGAACGGCGCCCGTCTCCCTCTGGTGGACAAGGCGGGAACGTGGCCCGTCTCCCTCTGGAGGTGGGAACGGTGGCCCGTCTCTCTGGCGGACGAGGCGGAACGGCGGCCCGTCTCCCCTGGCGGACGAGGCGGGAACAGTGGCCCGTCTCCCCTGGCAGACGAGGCGGGAACGGGCGCCCGCCTCCCTCTTGTGGACGCAGGCGGGAACGGGCGCCCGCCTCCTCTGGTGGACGAGGCGGGAACGGGCGCCCGCCTCCTCTGGTGGACGAGGCGGGAACGCGCCCGCCTCCTCTGGTGGACGAGGCGGAACGGCGGCCCGCCTCCTCTGGTGGTGGGAACGGTGGCCCGTCTCCATCTGGTGGTGGAGGCAATGGCAGTTCGATCTACTCCGGTAGCAACGGCTCCAGCCACTCCGGCATTGGCGATGGTGGCTGTGGCCATTCTAGCGGCCTCTGAGGTCGGGCTGGCACCATATTTATATTCTTTTACTTTTGTCATAAAAGCTAAACATACCATGATAATGTAGCTTTTTTTCTTACTGTCTGCATTGTTTTTATAACTCTCCGTTGAAGACTTTCACTTAGTACAGGAGATTTAATTGTGTTTATCAGAGAATAATGATGCTGTTTTTAATATCATGCTCATACTCATGCAAGAAAACTCATGAAACATGGGGAGAGTGATACCTTGGGCGACAGCATTTATGTATCATTTAATATATGATTATAGGATGTTATATCATATCTAGGGTTTGAACTTGTTGGTTTTTATTTTCCAAATCTCTATCTCCCTTTAAATGTTAATTAATAGTTGTTAAGTTGACTCTGCATCCTAACAAAGAGAAAAGTACTACTTAAAGACTGGGTTAATATTATTTTTTCTTTGCTACAAAATCAAGGAGATTTTAAATGATGTCAGTGTACACTCAGGCCTGGGTATTTTATGCTGAAAAGAAAATCTGTCAGGACAACTCTGTAAACGAGTGAAAATCACAAAAGCACAATGTTAAACTAGGCAACTGCAGGAATGAAATGCAGCGATGAGAAATTAACATCATTATAATAAAAATTAAACAAAACAGAATCAGGCTCAGTCAAGATATGAAGGTAAAAACAAGTGACAGTGATCAAAAACAAAACCCGAAAACTTCAAGCCCTAATTATATAGAATCTTGTTCATTTAAGTGTTCACCCTGAAACATTGTAAACACATATACCAGGACCATTACTTTTGTAACATGAAGGTGAAAAATGAATCAGGACACAGGTATGCAGCAAAACAGCAGGGTCTTTATTTGCAGTACAGACAGCAAACAGGCAAAGCCGATTGTCAACACGACATTCAGCAACACTCCTTACATCACCGACCGCTGAGTAGCTTGCAAGCTCTCCTTAAATAGCCTCACAGACATACACAGTTGAAGCATTGTAAATGCTGTACCCAATCAGAAGCCTAGCCTCCCCCTGCCTCTCACAGGTGCACCCCTCAGTCCCCACTTTATTATGCTGACAAGAGGTCACCGCTGGTGCAAAGTTGCATCCATTAGTTTAGGTTGGGAGGGGTCTTTAGCAAAGTCCTGCAAATAATTATTAGCACCAAACAGTCTCGAGCAAGTCTCTGCAAGTTGCATGCTCTGAGCTCCGGTGTCGGATACAATAGTTCCCAGTGTACAAAACTTCCCAGTATGGCTTCCATTTCCGTCACTTCCTTTTTACATCAGAACTGAAGGAAAGCTGCGCTTGCACATTAAAGTGAAAAAGAAAGACTTAATTTCCCAGTGTCCCTCCCTTTCACAGCTGCGCTAGTGCATTAAAGTGAAAAAGAAAGACTTAATTTCCCAGTGTTCCTCCCTTTCACAGCTGCCCAGTTCAGCTCAATTAATTTGTAAGCTGTTCTGTAATTACAGATGTCCTGTTGAACACACACAATAAAATATGGACAAAGAAAAAAACAGTGTAAGCACTTTGTAACAGACATCTTAGTCGCCATTCTTTTTATAAATAAATAAATAAATAAATAAATATAATATAATTAATTAATTAATTAATTAATTAATTAATACATACATACATAAATAGTAGTAGCTACATGTTTTACACATCTCCCAATAAATATTAGCTGACATTTCATTAAAGGAACAATGCGACGGAAAAAGAAGCCATGGTGCGACGCGCATAAACGGTCCTGAACAACAATCCAGCCACAGACATGTGGTTACGCCCGTGCTCGTTGTTACAAAATATATACAGTGAGATCTGTGGAAAACTTCCCCTGTGCCATGGCAAATCTGTGGCACCTCGAGGAACAGCACAGTAAACCACAGTTATTGTGCGGTGCAGCTTGAAGTGTAAAACCAATAATTTCTTTTTCCAGCAGGCTGCACCAGAGAGCTTTTAAAGGTGGGGTACAATGACTTAAAGTCATTGTTGAGTGTAGCTAAGTTTCATTCACATTCGTTACTTATAAAGTGGAAAAAAAGGCAAATTTGTGGTTAGACCATTTTCAAAAACCTTTGAGACCTCTACCCGGAAGAGCGCACGTGCGTGACATCACATCAGGACATTCACTGTTTAAACAAATGCAGTAAATGGAGGACAGAAGTGAAAGCGATGTTACCAGTACGGATGTTTTAGCATCTTAAATCAAACAGATCAGAAACGCTGGTCTCGTGCTTGCATTTATAATGACTTCACAATGTAAAAAAAAAAAAAAAGGTAATTTACATTTGCACTTACTTGTCTCTCTTCCGTGGTTTGTTGTAGTCTGTTGATGGTAGAGTAGCACATGACAGTTTTTTTTTTGGGGGGGGGGGTCAGTTTCACGTTTTTTTAAAATTTGAATTTGTTTCTTGGCGTATTTTCACGCCTGCTTTTAGTGAAAAGCTTGTGCCAGCATCCTTATTCAGACAGTGAATTTATTTTGAAGAATATCGCTTGATTGTTGCATCTGTGCTGCTGTAGCGCGTTACTGGAATTTAGTTATTAATCAAACAAGAGATTAAATTATGAATTGTATGTTTGGACTACACCACCCTCGATAAAGGTGAGGGACCTCTAATTATCTCCCGCACAGGTATTTAACTGGGCAGAACATCAGTGACAAAATAGGCAGATTGCAAAAAAAAATAGTGTTTATAGTTCAGGTTCACAGTAAAACAAGACATACACCCTGAAGTATTATGAAAGTTTTAGTTATTGTTACATTTTTTTTATAATAAGATGTTCAATAGTGATAGGATTTACTTGAGGTAACAACAGACTTTACATAATAGTACAGTCAATTACACAGCGTGACACACTTACAACCCGATAACCTTCATGTCTATGTAGGCTATGCCTTGCTGCAAAGGTTCTTAGTCACTTGGTCGGCTGACCATCTTTAAACAAAAACAAATAAACAAAAAAGAATACAGACTCTACCGTCTTTGTTTCGAGACACAAAGAACAAAAAAAAAAAAAAGGTGTGTTCTCTCAGCTCAGGAACTCCGTACAAAATAGCCAGTCTCTCATTTCTTCACTGTAGGCTTTTTAAAAGCTGAGCAACAATAGACACAATCTCCATGGCAACAGATCAGCCGCAATTTAACATGCAAAACAAGTACAGTAATACCTGTCAACTTATGAAAACACGAGAGATCTCCTTTTTCGGACTTACTGCACAACTTTCTCTGAACAAATCAATACAATAATTACTTACATATTACTTACATATACAGTAAATAATATGTTATTCTGAACTTGTAGCCTATTAGAATCTTATATAGCCTACATCAACATCATAAAGTAGCCTAACACATTTTCACAGGTCGGATGGGGAAAATAATAATAAATAAATAAAGTTGAAGTTTATGTTAAGATTGGCGATCTAAATAATCTGGAGGCAGAAGACTTTACGTAGGAGTGTCCCGATGAAATTGAGAGACTTCACAGGAATGCAGCCGAGAACGTGACATAATGTTATCATTTTATCACATTATTTATTAATAATGTACATGGGAGGTTGTTGGCTATATAATCGGGTCACTTTATACATATTTTCATCAAACAGTAAGAGATCATTATAATGCAATGATAGGATCATACTCTTACCATTTGCACCTCTCTTTTCCTGGCAGCCACTCGTCCCGGTGATTTTACTTTTTTTTACTAGATGAAGATACTGCTGTCCTGCAGGTACCATCCGGATAAATGGATGGTACTGCATCCTTATTTAATTTAACTTTAACATCACCCATCTTGAACATCATTAAATTAATAAAGCTGTCTTTAGTAAAGTGGGTGCTGCAGATGCAGCTGCTGTTGGGCTTAGCATCCCAATCCCTGGTCCTCCTCACGAACCCATTGCCGGCATCGTACCGGCTCTTTAGGAAACTCGTGGAGAGATACCACTGGCCCTGCTGTGTTGCAGCAACCATATATTACACACCTATTTACCATGGTACCTCTCCCCTGGGTGCGCTGTGTTATGGTGAGCGGTAATGCAGGAAAACAGCGGGCGGGATGGCGAGCTTGTCCTGGTGTGACATCACGGATAAATTAGCCACAGCTTCGAGTGAGCTGGACTTTTTATAGCATACATGCCAGCAGTCCCTATATGGTCAGGACAGTCCCGATTTCCTAGTAAATGTCCCGCGTCCCGATGCATAGGAAGAAAGTCCCAATATTTACACATAGAAAAAAAATAATTTATTCTGCGCAGTAGTTTGTGAAAACCACACGCTGTGCTCTTTGTGCAGCTGACACATCTGCCGATCATTAACTTACCGGTATACAAAGGTAAGAACGCTTCATTGTGTCTATGCTTACTGTCATGCTGGTCGTGCAGTGTTGAGTTGAAGGGTCTATTATATGATATGTGTTTTTTTATGTGTTTTTTTTTTTACATATGATGCGTGTATGATGCGTATAAAGGGCTTTTTTGTGGGTTTTTTTTTTACCTATTTTAGAAATGGGACTAAATGTAAGTAAAATCCTGAACAGTATTTCAGTTTAAATAGTATTTAATACAGGAAAGTTTACACCAATCTGAATTAAATGAATGTTTATTTAAATTGTATTACCACTGAATGTGCCCCAGTTACAGAAACCCCATACTTTCATTGTTCACAGATAATTTGTGTCGCTATTCCAAAGTGTTTTGTTAAAAGAAAAGAAAATGGTTACATTTTACAAAAACAGTAACAAAAGGACTCAATCGCTTTTTTGTTTCTGACCAATTCTGCAAAATTAACAGTTTATGAAACATAAATAAAAGTAATAATAAAATACAAAAATGCATCTGTTACGATTAGTTTGTAAAATTGGTAAATCTATAAAATTATTGCATGGAGTGCATACAACACAGTATATGAAAACTTTGGTTGGATCTACATTCTCTGAACTAATCTCTGTTCAATAATAAACAAACTCTGGCTACGTTTGACTTGCTTACTCGTCGGTATCCAACCCTGGTTCTGGTTCTCTTTCACACACCGTGCTGAAGAGCTTGATCATGGCAGATAAACGGTTAGGGTGGATATGTAATGGGTGGATACACGACAGATTACTCTATTTGTCATTTTTAACAAATTTGTGGAACCAACAGTTTTTCTTTTCATGTTTTCATACTTCTAAATCAAATCTTGCTCAATGAACTAGTTTAAGATTTTAATTCAACTCTGTAGGTGATTGCTCAAGCCAGTGCTGTCGGTAGCTGTGACAGGGAGCCCTGTCGCTGGTTCCTGCGCAAATGAGACGCGCTGCTGGGCAACCGATTGGGAGTGAGGCTCGCCAGCGCTGAGCGTATCACTTGCTTTGTTGACATCGAGGAGAGCGATACTACACGGAACCCTGTGACTGCAAGACGGTGCCTATGAAGGCTGCTAGGCCAAAGCCGTCGCGGCGATCCAACACTGTGTATCACTTTCTTATTTTAAGTGATTAGACTTAAGGAAGGCTGGGCTTTTGCCCAAGAATCATCCGTAAATCTTGATTAAACCTTATTGTCTGACTGTTAACCCTATTTAAAATAAACGCAATTAATCCAATATTTAGGAAAGTTTTTTTTTTTTTTAAAAATCCTAATGACTGCTACTCATATATAACTGTTGAATGTGTTTTTACCCAAAAAGGTCTAATGAGGGTTACATGGGTGAAAGTGGCCAATGATCCTTTTGACTGAAACTCCTGGGGCAAAACAATCTTTTCGCCGAGGGTCTGCCTAGGCCCCCTGAAGCTCTGGGGTTGTACATGCTCTCAGATGCATTCTGAGCCATTTTGGACCACTTTCAGAAGCAAATTGAACTTTACTTTGTAGAAAAAGAAATTCAGAAATTATTTCACTAACAACTTGTCATTTTACCAGATGGATCAACCTGATCAATCTCACATGAGGCTAGTTAACAAAGTTTTTTAAATGTTACTGATCAAACCTTTTACATGTCAATTCACACAATATTAATTTTATAAAACCTCAGCTGCAAAAATCACATACAATCCCTGCTTATCTCAATCATATGCCGTAAATACTGGGTTCATACAGTTCTGATACAAATTTCAAGGACTTTTTAAAGGACCATTTTCAAAGACCTGATTTAAGGAGTTTGACTATTTTCAATGTTGATAACTAATAACTAACTGTAAAAAAATAAAGCTTTTACATTAACAGTTTATTTAACTATATAATAACAAAAACCTAAATTATACTCACTTTCAATATAGATAAGCTCTGGACCAGTAACCTTTCTTATTCAGTAACGCAAGTCAGTTTTGGTATCTATAGGTGAGTGTTTCATTATAAAACCAGTACAACAATTCAGTGTTTTCAATGTCAGAAGCAATATCATTTTGTGTCAAATCATAGGCGCCTAACTTTGTTAAAGTAGGGGAGTGGGGGGCAAACTGAAAGAATAGCTGCCAAGCGTAGAGAGGCAAATGTATTTATTATTATTTTTGTTTATTTTTTTTAATTATTACAATTAAGCACTAAGAAACCTAGCAAACCTTGCTGGTGTGTGTGAAGTTACGGTTTTAGTAATCGCAAGCCTACAAAATTGGGCAGGTTTTTCAGCATAAAATGTTCCATATGTACTTACTGCACATGCATTAATTACAAATACATGCAAGTAGCACCAAATGGCACAACCAGTACCAATGGCATCTGCACAGTGTTACATCTAGAATTCCCACATATAGTTTATTAAAGGAAAGTGTTAAACAAACAAAGAAAAGCAAATACTGTTGTTTTGCAGGTAAGTATTCCCTAATTAAGGCAGTTCAATACTTGCCATGTCAGAAGCACTGGTTTACTATATAAAAAAATGACTTAATTCTGAAGCAAATGCAGAGACTTTTTTTTTGCTGAATAAAACAATGAAGGACCAGTCAAGAGTTGTTTCACCATTAAAATGATAACAGAGGTATCGGCGCTGTGCTTTAGTGCGAGAGGTCCCAGGTTTGAGCCTGCCCTCCGCCTGTGTGTGGATTGCCTCGCCTTGTGTGATGTGCTTGCCTGCATTAACCGAGAACGCTACAATATTTTTTACTTTATATATTCTTTACACTTCGAATAAGGAACATTATTTTATAGCTTTAACACAGGCTTACAGTGCACAGAACTATGGAGGATAATTCATGCCAAAATTAATAAATAAACAAAATAAATAATGAAATAATGAAATAAATAAAGGGTGGCGCATCCAGAGTGGCGCATCCAGTAAAAGCACTTGCGTAGAGTGCAGGATGCGCCCTATAGTCTGGACGTCGCGAGTTCGAGTCCAGGTTATTCCTTTGCCGACCGAGGACGGGAGCTTCCAGGAGGCGGTGCTCAATTGGCAGAGCGCCGCCCGGGGGGAGGGAGGGTTAGGTTGGCCAGGGTGTCCTCGGCTCACCGCACACCAGCGACCCCGGTAGTCTGGCCGGGCACCTGCGGGCTTGCCTGTAAGCTGCCCGAGAGCTGCATTGTCCTCCGACGCTGTAGCTCTTGGGTGGCTTCATGGTGAGTCCGCAGTGTGAAAAAAAAGCGGTCGGCTGACGGCACACGCTTCGGAGGACAACGTGTGCTCATCTTTGCCCTCCCGAGTCAGCGCAGGGGTGGTAGCGGTGAGCTGAGCATAATAAAATAATTGGCCATTCCAAATTGGGAGAAAATAATAAATAAATTGGCAACGACTAAATTTATAAAAAAAAATAAATAAATAAAAAAATTAAATAAATAAAAATCGAAATACATTACATTTATTAATTTATTTTGTTTTTTTTTTGTTGTTTTTTTTTAAATTTGGCACACTCTAGTATTTCTCATTGAGCGTCAATCACACTGGAATGGCGGGACAATCCGGTAAGTGAATCGATGATCTAGTAACTTCGCCTTGGGGTTGTGTAGGGGCGATGACTGCAGTTGTACGCTTGCAAGCTGCAACCTTGGGCTGTGTACATTCGGTCCAATCGTTTTTCCTTTTTTAAAACGAAATTGGAAAACAACTTGTTTTTTGCTTTAGCTCTGTGAGCAGAGAAATAAAAAATAAATAAATAAACACAGTCGTTTTTCTCCATTAGATTTGTGTAGGGTGTTAAGAATGTTACATACATGTCACTCTTTATGTATTTATTTTTGTTGCTAAAGCATATGCCCTGCATCCCACAGTGACCCACTAAAATATAAACCGATTTGTTTTTATATACAGTAGTTGTAATTTGCTCACCCAAAAGACCTGGAGCTCGTTTGCATATCATACAATGTCGTACTATATAGCGTTTCTAAATAACGTTGCTCACACAGATTGCAGGTGATAACAAATCGAAAGACCTATCATATTTGAACTTACGATCTCACAATATAGAAACGAGCCCCCCAGTTGTTGCCTTTGCAAAAAAATTCTCATTGAGCTCAAATGACATGGTTCCTGTTCCCGGAAGTCCGTTGCTTCGCTATGCAGTTTACAGTCCTTTTAAACTTTTTTAAAAAATTTTATTTATTTATTTATTTTATTTAAAATTTGTTAAATGTTCACCTATTTAGCAACCTCTTTTTGAGAATGTTAATTTGAATGGTTTCTTCAGCCGTCAGTTCTCGATTCTACGCTGACTAGCCAGCAGACCAGATAATCGAACTCACCAGCGGCAGTGTCCTGCCCTTCCAGTATGATTGACGCTCAATGAGAAATACTAGTGACAATATCGTGGCAAAATGAAAAAATGAAGTAAATAAATAAATAGGGTAGGTAGGTAGGTATTTTTTAAATTTTGGCACGAATTATCCTCCATAACACACAAGCTTCATGAAAGCTGAAAATGTATTTCAATGAACAAGGACACGTTTTGATGAAAAAAACACAAAAACATTCTAGCCTACTTCAATAAAGCAAAAAAAGGGGCTTCTGTTATTTTGAAATACTACGGCTTCAGATTATTACAAGTGTTTAATAGAAGTAATATTTTATTTAGTTGTTGTTGAACTTAAACCTGTTCACGCATTTAACATTCAGAAGGAGAAACAGTTACAAAACCTGGATGTTTTAAGTGATGTGTATTCATTATTTGACACTGACAAATCAGAGGTGGAAAGTAGTGAAGATGACTACAGTGAAGAGGAATCACTGCCTGTCAACCAAAGTGCGCTTGTGGTCAGACAGACAGTACAGACTCTCAAGTTTCAAATCCAGGAGTTAAAAACAAAAAACAAAACATTAACTGACCAACTTTTAGCCACCTCAGGTAGAATCATTTTATTTAAACATATCATAGTAATCTGTTTCTTTTTTTTTTTAATACTTGTACAATTGTATGTTTTTGTGAAAAACATATTTTAAGTAGTTGATTTTTCTGTGCAAGGAAAAGTTGATACTGTGCTTAGAAATGGTAGTCTATTTATCATACAATAGTTAACTAAATTATATTGAAGAAATGTTTTCTCACTAAATGTGATTTCGTAATTATATTGTATTTGATTGTTTTTTCTAGTATTTTACACTAATCATTTGATTATTCTTATTATATTATTTTTTTACAGATCTTGTGTCCTCTGTGAAAGAAATAAAATCTATTACTGAAAATATGAAAAGGAAGCAACAGGCAGTGGGTCAGGAAAAAAAAATCTGTCAGTTATACCACCTGAAAACATATTCAGCATGCCCAGCAGTTCAGAAGTTAATCAACAAGAAGCTGCTCAACAAAGTCCGAAAACAGCAACGAATATGTAAAATATTAACAATTTTTAAAATTATTTTGATTGATGGAAAATTAACTAAAATTAACAATGAGACAAAATTAAAACTTAACAAAATCATACAAGAGTGAGAATTGCATATTGTTATTTTAATCTTTTTTTTTTATTTCAGTCTTGTACTATAAAATTAATGCTTTTATCTACAAATGAAAGAAAACTTGCATGAAATTTGTTGTCTGCTTTCTTCCCAACCCTGAAGTTCTGGCAGAACATTCTGTTTTGGGCAACACATCAAATGTAACAAAGCAACAAAGACCTGCTTTACCCCAAAATACCATTGAAGGTATAATAAGTAAGTATAATTAAAAATTTCTCCTATACTGAATGGAGCCAATGCATATCTACACATATATATATATATATATATATATATATATATATATATATATATATATATATATAGTAACACGACTGCACCCACTCATGGTTCGTTGCCCCTTTAAAACACCGACCCAGGACACAGAAATTGAGTATAAAGTGCTGACACGCTATTTTTAATAAACAAAAATGAACAAAAACAAAAACAAACACCTAGCTCTATACAAGCACTAACTAGACACACAGGAACCTAACTAACACAGGACAGCTAATCCGTCTACCTGTAACATAAAACTTTCAACCAAACCACACAGGTTTATACTGCACACCTCTTCTGCCTCCTTCTACTCAGCAGCCTTGAGCAAACTAACTGCTTCTGTTTTATACCCTGCACCTGGCTTTAATTTAATAATAATCACCAGATGCAGGGGATCATTAAACAATAAAACAATTAACAAATTAAACAATAAAGCCAAACTAACAAAAATGTGCCTGCGCACATGTCTTATGCAGGGAGGATTTTAACCCCCCCGGCTATAATATATATATATATACAGTACTGTGCAAAAGTTTTAGGCAGGTGTGAAAAAATGCTATAAAGTAAGAATGCTTTCAAAAATAGACATGTTAATAGATTAGATTTATCAATTAACTAAATGCAAAGTGAGTGAACAGAAGAAAAATCTAAATCAAATCCATATTTGGTGTGAGAACCCTTTGCCTTCAAAACAGCATCAATTCTTCTAGGTACACTTGCACAAAGTCAGGGATTTTTGTAGGCATATAGTCAGGTGTATGATTAAACAATTATACCAAACAGGTGATAATGATCATCAATTCAATATGTAGGTTGAAACACAATCATTAACTGAAACAGAAACAGCTGTGTAGGAGGAATAAAACTGGGTGAGGAACAGCCAAACTCAGCTAACAAGGTGAGGTTGCTGAAGACAGTTTACTGTCAAAAATCATACACCATGGCAAGACTGAGCACAGCAACAAGACACAAGGTAGTTATACTGCATCAGCAAGGTCTCTCCCAGGCAGAAATTTCAAGGCAGACAGGGGTTTCCAGATGTGCTGTCCAAGCTCTTTGAAGAAGCACAAAGAAACGGGCAGCGTTGAGGACCGTGACGAGTGGTCGGCCAAGGAAACTTACTGCAGCAGATGAAAGACACATCATGCTTACTTCCCTTTGCAATCGGAAGATGTCCAGCAGTGCCATCAGCTCAGAATTGGCAGAAAACAGTGGGACCCTGGTACACCCATCTACTGTCCGGAGAAGTCTGGTCAGAAGTGGCCTTTATGGAAGACTTGCGCCAAAAGCCATACCTCGACGTGGAAACAAGGCCAAGCGACTCAACTATGCACGAAAACACAGGAACTGGGGTGCAGAAAAATGGCAGCAGGTGCTCTGGACTGATGAGTCAAAATTTGAAATATTTGGCTGTAGCAGAAGGCAGTTTGTTCGCAAGGGCTGGAGAGTGTACACGAATGAGTGTCTGCAGGCAACAGTGAAGCATGGTGGAGGTTCTTTGCAAGTTTGGGGCTGCATTTCTGCAAATGGAGTTGGGGATTTGGTCAGAATTAATGGTCTCCTCAATGCTGAGAAGTACAGGCAGATACTTATCCATCATGCAATACCATCAGGGAGGCATCTGATTGGCCCCAAATTTATTCTGCAGCATGACAACGACCCCAAACATACAGCGAAAGTCATTAAGAACTATCTTCAGCGAAAGAAGAACAAGGAGTCCTGGAAGTGATGGTGTGGCCCCACAGATCCCTGATCTCAACATCATCGAAGTCTGTCTGGGATTACATGAAGAGAGAGAAGCAACTGAGGCTGCCTAAATCCACAGAAGAACTGTGGTTAGTTCTCCAAGATGTTTGGGCCAACCTACCTGCCGAGTTCCTTCAAAAACTGTGTGCAAGTGTACCTAGAAGAATTGATGCGTGATGCTGTTTTGAAGGCAAAGGGTGGTCAGACCAAATATGGATTTGATTTAGATTTTTCTTCTGTTCACTCACTTTGCATTTAGTTAATTGATAAATATAATCTGTTAACATGTCTATTTTTGAAAGCATTCTTACTTTATAGCATTTTTTCACACCTGCCTAAAACTTTTGCACAGTACTGTATATATATATATATAATGTACGTGGTTTAGAATCAAGGTTAAGTTAAGTCTCAGGTTCTTATATCTGCAACACCTCACATACAAAGTGTGTAGTGATACAATGTAAATATTACAGAGACAGATTGTAATTGTCTCATAATAGTAAAATGTATTGTTTAAACTGGTAAAAATAAAATAAAAAAGCTACCAGCAGCTGTTATGTTCAGTCAGCATGGAATTTTTTAAAGATCAATCATTCCAATTTCTGTTAGTGACATCCTGGTTTAACAACGTGTGTAATCTCCAGATATCATCAAAACACTTCTGCTGCATATTGCTTTCAATAAGAGCATGAGTTTAGGGAAGAGACAGAAAGATGTAATCCACCAAAATCACTAACACGAAAAATCGAATGTATTGTATAAACATATTTTTATGAACCTTAGGTTACAGCATGAAGAAATTCCCCATCTCAAACAGAACTGACATTGTTCAAGCCCTAAACACAAAATCCAAAGGCCTGCCAGAAGAGGACAGCTCAAAAAGAAGATGTAATTATAACATTGCCAGATTTTGCATGATTAATTGTAAAAGGTGTGTCCGGTTTATTAATTTTTTTTTTACATGTGACTTGTCTGTTCACTGTTATTGTTATAAGTGCACATTTTAATTACATATCTGCTGAACTATTTCATTATATGGAGATGAAATGATGTTTAAGTACTTATTTATTTTACTTTTTGTTATCTTTAATGATTTTCAAATTTCAAGTTTTTGCATTGTAACTAATAATAATAAATACAATTTACAGAAACAAATAATATTTTTTGTTTTTCCCTTATTGAATCACAAGTATTACCGCTATGCAGTGTGGGCGATTTTTAAATTTTTTTTTTTTTTTTTTATCTGATTTATTTGATTTAAATCAGATTATTTTTATTTAAATCGATTTTCATTTCAAATTAAGATTTTTTTTAGTCATAGGGGTAGATCATTATCTTTTGGTGTTGCAAATAGTAGTTTGTGAATAGTTCCATAACAAAACAAATTAAATCCAAATCCTCTAGTGCAGGGGTGCACAACTCTGGCCCTCGAGATCCATTCCAGTCCTGGTCTTTACTCCAACCGGGTCCTAAATTGGTTAATTGCCTCTTAACAGCTTCAATTAACTATTTTAGAACCTGCTTGGAATGAAAACATGGACCTGAGTGGATCTCGAGGGCCAGAGCTGTGCACCCCTGCTCTAGTGCCATCCTCTAAATATGAACTATAATACATGCATGTTTTGTTTTCTAGTTACAGTTCAACAGTAGAAAAATATACTGAAAGGTCACAAAAATCAAAGGAAGTTTCTGATGAGTGTGCTTCCAAACCTGTCTCTGCGGCTGTTGTCGTGGTGGAGACACCTGCTACTTCATTTCATTTCCTAATGGATAGCACCTCAATTTAAAGAACTTGTATAAATGAGCTGTGCAAGAATGACATTTGAATTCTATACCTGCGAAAACATTTGACAGTTTTCCACAATAATATATATATATATATATATATATATATATATATATATATATATATATATATATATATATATATATATATATACCCCTCCCCCCACATACACACACATTTTTTGGCATTTCTACACGAATCACAGGAATGGACCTGGGAGGCCATTTTGACAGAATTCCCCATGGGGTTATAATAGGGCAGACAGTGTTGGAAGCCTGAAAGCTATGTGTACACTTGTTTGAAGAAAGACTCCAACCATAGATGTCTGCAGTATGGAGGGTTTTTTTTCTTGTAGAACAGGTCTCAATGTCAAGTTAAAATCTAAAAAATGAAATAATTAATAACACATATGGCTGGTTTCACAGACCTAGATTAACACGTAATGTGTTTATTTTTATTTTTATAAAGTAATTCAAGATTGGTACTAATCAGGGTCTAGGAAACTAGCCAACAGTGTGCCACAATCACACAAAATCAGCCAACAGTGATTTATATGTTATACCAGGCTAATGGGAGACGCAACACCCCATAATGTGCAAAAGGATCATTGTTATACAGCAAGTGGTGTCCATTGCCTCATTAGCTAGTGAAAATAGGCTTGAGAGACTTAATCCCATCAGACTGACTTGGTGTTTTTCTTGCATTAAAATTAGTATACAGTTGTTATTACATTTATCCACACATCTGTGCTTGAGAAACAGCATTCGAAATTATTTTATTTAATTAACTCACAAATCACAAAGAAAGCTACTAATTGTGCCTAGCCTTCATTTATTTTCTTTTACAATTGAATTCATGCTTTTCTTTATTAATTGCCTCACATAAACCTTGGGTTTAGGCACCTAAGGAATTATGTTCCAGATACTGTCAATCAAATATATGCATGGAGTACAAAGCACTCAATTAGAGGGAAATCCTGTGAAGGCGGCTAACACAAAAGCTGAACAAGACCTTGTGTTTGTTTATTGTGCAGTGCTATATGCTAATTTACTGCAAAAATTGGTCAGCGATAAAAGGGCAGGCAGGAGATTTTTAAAGCAATGCCACTGGAGATGGCCATGTGCAGAACAATTTTATGAAACCTAGACTAATGATTTGTTTAACTTTTAATCCAAGAGGCTTTTAACCCACCTACAAAACAAACAAACAAAATAAACTTTAAGAATATCAATACTAAAAATAAACTTAGAAAAATCTGAGACAAATAGTTTGACAAAATGTTTTTATCAATGCCTCTGTGTTAATGTGGTCTTTTTGTGTTAAAATATCTAACCAGAAAACCTTGAAATGCATTGCCTTTCCACGAAAAGCATAAAAGAGACACACTCCAAATGAAGTATAAGGACTGTACTTTTCCAATAATTACTGATTGAAATATAATAATGACCTGCTACGGAGGTCCTACGTGCACACCCTATATAATGCACATTGCACTGTACAATACATGCATTCTTACTGTTCTACCTCCATCCCATATATTGACATGTATAGGAATTTAAGTTTTACTTGTTCCTCAGCTGTGCCTTCATGTAAATACTATTCGCATGTGTAAAACTGTGTTATGCTGATTTCTGTTGCTTTTCCTTATGTCTCTGTCTACAGCTACAGTGGCTGTAGTAAGTATTCACCCCCCCTTGGACACAGTTTGTTGTGTTATAACCTGAAATTTTGATGCATTTAAATTTGATTTTTTTTTCCTTTGAGTTACACAACCTACTCAACACTTGGGGCAGCAGTGTGGAGTAGTGGTTAGGGCTCTGGACTCTTGACCGGAAGGTTGTGGGTTCAATCCCAGGTGGGGGACACTGCTGCTGTACCCTTCAGCAAGGTACTTTACCTAGATTGCTCCAGTTAAAACCCAACTGTATAAATGGGTAATTGTATGTAAAAATAATGTGTAAAAAAGAATGTAATTGTATGTAAAAATAATGTGATATCTTGTAACAATTGTAAGTCGCCCTTGATAAGGGCGTCTGCTAAGAAATAAATAATAATAATAATAATAATAACACTTTCAATGTGTGAAAAAATGGCGTGGTGAAAAAACAAATCAATTAAAAATAAAAGTCTTCATTAGATAAGTATTCACCCCCTTTGCTATGACACTCCTAAATAAGCTCAGGTGCAACCAATTGCCTTCAGAATTCACACTATAAGTTAAATGGAGTCCATCTATGTTGCAATAAAAGTAGTTCACATGATTTCAAAACAACTCCGGGATAAAGTTGTGGAAAGGCACAGATCATGGGAGGGGTATAAAAAGATTTCAAAGGGACTGAATATCCCTTGGAGCACAGTCAAGTTGATCATTAAGAAGTGGAAGGTATATGGCACCACCCAGAATCTGCTTAGAGCAGGCCGTCCTCCCAAACTGAGCAGCCGGGTAAGAAGGGCATTGGTCAGAGAAGCCAGCAAGAGGCCAATGACAACTCTCTCCATAGCTGAGATGGAAGAAACTGTCCATGTGTCAACAACAGCTCAGGTACTCCACAAATCTGGCCTGTATGGAAGAGTGGCAAGAAGGAAGCCCATGTAAAATCCTGCTTGGAATTTGCAAAAAGGCATGTTGGAGACTCTGAAAAGATGTGGCAAAAGATTCTGTGGTCCGATGAAACAAAAATTGAACTATTTGGCCTAAATGCAAAGCGTTATGTCTGGCGCAAACCCAACACAACACATCACCCGGGTAACACCATCCCTACTGTGAAGCATGGTGGTGGCTGCATCATGCTATGGGGATGCTTTTCATCGGCAGGGACTGGGAAGCTTGCCAGAGTAGAGGGCAAAATGGATGGCGCTAAATAGCTAAATACAGGCAAATCCTTGAGGAAAACCTGCTTCAGTCTACAAAAGACTTAAGACTGGGAAGGAGATTCAACTTTCAGCAGGACAATGACTCCAAGCACACAGCCAAAGCGACACTGGAGTGGCTTAAAAACAAGAAAGTGAATGTCCTAGAGTGGCCCAGTCAAAGCCCGGACTTGAATACGATTGAGAATCTGTGGCAAGACTTGAAGATTGCTGTCCACCAACGATCCCCATCCAAGTTGACAGAGCTTGAACAATTTTGCCAAGAAGAATGGGCGAATATTGCACGATCCAGATGTGCAAACCTGGTAGAGACTTACCCCAAAAGACTCACAGCTGTAATTGCTGCCAAAGGTGGTTCTACCAAGTATTGACTCATGGGGGTGAATACTTGTCTAACCAAGACATTTCAGTTTTTTTTTATTTTTCATTAACTGTTGTTTCCCAATAAAAATGATCTTGCCTCTTCAAAGTGTTGAATAGGTTGTGTAAATCAAAGGAAAAAACATCCCATTAAATGCATCAAGATTTCAGGTTGTAACACAACAAACTGTGAAAACGTCCAAGGGGGGTGAATACTTACTATAGGCACTGTATGGCCAAAAGTTTTGCACGGAATTTTAGGATTGAGGCTAATTTACAGAAAAAATATTATATGAACATAATTTAGATCTTTTATTTAACATAATGTAATCAAAGAAACTACAAAATGATATCGCAAAAGTCTACTGGAAGCTTTAATAGTAGTGCAGTAGAGCCTCGCTATAATGAACCTGTTGGGGTCCAAGCCTTTTGTTCGTTATATTGAGGGGTTTGTTATAGCGAAAGGACAATTAAAATGAAGATGAACTGTTGGACTAAGTTAATGAGATGTGATTGTGAATAAAAGTAGAATTACATGTACCTGTTCATCTCATGTATGCAGAATTCTGCCTTTGCTTTATCCTATTAGTCAAATAATTAAAACTCAGTACACAAAGCAACAATCCCGAATTGAAGCTGAACTTATATTCAAAATCAATCTGACACAAATTATTTCAAAGTGCACCAAACCTTAATCCAAAATGCAAGAACCCCAAACTGAGCTTTTATACCAAATCAACTTGACATGAAAAGTTTGACATGAAAAGTTCCTCAGTTTTTTTCGTTGTTATTTTTTCCTTTAATCAATTTTGCTTTGCCGCATGGTTGCTGAACAAGCCAAAAAAAAGTTTAGTTTAGTTTAGTCAAACTATATTCATGACAGAGATATGCCTGCATTACTCCTTTTTTCAAACGATCAAAATAGTTTCCAGCTTTGTTTCAACATAAAATGATTTTCGCGCCCTTTTTATTAAGACAACAGAGTTGACTTCACTGCGGAGGTGGCATCCCAAGCGTACAGACTGGGATGCCTACAGTGTGTGTTTATATTATCTTTTTTAGTTTTTTATTTTATTTGGGGTCCAGTGGCCAGATTCGTTATAGCCGAAGGTTCGTTATAATGAAGGGCGTAATAGCGAGGGTGGATTGTACGTAGTATTTGCAGTGCATTCCATTGTATTTTAACACTTCCTTAAACTTCTCAGGCATGGACTCAATGAGGCACTGAAGGGTCGTTATCCTTTAGATTCCTCCATGAAGCCTTTACAATTGATTCCAGTTGGTTTCGGTTGAGTGTGTGGCACTAGCCACGCAAGTGTTTAAATAAACACTCCCTTTAGTTAAAATGCCTGGCCAGGTAACATCTTATTCATTTTATCTATTAATTAGGGATTCCCCTTTAAGAAGGGTGAACTCACATGAGCCTTGGTTCTTTTTTAAACAGGTAGAGGGGGAAGAGAGGCAGGTCTGTGTTCCTCCATTTTGTGTATGGCGGTGTGGATTGTGTGCAGGACCTGAATGGGTTCCAGTTTGCTTTCAGGATTTTATTTACAAGAAAATTATATTAAATAATAACTACACTACCTTGGACAACTTGTTGCTGTTTTACTGCCACTTGAACTACACAATAAGCATCAACAAACACACAAACAGCTGGGTGAGATCATTCTGGGTTTTTTTTCCCCCACTTGTTTTTTTTTTTTTTGCATTTGTTTCTTTTTTGCTCTGTTACTTGAATTATTTTTGGACTTGATTTGCTCGGGACATTGCTTTGCATGAGTGATATGTGTGTGACAGACAGATATGTGTGTGACAGGTGGAGCATTTTTAGATACCAGTCCTTGTTCATAGCTGTCCCCTTGGGTAAAACGTGAAGGTATCCCCAGATATGAACAGTTTCCGGATGTTTGCTGTTGGGACGGTACACTCTGGCTTATGTGGCAGGCTGGCTCGCAGTGGTGAGATTGATGACGTCACGGACCAGGAAGTAACTGAAACCACAACAATGGATGGGCGGGTGAAGCGGAATGCTATGGCACTCAGCGTTTTAATAAACAAATAAACAAAACAAAAGATTTAAACAAAACACAAACCAAAGGGCATGAGGGCCAAACGAATAAACAGACAAACAAGTAAGTGGCGTGCTGGCTAAACCAGCACGTTTTAGCAATTGTTTTATGTCGTCTATGCACTCTCTCTCCGCTCTCCCGTACTCTCTACTCCAAAACTCCACACCGCAGCACAGACAGCTGTCGGTTCTTATACTCTGGCCGAGGGGTTAACTAGCTGTTAATTATCTTATTACCCCTCGGCCACAGTCTCGCAGCGTTTGGTAAGGATGCATGACTGTCAGCTAGTTAAATAATCAGTAGCTGATCAGTCATGCATCCTCACGGGGTTTTTAAATATAAATATAAATACAAACAAAAATACAAATAATAATAAATAGGGGCGGGACACTCCATACACATGCCCCCTTGCGCAGCACACATGGCCTTTTCGCCACCTCCCCTTATTCCCTAAAGTCCCGGCTAGCAGTCCTGGCCCGGAACAGGGGAAGCAAGGTGTCTCCGGGCGCCACGGCGGGATGTCCTCCTCCCACCCCAACAACTGTAGCGTCCTAGTGGACCACGCACAGGCCGGCCCCTCTGGCCAGAAAAATTTTGGGGTGGTCTCCAGACCTGCCCCCCTTCTTCATGGCCGGCATCTCCCCTCCGTGGGGCTCCGGCCACAGTATTTCCTGCAGCGAAATTGCTGTGGGGAGCTGGTCTCCTGACCTCCCCTTTTCCGTGGCCGGCAGCTCCCCTTCATGGGGTTCCAGCCATAGTATTTCCTGCCGCGAAAGTGCGGCTGGGGAGCTGGTCTCCTGACCTCCCCTTTTCCGTGGCGGCAGCTCCCTTCATGGGGCTCCAGCCACAGTATTTCCTGCCGCATGGCAGGACTGGTAGCGACCCCAGGCAAAACAGGACCCTCGGAGGCTGATGGCAGCAGCTGCAGACCCTTGGCAGGTGGCGGCAGCAGCAGCGGACCCTCGGGAGGCGGCGGCAGCAGCAGCGGACCCTCGAGGCAGCGGCAGCAGCAGCGGACCCTCGGGAGGCGGCGGCAGCAGCAGCGACCCTCGGGAGGCGGCGGCAGCAGCAGCGACCCTCGGGAGGTGAACTCGGGAGGAGCCCCTGGCCACGGAGGCGGCAGCGGAGCTCCACTTCTCCCTCGCACCCTGTAACTGGTGGCTCTCCAGGCGATGCGGAGCAACAGGCAGCCCCAGGCGATGCGGAGCAACAGGCAGCCCCAGGCGTCGCGGAGCAACAGGCAGCCCCAGGCGATGCGGAGCAACAGGCAGCCCCAGGCGTCGCGGAGCAACAGGCAGCCCTAGGCGATGCAGAGCAACAGGCAGCCCCAGGCGATGCGGAGCAACAGGCAGCCCCAGGCGATGCGGAGCAGGCCTTCTTGGGCGGCGAGGCAGGCATCCTTGGGCGGCGAGGCAGGCATCCTTGGGCGGCGAGGCAGGCATCCTTGGGCGGTGCGAGGCAGGGCAGGAGCAGTCCTTCCCATGATGGTGGATGTGGAACCAGCAGGTATTCACCCTCTGCTGGTGGAGGTGGGAGGGGCAAGCAGTCCTCCCATGGCGGTTGAGGCGGAACCAGCAGGAATTCACCCTCTGCTGGTGGAGCTGGGAGCGGTAAGCAGTCCTCCCACGGCGCTTGAGACGGAACCAGCAGGCATTCACCCTCTGCTGGTGGAGGTGGGAGGGGCAAGCAGTCCTCCCACGGCGGTTGAGGCAGAACCAGCAGGCATTCACCCTCTGCTGGTGGAGCTGGGAGCGGCAAGCTGTTCTCCCACGGCGGTTGAGGCAGAACCAGCAGGTATTCACCCTCTGCTGGTGGAGGTGGGAGGGTCAAGCAATCCTCCCACAGCGGTTGAGGCGGAACCAGCAGGAATTCAACCTCTGCTGGTGGAGCTGGGAGCGGTAAGCAGTCCTCCCACGGCGGTTGAGGCGGAACCAGCAGGTATTCACCCTCTGCTGGTGGAGGTAGCGGAGGCAAGCAGTCCTCCCACGGCGGCTGAGGCGGAACCAGCAGGCATTCACCCTCTGCTGGTGGAGCTGGGAGGGGCAAGCAATCCTCCCACGGCGGTTGAGGCGGAACCAGCAGGAATTCACCCTCTGCTGGTGGAGGTGGGAGGGGCAAGCAATCCTCCCACGGCGGTTGAGGCGGAACCAGCAGGAATTCACCCTCTGCTGGTGGAGGTGGGAGGGGCAAGCAGTCCTCCCACTGTGGTGGAGACAGAGGCAGCTCCTGCTGCTCTGCTCCTGGCGGTGGAGACAGAGGCAGCTCCTGCTGCTCTGCTCCTGGCGGTGGAAGCGGTGGAGGTGGCGGAGGCAGAGGCAGCTCCTGCTGCTCTGCTCCTGGTGGTGGAAGCGGTGGAGGTGGCGGAGGCAGAGGCAGCTCCTGCTGCTCTGCTCCTGGTGGTGGAGGCAGAAGCAGCAGGTATTCTTCCTCTGCTGCTGGAGGCCTGGGCGCTGGATGCACGGGCTCCCCCCCTCTGGGCGCTGGATGCACGGGCTCCCCCTCTGGGCGCTGGATGCACGGGCTCCCCCTCTGGGCGCTGGATGCACGGGCTTCCCCCTCTGGGCTGGATGCACGGGTTCCCCCTCTGGGGCTGGATGCACGGGCTCCCCTCTGGGCGCTGGATGCACGGGCTCCCCTTCTGGCGCTGGATGCTCGGCTCCCCTTCTGGGCTGGATGCTCGCTCCCCTTCTGGGCGCTGGATGCTCGCTCCCCTTCTGGGCGCTGGATGCTCGCGCCCCCCTTCTGGGCGCTGGATGCTCGCTCCCCTTCTGGGCGCTGGATGCTCGGCCCCCTTCTGGGCGCTGGGCACTGGGCACAACGGGACTTCGGGCTCATCCCTTTCCTCATCTGTGTCCCGGTCGACCTCTGGGCAGCTTTCCTCCTCATGCCCATATCGATGGCAGTACGTGCACCACTCCTCCATGGAGTCCTCCCTGTGTACCCACCTTGCGAGATCCCATGGCCGGAGCTCAGGATCCATCCTCTGGCTTCCACTGTCCCTCTGTTGTGGGGGCTGGCCATTCCTCTCGCCTCCCCTTTTTCTTCCCATTTTTTTTTTTTTTTTTCCCTTCACAAAAAAACACTTTTAAAAAAACAAAAAAAAACGTCCTTTTCCTTTCCTGGTCCGGCTGTTGGAGGCGTTGTTTGTCCCACGCAAGACACCATATGTGGCAGGCTGGCTCGCAGTGGTGAGATTGATGACGTCACGGACCAGGAAGTAACTGAAACCACAACAATGGATGGGCGGGTGAAGCTGAATGCTATATGCACTCAGCGTTTTAATAAACAAATAAACAAAACAAAAGATTTAAACAAAACACAAACCAAAGGGCACGAGGGCCAAACGAATAAACAGACAAACAAGTAAGTGGCGTGCTGGCTAAACCAGCACGTTTTAGCAATTGTTTTATGTTGTCTATGCGCTCTCTCTCCGCTCTCCCGTACTCTCTACTCCAAAACTCCACACCGCAGCACAGACAGCTGTCGGTTCTTATACTCTGGCCGAGGGGTTAACTAGCTGTTAATTATCTTATTACCCCTCGGCCACAGTCTGCATGTTTGGTAAGGATGCATGACTGTCAGCTAGTTAAATAATCAGTAGCTGATCAGTCATGCATCCTCACGGGTTTTTAAATATAAATATAAAAGAGCGCGCTTTTACCCGCCGCAAACAAAAATACAAATAATAATAAATAGGGCGGGACACTCCGCCACACTTGTGTGTTTTTCTTTGTGCCTTCAATCTCTAATCCCCTCAGTTTCCAAAACAGCTGAAGAAGCTGAGAATTATTTTGACCCAGTCTTTGTATGTGCGACAAAAGTTCAGTCGATCGCTGATCTTTTTATTGCTGGGAAGGGGCTTTTTATCAGGCCTCCCTGACAGCAGACTGTTCTCCAAGAGACACTTTCTCCCAGTGCGTGCAGACGCCTTCACTCCACTGCCTTCTTTCCATTGCCGCAGTAAGTGGACACTACTGGCTGTCCTAGCTCTCAAACTTGGGCGTCCAGACCAGTTGTCATATATTTCTGGATGATCATGGATACTGTGCTTTGGCTATCATAGCCAACAGAGGTTATCTGAGGACTGGTAAAACCTTCCTTATGAAGTGCAGTGAAGGCTGAGTGTCTTTACAAGAAGGTACGGCTCTTCCCATGGTGTGCTCTGAAGTTACAACATCTATGTAAAAACCATGCTTATATAGCTTAAATCTACTCGTTCCCACTTTTAATTGTCACCCTTTGATTACTTCTAATTGAGTAACGTGTCAAGATTTGTAACGTATTTTCGGAAATCGTGTGTTTTTAAATTGTTGTCAGTATATGGAAAACTACAAAGCAGTATGTAATTTAATGTGTTAACATAACATTATTCAGCAGGTTTCATTTGACTTTATGAAGCAGAATTGGATAATTCTAGCGTGATTCAAAACATTTGGCCATAGCTGTACAAGCATCTGGGGCTTAATTGGGTTAACAAGCCCAGAGGCCTGGCACAGAGCTCCTGGCAAAGGAAGGTTAAGGCTGCATGCGAAATATCACAAGGATTAGGTCTTCAGGAGACTTAATTAGTTAAATGGTAAATTTGCAAAGGCAGCACATGTTACTCATTAGGGGGTAACTAGTTGGACTGATTATTTGTTGTTTAAAACCTATGAGAGAGAAAAACACAAGGGGCAATGTTCCATAGAAGTTACTGGAGTTAAAGGTGTTGGTCCAGTTGTTTGATTGAAAAAGAACGCCACTTATTGGGGTTGAGCGTTGTTATATTCAACTGTGGCAGAACCCTGTTCCTTTATATACTTACCTACAAGGCCTAAAACGCACCTGCTTACAAGATGTTTGCTATAAAATATGTTTCTTTCAAAACTATCCATTCAGATATGCTGCAAATTTGCTCAACGTACATGCAACTCTATATCATGCTTATATTTGCAAGTCTGTGAAATTCAAGAGAGATGCATGGACAATTGTTATATCTCACTACTATTTTACTATTTTCAGATTACTGACACTGCTGTTTTTAGCTTGGAATGAGCTTTAAACCCCTTTTTTTTTAAATATACACAGAAAAGGCCTTGGCTTCTTTAACATAATTTATGCAATAATGGGTTTAACACTTCAGACCCCCTTATTTTCTACTATTTTATGCCTTAGCAGATTACTGCTAGCCTTTCCTTTTTTTCCTCCTCCCAGCAGTTCATCTTCAGCATTTGATAAGAACTTCTGCCCTGACCCTGTCAAAACACAAGACAGTGCAGCATCGCCTGCTCTGTTATCTCTACCGCTGTCCTGCCACACAGGGTGCACCACACTCCTTCTTTCCCTCCACTGTCGTGTACCACTGTGTCTAGCATCCACCTGTACAAAGCACAGTCTGATCGCTTCAATTAGACACACCTCCCACATTGTTGTTTACCAAAAATAGGCTGCCACTGTATACACACACTTTTCTAAGTAACAGGCTTTCTTAAGCTGTCCTTTAACTGAAAGTATTGTTATAAGCAATAATTATACTCTACATCGGTATTATTATTATTATTTGTTTATTTAGCAGACACCTTTATCCAAGGCGACTTACAGAGACTAGGGTGTGTGAACTATGCATCAGCTGCAGAGTCACTTACAATTACGTCTCACCCGAAAGACGGAGCACAAGGAGGTTAAGTGACTTGCTCAGGATTACACAATGAGTCAGTGGCTGAGGTGGGATTTGAACCGGGGACCTGGTTTCTTTAACCACTGGACCACAAGGCCTGTGCATCCCATTACATTAACAGCCTGTTCTGTCATACTGGTACTGAATGTTATGTTATTGACACAGATCCACATAATTTCTCCGACATTGGTGTACTTGTGGTCAGTCAGGTTCTGACTAGTGGAGCTCTCCGGATTAAGAATGATGAAATGATGGATTTATAATAAAGCTGTCTTCTGCTCTCTATGGTTTTGAGTGCAATGTTGTCAGTGTCCTTCTCAGACCTTGTATATTTTGTTATATTGGGTTTTGTATGTTACATACAGATTGTATTACTGTTATTCATAACTTTAATCACTCCTTCATAAAGTCTGAATGAAAACAAGTAAGTCCAACTCTTACCTCTTATGTCCAGTTTTGATTTAAAAATAAATAGGAATTCATATTAATTGTGGTTGAGATAACTTGGGGTCGAAGCCTTTTGTTCATTATATCGAGGGGTCCGTTATAGCGAAACGACAATCGAAATGATCGATAAACTGGAGTAAGTTAATGAGATGTGATTGTTAATAAAATTAGAATTGCATGTACCTGTTTGTCTCATGTATGCAGAATTCTGCCTTTGCTTTATCCTTTTACTTAAAGAATTAAAATGCAGTACACAAAAGCAAAAATCACAAATTGAAGCTGACCTTTTATTCAAAAATCAATCTGACACGAATCGTTTCAAAGTGCACCAAATCTTAATCCAGCATGCAAGAATCCCAAACTGAGCTTTTATTCCAGATCAATCTGACATGAAAAGATCAGATCCTCAAGTTTTTTTTTTTTGTCGTTTTTTTTTTTTTCTTTAATCAATTTTGTTTTGCCCCATAGTTGTTGAACAAGCAAAAAAACTGATTTTTGACAACCTATATTCACGACAGACATTGCATTACTGCTTTTTTCAAACCATCTATGTAGTTTCCAGCTTTGTTGCAACATAAAATTATTTTCGTTTCGGAGGCAGTTACACAGAGTGTTATATTTATCAAGACAAAAGAGTTGACTTCTCTGCGGAGGTGTGTGTTTTGATTATCTTTGTCTTTATTTGGGCTCCTGGGGCCAGGTTCGTTATAGCCGAAAGTTTGTTATAATGAAGGGCATTATTGCGAGGGTGTACTGTGTGTGTATATATATATATATATATATATATATATTTATATATATACAGTATATATATATATATATATATATATATATATATATATATATTATATATATATATATATATAATATATATATATATATATATGTTATTTATATAGTATATAATAATATATATATGATATATATATATATATATATATATATATATATATATATATATATATATATATATATATATATATATATGATATATGTATATATATATATATATATATGTATATATATATATATTGTATGTATATGTGTATATATCTGTGTATATATGTATGTGTATGTGTATATGTGTGTATATATGTGTGTATGTATGTATGTGTATATATATATATATATATATATATATATATATATCGATTTATTTTCATGCTCACTGATCAAGGTGTGGCCTAGGCATATTTTCCATGTGTGATTATTTAAACGTGAAGTGGCGATGCGTGTCCACGTTTGAGAGAACAGCTCAAGAGGATCAGGTTTGTGGTCAAAAATAACGTCCACTGAGAGGGATGGGGTAAATCTCACTTACTCGTGAGCATGACGTAAAACACGGGAAATACACACCCATTTTCACATGGAATCCCACATTTCAAAGTTTGCAGAGATACTCTGTCATGCATTTGTCTCCTATCGACTCGACTACTGCAACTCGCTCTATGGCGGTCTTCCGGCACGCACCATCAACCGACTGCAGCTAGTTCAGAATGCTACCGCCAGGATCCTTACCAGATGTAAAAAATGTGATCACATCACCCCCCGTCTTGCACAGCTGCACTGGCTACCTGTAAAGTTCAGGATTACTTTCAAAATTCTGCTGCTCACCAACACTGCTCCTCATCACACAGCTTGTGAGTCCCTCTTCAACCTGCTGACCCGCTATGTCCCTGCCCGCAAGCTAAGTTCCTCCGATTCTGGCCTGCTTGTTATCCCCAAGCAAACCACACTTGGAGAACTCATTTAGCTTCATGGCTCCAACTCTCTGGAACTCTCTCCCAGCCTTGGTACGTGATGCTCCCATATTCGCTCGCTTTAAATCAACTGTCAAGAGCCACTTGTTCTCTCTTGCTTTCCATGCTCTTTAAGCCTGATATCTGTTATTCGCTGTTGTGTTTTTGCTACTTCTAACTTTTTAAAATTTATTTTATACTCATGATTCTAGACGACATATGCATCCACAATGTTCTAGAATGTTCACATCACAGCCTTGTATTTAATGTATTATGCATTGTTTTTTACTGCATCTTGTAAAGCGCTTTGTGATGGTCCACTATGAGAGGTGCTATATAAAATAAAGATTGATTGATTGACTGATTGATACTAAGTAGGAAAAACTTGCTAACACTAGAAACTCATCCACGTCTAGCAAGCAGCTAATTTGTGGTAATAGTTTCCCTGGAAATGGTTCTCCAGAAGAACATGCTGAAAACTGCATTTCATCACATAAATCTGTCAAAGCAATCTTTTATTCTGAGGTAAAACGTCTTAAATGTCAATGAGACAAATAAGTCTGAGTATCGTTCAGCATCAATACATTATAGTTTTAACCATGTAGGATTGTCTTTCAAGTTTTGAATGAAAGGTGCAATGTCCCTTAATTATGCGTGTTCTGTATGTATTCACAATGAATATCAATCAGTTTGTTTTCTTCACGCAGAATTGTTTTTGATGTGTGGTGTGTTATTTAGCTTTGGGATGCCAACAGCTCAGTGTTTACAAAAGACCAAAAAGGATTCAAATGAGCTTGTAGATGCATTGCTTTTGATTCTCTAATTAAACCACACAGCAATTCTGTCAAAGACAAAACAAGTTATGTTATTAGTTTGAAGCAAAAGGGCCCTGCTGTCATGCTAAATGAGCAGATATGCAGCACATAACCCCATGATAAACCTGACCCATAACTTGGATACTGACTAAAACAAATGATGCTCCTGAAGAGCAGATGAAAGAGAGCAGACAACACTGGTGTGCATTGAGTAAATGCGGCACAGGTCCAGAGTGTAATACACATTTCCAAGCAGTCAAAATATCCTAGAGCCGACCTTTAAAAACTTTCAATGGCAAGTATGCACCAAACATTAGGTTATGTCTCTACAAGGCCTGATGATTTATAGATGGAAAATAAACAGTATTCATAACTCACATAGGAAGGTAGAGTATATCAATTATCTAGCCAATCTGACACCTGATGAAAAAAGCAGCACAAAGTAGAAAATGCAGTACTTCATTAAGATTCACCCTGCACATTCACAGAACTTAATTAGTGAAATTAATGTCCTTGTTAATGATAAAATAAATATTTTTAGCTACAGTACTTGAATGTAGTTTGCATAACAACTTGTCATCTTTCACTTCAAATTATTCGAAAGACTAGCTTGTTTCATAAATCACTGCAGGGACTTTAAAGAGAATTGGTTTGGGTATAAAATGTCAAAGTTACCTCAACTAATGTATTCCCTTGTAGTTTAGATCCGCATTATGTGTTTCCTATTTCAGTCTTCACATAATTTATAGCTCTGAGAATCATGTCTAAATCAACTGCAATCATGTATTGAGTTGGACCACCTTGCCCTGATCGCAGCCTTGACGCGACGTGGCATAGATACCACACGGTGCTTGAAGGTGTCTGAGATGTTAATCCATTCAGTAATTAGTAGTTCAGGCAGCTGGTGCAGAGAGTTAGAATAGGCAGAGAATTTTAATGAAATTAAAATTGAATTACGATCCAGGGATTGTAGTGGACATTGAAGATGGCTGAATGAAAGTGGATGAGTGCATTATGGTCTTGAAAGTAGACATCACCAACAGGGTGCAGCATTGAACTTCGACAGCTTTATAGTGCTGCAGGGATCATTTGTCACATCACATGATCAAAGTAACATGCCTATTTAATTCAGTGGGATTCCATATTCAATCTGGTGAACAGGTCTTAATAAAGTGTGTGTGTCTATCTATCTATCTATCTATCTATATGAGAGAGAGAGAGAGAAACCTGTATCTGCCTCTGCACTGAACTGCATTTCTGAGGAAAAACAAAATGACCCCTAGAACTGAACCACCACTATGCAATATGTACAGTACTGCTGAAATGCTTTCAGCTTTAATCTAACCATGACCTTCATTTGGGAAGTCCTTGTTCCATTGGGCTTTGACACTTACCGAAGCGATGTCGCTGATCTTCTGGGAAGTCCAGGTCCAACATGAGGTCATCTTCATCCAGCTCACAGGAGCCGAGGTTATTCAAGACATCCTAGTTATAAGAAGGGAATATATATATATATATATATTAGAAAATAGACTTAATACAGTGCTTTTATTATGGTAATACTATTTTTGCAAGCGGTTCCCGTGGGGACAATCTGTGCTTGACTTAGATTTAAGATTTAGCCAGTTGGTAACCTGCTACCTTTTTTATCTATTATGACTATTAGCCATTTATTCCAGTACTTTGCCAAACGTTTTTCCAAGTTTGATGGGCATAAATCATTTTTCAGAGAGTACCATTCATAAATAACTTTCAATTGTTAAAATATGTAATCACTGGTTTTATTTTTAACTTGTGGTATATGATCATCTTACTCACATTTTGGTGACAAAACCCAAAGAGCTCCCAAGAACACTTATGAGACAGGTGAACATAACTTAAATAACATGCAGCATCAGAAGAGTGCCCTTTCCTATTGCTGTTATTTTGTGTGTTCTTTCTTAGCCCATTATGGACAGCATCATTTTGCATTTATTACTATTTTGTACTCTATGAGAAATATGTATGTATCTTCAAAGTTTAACATCTTACCACATAAATTCAATCGACTGTAATTTGTATCTTTGCTGAAAGAAAATGTTAATTAGAACCTTGATTTATTTTTTTAATGTTGAAGAGATTAAGGGCAGGATTTTCAAAAAACAGTGATATTGTATCAAACTCGTGGTTATAGTAACAAACCTTAGTAGCAAGTGATTTTCAAACAAAATGTGTTAATTAAATCAATCCGTTAATGCTTTGAAATTGAGTCGATGAGGTCGTTAATGAATGCATTTCTCATTAAAAAGCTTAACTGTTGCAGGTCACGTTCATCACTTCCTGTCTCAACGACTAAATAAGAGGAACTCGTTAATCAAAATACATGTTAACGGGATGACGAAAAATGAATGGAAGCATAATTCTCTGTTATGGAAACTACTAGCGTACAGCGAGACGGCTCTCCCACCAGCGAGAACAGCCAAATGGAAATTAAATAAAAAATAATGAGAATATATATATTGTAAACTTCTTAAAATTGTGTATTTTGTCATGCAGAGTGTACATTATTTACAGAACAGATGGCACAGATTAAAAAAAAAAAAAAAAAATTGGATGGGGCGGGTAAGCCATCTAATACTTGCCAACATTTGGAAACTGTTCAGCGGGACACTCGTCCCCCGGGGGAGCGGGAGGTGTCATCGCATCATACACATGGGAGGGTCTTACATAAAAAACACTCATTATAATATAATAGACGTATCCCCCCAACTCAACACCACACGACCATCATGACAGTAAAAATAGACAATGAAGCGTTCTTCCCTTTGTATAAGTTAGTGATCAGCAGATGTGTCAGCCGCACGAAGAGCACAGCGTGTGGTTTTCACTCTACTGTGCAGAATAAATGATTTTTTTCTATGGCTAAATATCGGGACTTTCTTCCTATGCATCAGGACGCGGGACATTTGCTAGGAAATCGGGACTGTGCCGACCATATAGGCACTGTTGGCATGTATGCATCTCTCTATATTGGTTGGAATTTATTTTCTTGTTGATCTACTTTTGCATGTATTTTAGTATGTACAATTGTAGACTATAAATAAATACGCTTGAAGTGTCATTTGTGGTTGTAGTTATTAGTTATTATACATGTACACCATGTATGTAACACTTCATTATACATTTAGTAAGCTTTTAAAATTATGATAGAACTCCCAAACCCAATACACAATTTGTTTATAGTTAATTGTTCGGTGAATTCCTCTTATCATGCATTTTCTCTGGTACTGTTTGCTCGTCTCCAAGATAAATAACCTCAACATGAATAGATGTAACCACCAAACACTTACAGTATTAGAAGAAGATGTTATAATATGTGCATACAGATGTGTGAAGGTGAGAGTGTACACAGTGTGGGGAGAGTCTGACAACATTACAAATAGATTAGGCAAAATCCACGTCAATGATCTCTATCACATTAGGTATTCCATTCATATCTGTAGCGATATCTTTTGAAAGCAAGCCCCACATTGCGCTTTTTAACTATTAGACAAGATGTTTACAGAATACTTAACACAACTGCTATTAGGACCATGCTGCGTGATTTGTTTATAAATAGCTTTATAATTAAACTATACCAAATCACATTTTATTTACAATGAAGGAAAAACATGTTTTTGCTGACTTTATAAGCATTTGGGCGACACAGTATAGATTACCTTCACCGTAAATAAAAACCGTGATTTGGTATAATTTAATAACGCTGTTGATAATAAATTAATCATGATTTATAGCAGCAGTTTTTAAGTATTCTATAAATATTCCGTCTAATATGTAGGTGTGCGTGTGTGTGTTTAATGGACAGAGAGAATACATGCATGTCTCCAGTCATATGTAGATATTTATTACTGCCATAGCCTTATCTTTTTGGTTATTGATTCGCCCCATTGCCACTGTACTTTATGCATCCATGCATCCCTTCCTGCGATGTCATCAGGCAGTGTGTTCTGGGCTTAAGGTTACAAATTGTTAAAACAAGTGAACAAATCTCATTCATAACCACAAGTATATAAAAGTCTAAAATATTTACATAACTACAAATATTGAATTATCAAGGTAGTCTCTGTATCGTCGGCGTCACAGCCGTGGTCTGTTAAATTGCTGTTTCAAGGTGAGTTATAGTCTTTTTCGTTAATTGAAACCCTCCTTTTCCAAGTGCAAATTAACTCCTGATAAAATATGACAGTTAACACAGATTTACTTTTAAATTCCCAAGCAAACAAAAGAAATAGTTGCAAGAAGCACTGCTTGTTAAGATATTAGCATTATTTCATAAATCAACATAATTTCAGAAATCACGTTTGCATGATTATTTAATAACGAGATAGACATAACGAACTCTTGAAAATGCCAAAATCAATGCTACATAACATGATTAACACTGGAGTTATCATTTACAAATTTTTGAAAATCCTGCCCTTAGGATTTTAAAGCAACCAGTTGAATAAAAAAAGCATTAATAACACAGGACTTTCTCTCATGTTCTACAAAGATTTTTGTTCCATTTAATTTTGTATTAAACTTATATAGCTCAACTAAATTAGCATGACATCAATCAAACATCAAATTTGAAAATGTACTTAACTAGAATTGGCTTTCCATTCATCAACATTATGTCTGTATTCACTTTTATAACTGATTTGCTTTAGAAAAAAAAATCTGTCTCTCTCAGTTTGCTTAGGAATTATAAAAAAATGAGATTATTGCAGCAGATTCACAAAGCCTACTTTCAAGAAATTGATTGCATTAAAAAGTACACACACCAAATAGTTTCTTTATCCCACACTGGAGGGTGGGGCTAATTTTCCAAATGTGTTAATATTTTCAGATAAGCGCAACAAAACCCCCTGCAGTGTTTACAATACACACTTTACTGTCCCGTTTCTGTGTATTTCATATCACAGTCATGTATTATTATTTTCTTACATATTCCCGATAGTTTTGATATTTTTATATTCACACATCGTAGGTAAATAAAATACAGAATTACTTTTTCAAATTTTCCACAGGAATGTTCACCAGGAAAGAGAGATTCTTATCATCTAAACAGTGCCGTGTATCCAGTTCATGCTTCCTCCTGCAACAATGCTGGCTCTTGGATTTAATAATTGGTTTTAATTGACAGTTTGGCAATTACAAGTGACATGAGTTTGGGTTTGGAATCACAGGTTGTGTGAACTATGCTGTGAATTATTGAACAGTAGTCTCCGTGTAACACCTCCTAAAAGAACATTTTGGCTAAGAGAACAACCTGAGAGAACTGATTTTTCTGTTATTGTAAATGCTCTGCCTAAAGGAACAGGAACTTCGTTTAAAAGAACACCTTTTTGGCATCGCTAGTGATTCATTCACAACTGACGCAGTACTGTTTTGTAACCTGATAACTCATCATCATCAATCTTAAATTCAAATCTTTTCAAATGTGACTTGTCAACGTGTCTTGTGACACACTGATTGGTTTATTCAATCTTTCCAGAACCACTATCATTGCCTCATTTTGTATTGATTTCCACGGCTGCACCTCATCGCTACAAAATGGCATGTAAACAAACGGTGAAATGTGCTGCTGTTTCTCTTCCTACAAAATGTTGGAAATTGTTCAAGCTCCTGAAAAAAACCTGAATCAGACACAAGTCATCAAACAATTTCCCAGTCTGGTGAGTTGCTTCACCATTCAGTTAACCTTTTGAGACACAGTAACCTACATTTTTTTAGATATTGTAATTCTAATGAAAAAAAATTACATTCCAACCTAGTATGGTACAAAAGTCTGAAAAAAAAAAAAAAAACTTTCAAGAGTTTTTTGGTGGTCACTTATTGAAACCACTGCGACATTAGAGACCCTCGTAGTCAAATCACTAATAAACACGGAATCCTCTAATTTCCGGTGGAATACAGCAAAACCATTTTTCTCAGAGCTCAAACACAAGCCCACTTTGCATTCTTAGCACATCCACCTGGATCTGTGAGGGTTTTCCCTCGTACTGCATGCAGTGCAATGCCTCAAGGTGTTGTGAACAGGCATGTGTCGTGCCTGGCTTGTGCCTTGCTCAACTGGAATGTAGGGTTTGTATCGCAGATTTGTCTCTTGACGTCTCCTTTTCCAAGAGCTCTCCTTAGAGCTACAATTCACCGAGCTTGTTCCTATGAATCCACTGGCAACCCTGCAATGGAAAGCTTTCAACATCATGGAGTCTGTCTTGAAATATTCCTTATACAAGACAAATGAGTTTACTCCAGTTACATCAACAAAGTGCCACAGGAGTCTGTGCCACCACTTCTTGCTCTTTCTATCAATGGCATAAAAGGATTTCAACATGTCAGCTTTATCTACACAGCCCATGTAATGGTTGTAATCTACAACCATTTTTGTACAGGGCACCCAAACAGACCCATCTTTTTCCTTTCTTTTCACTTGTGTAATGTCAGTAGGACAGTGCAAGGTTGACAATAACTAGACAGCATGTTTATCCTTCCATCTGACACAGGACACTCGCAGTTGAAACTGAGTAATCAGTTTCTCCTCTTTAACTCCTTCTTTAATTTCAGGCTTGGTAAACCTTTCCTATTCGCCCAGACAGTTCCAAAGCAATACAGTCCCCTTGTTTTCATTTCCTGCAGTAAGGGTACAGATGTGACAGTAAGGGTACTGAGGGTACAGAGTGCCTTTACTACCCTCTCTCCTAAATTATCCTCAGTGCTTCCTCCGACCTTTCCAGTATAAATCTGAAAGTCACAGACGTAACCGTTCATGTCAGCTCGAGTCCAGATTTTATACCCTTGTTTTACAGGTGTCATGGGCATGTACTGTATGAATAAAGCCCTTCCTTTAAATTTTACCACAGTTTCATCTACTGCCTGCCAGTTAGACCACTCTAACTCTACAAAGTTAGAGTGGTCTAACTTTGTAAAGCTTGTCATGGTTTAAGTCATTTCTCTCAGGCATTACTGAATTATCATTCAGATGAATGTTTGCAAGAATCCACCTAAATCTATTTACTGCAATAAGTGATGAAATGTAATGACATCTTAACTCAGGGTGGGACCAACAAAAATCATGGAACGAACACCTTCAATTCATCTTTTGTTGTTGGCTGAAATGGATTGCCTTTTTGTGTGGCATCCAGGTTGGTTTGAAATACAATATGCTCTACCAGTTCCTCATCAAACAAGCACATGAAAAAATCTACTGGATTTTCCAAGTTATCTACGTCTTTAGGGCCAACATCCTCTGTAAAATCTGGCAGATTTAGGGGAACTGGATGCTTCACCCACTTCATTCCCACTGGCTTCTCTACATGCACATCTGCTTCAGTTTCTATGTCCTCACTATCTGCCTCACTTTCAGAAAGGTCAGTGTCCCTGTTTTCTAAATCTAAATCTTGAACGAATATCCTAACATGAAAATTCCATGTTCGTCCCAAAACTAAACAAAAAATTGCAAAATATAAATAGATACGGATCCATATTTTATTTTGCATGCACCAAAAGATAAAGACAAAGAATATTAGTGACTACTACTGCTGCTCCTGATACCTGGGACCTTTGCTTGAACCAGCGCATCAACATCTGCAGCAAATAACGATATCTTGAGAATTGAGTTAAATTAAGAATAACATTTTGATTTGTTGATATTCATGACGGGGAAAGCTTGCTGCTTCTCAGGACACACTATTTCAGCAGCTTTTAGCAGCATTTCTTCAAAAGCTCTCCATCAGAAATGGTTTTGAAGAAACAGCTATTTTGTGAGCAAATCACATAGCTTGCCTAGCAGCAGCATCACTTATGCTACAAGCATTAGTAAACAATGATTGCTGCTTTTTCAATGACTGCTAATTCAGAGTATTATTTATCTTCAAATAACATTCCTGTATATTTATCATATTTCTTGCCATGGTTTGCAATTATTTCACAACAGCCACATGTTGCTTACAAATTAAGCACATTGGCTTCCATTCATGTCCACAAAGAAATACAAAATTCCCCATTTCTCTTGAAACGCACAGTACTCTTGTTCCACCTTTCTCTTCACGGATAAAGACATGATGAAACTTGTCACTACAGAACTTACAAAACAGAACTAAAACTCTTTTTTCTGGTATCACTGGTATCGTTACTCAAATCAGCTGATGCACTGCCATCTCACCCATGTGGTTGGTGATTGACAGCAATCACAGCAACATAACAATTTGTGTTGCTCACTGGAGGCACGTTTGCACATGTGTTCAAGGAGGTGACAGTGAGTAAAATAATCAATGTGTGCTATTTAGGGGACTGTAAACATGCTATGTATTATCATTTTTGTTAAATACAATAATTTTGAGGTTTTGGGTTCGTCTTTGTATTTTTATAACTGTCACTCGTCCCACAACAAGCGCCAGGGTATCAGATCAGGCCCGCGAAACGAGTTTGACACCCCCGGATTAAGGTACTTATTTTGTAGTGTTCTTTCTGAAGGGGAATAAAATATGCATTTGATAATGTAAGTTACACTGTTTTGTCCAGACTCTTAACTATTCTCCACTTAGACATATTCCATTTCAAAAAGACAGAAAGCATACTTGTTGGATACTGTAGGTATAAATAAATTGGACAAACAGTTATATATGGGATCGGAGAAACAAAAGATGCACAATACCATATAATGCAAGCAACTGTTTTCAGACCAAAAAAAAAAAATCAAACACAACTGTTACTCAGTTTTCTTTGTTACAAAAAAGTTACTGAGAAGGCAAGCAGATCTGACATTTTAAATATAGTTCCTGATTATAGAGTATTATGCATTTTTCAACAATGACACAAAATTAGTTTGTGGAGCTCATCAAATCTGATTAAAAAAAATAAGCAAATAAAATCAAATAGTTTACTGTTGGATGATTTATAGTTTATTACTGACTGCTGCATCACATTAGGCATAAAAAAATCTTTGAGGTAAAAAAATAAAATAACACGTTTTCTATACTGCCTTGGGGGGGGGGGGGTGGAGGGGCAATGTACAGAATTCAGAATTTCCTTTCCATTTGAATTCCAGCCTAGAGGTGTATCACATCTGTGTATCTGTAAATATTTCCAGCTACAGCACCTAGGGGTACCAAAAATGAATTTTATGGTAGTGTGCAAATATATGTTAAAACATAATTACTGCACAGCTGCATTTTAGATAAGAGCAACAGCAACATGATAAAGGCAGAATGAAATGAAAGTATTGAGGCCTGACTACAGAAAACTTTACGGCACCGTCCTACTGAAAAGAATACTTAATCAGTATAGCAACTGTATTCCATTTGTATGTGAGCGGCACATGAACAGGCCATTCCCAAAATGATTATACAATCAAAAACATGAATTTTTAAGCATTTGCTACATTAGCACATATTTGCTGTTATATCATGAAAGATAACTCCAAATATATTTTTAGGTCACAATCTATGTTAATGGTCACTTTTTCATTTATTAACATTACAAGCTAACTAACTATTGTCAACAAAATGTTTTTTATTTTATTTTTATAAAATCAACTAAAACAGATGAGAATCACTTTTTGTGGGGGTAGGGGATTTTTAGTTAGTAAAACAGGTTAGTAAGCTAGTTGATCTCAGTTAATAAACAAATATTGGCGATTAAAATAAAGCAACACTTATTTTTAGATGGTATGTCCTTTGTTAATACGTTTAGTCAAAATGCTCTTTGGTTTAGATCAGTGGTTTACAACCTTTTTTTAAAACTGAACCCCTGCTGTCTGGAGGTTTCACCTCAAGCACCCCTTTACAATTTGTGCTGTACTGAATGGTCCCAAAGTTCCAATAAAAGGCAGAATAATCTGATGATTCACAAATCTATTTTTTCTTTATGTTATTATATAATTTAGCACGTCCAGATTTCTCCAAGACCAATTTTTGACGCCCCGCTCGACCAACGCGTCTGCACTCGACCAATAGCAGTCAACTCCTTGGTGACGTCACCGGATATGAAAAACTGGAGGCTCATCGCTTCAGAGATGGACATTCCAGATGAGTTATTTATAGGTCTGTAATTACTTTGGGGAAATTGAATGGGGTTTTGTCCCGTTATCTGCCTTTCGCTTTCATAAAACTATAATCCATAAACACAGTTAAAACTAAAGCCTGACAATAATAATGTCAAACACTCTGTACTGCAATCCTATGAAATGAGAAGTTGAAACGTGTGTTAAAACTGAAAAATTGCAATCATGTCATTGCTGATATGAGTTTTTAAAAAAAAGTTAAAAAACAAGAAAATCAGTCACAACTGTGGTGCGGTAGTGATAGGAACAGGATTCACTGCTTCATTGGTTGGTTTTGAGTATTGTTTGCAGGATCCAGCTGAGGATAGTATTTTAGCTGCAAATTGAGCTTCCATTACGGTGTCCTGTTACAGACATGATTTCTCTTGTCCCCAGACCAGCGTCAGACAGAAGTTGAACAGCTGTTGCTCTCAGACGTGATTTGTATACCTTTTGGTGAGATTGGCTTTTTCACTGATGGTAGCCATTAAGTTTAGCTGTAAGCAGGAATGTCATTTTAAAAAAGCCGGTATATACGCGGATTGATTTTAAATTTGATTCGCAGTTGGTGCTGAGACGTTCCAGCGGGCATCTACTGTCTACTAGTGCCGTCTAGAGCTGGAAGCTGATTGGCTGATGGTACTGAATCGTTTTCAAATGTGAATTATCGACATCCTTGTCTGATTCATATACTGTGTGTTGATTTGTTGTTTATGTAGGTTAACATAGACTATATTCCTTACATCATAGTGTTCTGTACACTTGACATTTTTACATAAATTATATATAAATACATCCTGGTTCAAATGAATTCTGATGTTAAACTCATTTCCCTCTCTTTCCATTTCTAGCACAGATCATATACTTGTACAACCATATACCTGAGTCAGTAACCGTACAGCAGAGTTGCGACAATTTATTTAAAAAATGTAAGAATAAATAAAAAGTTTTCTATGTAAGATCAACTTTTTTTACTCAAAGTGTATGAAATACAGTGAGTATATGTTATAGCATTGTAAAATGGCTAATACATTGATTTAGAAGATCGATCTGAAACCTAGCATATACAATTGATTCAGGAAATGATATTCACTTTGTACTTTGTTTTGCTGATTCAGTCTATAATAAAAAAAATATATCACTATATGAGCTACAAGGTGTACCGGTCAGATCTTTTGTTGCATAATCAGTGGTCTAGTAATATTACTGACTGTTTACACACAAATAGAATATACAGATAAAAAGTACACACACACACACAAACCCACAGGTACAAATACACATAAACACATACTGTGATTGTCTATATATGTTTAAATAGGCACGGTACTAAAGTAGGGTGACCATACGTACCCAATTTCTGGGGACAGTCCCCGGATGAGATACTGTGTCTCCGGTCAAACAATGTCCCCGAAAGAGACCCCAGTTCACAAAACCCGTCCTCAAATACCCTTACTTTTAAGTTCTCATGTTGGTTAACATGTCAGATGCGTAAATGCATTAGAGAGAAATATCCAGACCGTTTCTATTATTGTTATTATTATTAGCTATAACACTGGACAGCCCCAATCCTGCAGGCTTTCTAGGTGTCTTTACATCATCAATGGCTAAAGATCTGGAACACCTGTTAACTTCACTAATTAAAACAATAATTGGTGGAATTAAATAACTGAGAGCTTGGTTGAAAACGAAAACCAGAAGACCCTGCAGCTCCCCAGGATCAGGGTTGGAGACTCCTGATCTAGATGGTACAGTGTCAAGAAAAAGCAAAGTGCTGGTGTGTCAAGGCCTTCATGCTGTATTCACACTGGGTCTGTGTTATCAATGTGCGTGCTGTTCACACTTATCTGCGAGAAAAGGGACCGAATTCATTTGGCTGCAAGCTAAAGTTTGTTTTTTTGGTCCTTTTCATAACGCAGTTTACAAGTCCAGTCGGTTCATTTACATGGTCTGTCAACCGGATGCTTACTATATCCTGCAAGGTACCTTGAAAGATGGCAGCTATTGATGTATTGCTTCAGTTTTAATAGCATGTTTTAGATTCTTACATATTGCTGTGGAAGAAAGCACTGGGGGAGCACATCGCTAATTTAATGAATTAATTTGTGCCTGCAGTAGGAGAATAATAGTGCAGTATTCAGTTACACAATGCTGCACTGTTCTCCTATTGTAGGCATTAAACAAAGTAATTTTACTATTTTTGTCAGTTTTGTCCAGTTCAGCTTGGCTTTTGGTGTCTGACCAAATTTTTATGAGAGCTTTAGTGCCTCGCACTGTCCATGTAATTTAGGGCTACCAGATTTGCAGAGTGAAAAACATTTTTTTTTTTCTTCAATTCACTGACACTGCAGCAACCCTGAAGGCATTAAAATAACAGCATATAATAACACAAGGTGTATTTATAACAGATCATAATATTTTATTCATATTGTCATCACAAAACATGTTAAATATATAAAAAGCCAGATTAAAAAAATAGATCAGCTATTAGTATTGCCATTTAAACAAGTGAAACAAATGATTAAACAAATAATCCATCAGATTGTTTATTTTATTTTTGAGTGGAGCTCACACAACCTAATACATTACTCTGCTATTAACATGCTGAGCACTCTGTTACAGTTTTGTCTGACCGGGACAAAAATTGAAGGTTAAAAACTGGGGCATTTTGTTTTTGCTCTACTTGTTTCCTCAGAATATGAACTAAACTACGCGCACAATGTTTACTTCCGTGTCAGGTTACCTTGTATAGTTTGTTTCCTATGTGCAAAAGGACTGAGTCCAGCAGTTGTTCACATTGAGGTTCATCAAGCAAACCAGACCAGGTGGACTCAGTATGGTTTGTTTCCCAAGCAGACTTTGGAGGACCAAAACCTCTAAACAGACCCAGTGTGAATACCAATGTACCCCTAGAGGTACGTGTACCCCCAAAACCGCATGTTTAAACATTTGTATTGATTTTGAGGACAAAGTGTTGCGGAAACCTACACTATACTGGTTTAGTCAATGGATTTGACTTCAGGTCACAGTCCAATCCCTGTCTAACCCTAGCATTCAAATTATAGAACAGTGTTGCACAAATCTGGTCCTCAGTACCCAAACTGATGAAGTCCTGGAAGGAGGTATAATTGGTTCAATGTAATAATCTAGGGTTTAGGTGGAACAAACCTCCAGACCGGAATTTTGCACCATTGCTATAGAATATTATGTCCTCCACCTACAGAAACCAAGCAAATATCACTGAGACATCGATTAAGTATCACACATAACACTGCTGTTACATATTAAGTACAGAATTATCCCTTTATGTAAATAAATATACAGTAGACATATATGGTTCTTTTACTAAGAATCAGGCATTTCCCAGCTGGCTGTTGTCTGGACTTCATCATGTGCGAAGACATTCAACACAATATTTCAAGCAGCATAAGACACCTGTTTTACTATGAGTCTTTACTAATAATTCCAGAACAAAAACAGCTGATTTTACACTCATTTAAAATACTCTGCTGCCATCAGGCGGCAAATCTACAGAAGTGCATTTTCTAGAGCTTCTGTATGTATCTCAGCTCTTACTGTGTATACAAAAGATTGAAATCATTTACATGAAATGTGGACCTCTTTCATGAATACTTTTCATTTGCAATAGTTTTATTGATGCACTTTTAGATCTTTTAAGACACCCATACATTGCTGCCATACAAAACTAAGGGATTTTTTAAAGCTATACTTTAGAAGAATACACCGTTCTATCAACTGTCCTCCCCTTTCTCCTTACCATGTTCCAGGCGCTTCCAGCCACGACATTTGAGTTACCGTGTAGCGTAGGTCAATTCTGTACTTCAGTATTTAAATACATAAGTTAATTAAGGTCATTTCTTTGAGAAAAAAAAAGTTATAAATACAGTACAAGCACTTCCAGTATAATATAAATAAATGAGAAGTTTACAGAAATATATTTTCTTATTTGTTTATAATACCTCTGCACTTTTGTAACACAGGTATGTTTTTAATTGTTAAATAAATACGATATATAACAAAATCATTTATAACTATCGATTCTATTATAAATGCAGTATGCACATATGTATTTGTTCAATATACAACAGAAAACTTCCTGCATAGGTAGGATAATTTCTCACTGTTAACTTGCATTTCCATTTGTTTTTTAACAATTCATCCCCATGATTTTATGGTAAAGTAAGAAGTTGACAGGCATTTCCAGATAGTTGCTGCTAATTTACAATTTACAAACGACTATGTTTTTGACAATATATCACAATAAATATAATTTTGGATTTAATATGCCCCATAGATATTCTTGATAAACACCTAAGATCAATGAAGGGAGACTTGAATACACCATATGCTGGTGATACAGTCTACTTTGTCAATCCTCCATTAGTTGCCATTCAGCTGCAGATTGTTTATATATGGTTTACAGACTGCAACACTGAGATTAATAAACCAGTCACTGCCTTGTCCCTCAGACCCACTTCTGTTGAAATTATATATTTATGTTCATTTATTATTTAGCAGGTTCTAAAATATGTAGCCGTGAAAGGCTCAGGAGGTTATAATTTCTATTAATAACCAAACCATTAGGCTCCATCAGGGGAATAAATTATGAGTGCTACATAAATCAGAAAAAAAAATTAATTTAATTTATGAATAAAATTCATGTTTTATTAGTGACGGAGTTCATAAAAGTTTAGTACAATTTGTCAAACATTCCATAACATACTTTGAGAGGGATGAGTCTATAAACTCTCAAGGGTTCATTTCCTAAAGCAACTAACTCATGCTTTTAGACATTTAAAAGCGGGTTTAAGCGCATTGTTTAAAGCATTGAGTAGTTAACCCAGTACTTAACCATTACAATGCAGGCATGATTGTTTAGACTTCATTAACCGGTGTGATTGGCAATGCATTTGCATGTCTAAAATGAGTTGTTAACTGTTAGTACCTGATGTAAATCAGGTCTTATAAAAGACTGTTGCCTCACATAGGAACGTTGCAGGTATTGGGCTTTTTACATTTCATATCAGTACTGGTAGTTGTGTTTTTTTAGGATACATCAAATTAACCACCTATTGGAAAGTTACATTTTCTTAATGTTTTGATATGATAAATAGCACCATACCATATACTGTTATGTTGACTTTGCTATTAGGATGATAACCCAGTATAATTTAACATGCTACTATAATAACATGATGTTCTATGTTTCCATGGAAACAGAACGCTATATTGAAAAATATATATATCCTTGTAATCTTCATGTACATACGTAGGTACGTGCAAAAAATATATTCCTAAAATATACTATGTCATGATAGGCATCTTCATTTAATAACGAACCACCATCATTATCACTCTCGCTACAACAAGCACAGTACAATGGAGAAGAAATCACACATTCAAAACAAAGACATGGACTTCAACCAAACAATGACGAGAACTCGGGAACAATGAGGTTCAAATCAGTAACAGGAGAATTTGAGGAGACGTTTCTAAAGAGAAGAAAATGAAAATACAAGAAAAAAGTGGGAGAAACAATAAGATAACACAACACACTGTGCATTTTTATCTGAGAGTTTTAATATAATCCCCCTTTTGTTTACCATCACTATCCTCTCTCTTACAATTTCACTCTATATTGGTGTTGTCAGCAATATCGCATGTAGTACAGCCGTGGATGGGGGGGATTGCATTTTTTAAAATACATTATTTCAGCAGTTTATGAATAAAAGCAATAGAAATAATAAAAAAAAACACTTTACTCTACATTTCTGTTTAATCTAGAAGATTGGCAACAGATGAAAAACTGACAAACAATAAATATAGAAATGTGTTATGATTTATTCACATGCTTTAAGAAACAGAGAATATAGCAAATAACATGTGGGTCAGAATATGCTATCACTCAATAATATGTGTCTCTCGTTGGTTTTGGTCTGGTAATGCACTCGTAGCTCTGCCAATATATTCTGACCCATACATTATTCTATTTGTAGCCATACATTTGTAATTATACATCATAAATGGGACAACATTTTTATTGCCTGCCATTATATTTCACAATCCCCAGTTTGTATGCCATTTTCAAACTTGACATTGTTGCACTTGTACCTTTTGTGTGCAGTAACAGCTTTTATGCAGTTTCTAACCAACGGTAGTGTGAAACACGTTAATGTGTAGTAGGGGGATTATGAGACTGTAACTGCATTACACATGTAGTAATATTTACGAAAATGTAAGAAGAAAATACCTGTGCATACAAAAGTAGAATTTTCAGGCTTTGACACACTTTGACATATTATACGCTATACTGAAAATATATACTAGGACCCTAGCAGATCCCCAACACCATGGTGAGCACAGCAACTGGGGTAATTTCCAGCACCTGATTGCATTTAGCAAATTCAGAGATCTCACCTCCTGAATATTTATTTTTAACTTTAAAGTAAACCTCCTGAACATTCAAAAGTTGTTTACAAAATGTTAATTCCAAGCAATATTTATCATACTACAAGGCAATGGCACGGGTTTGAATTCCAATCCCTTCATAAAACTTGGCTTCAATCTCCTCTGTCATTTAAAATGTATTATTTTAATTTCTAAACACTGGGGCAGAGCTTCCAGTGATGACTGCTTGCAGCCATTGCTGTGACACATACACCTATCTCTTCTTTCTACAAAATCAGGTATTAGGTCCAAACATCAAAACTATGTATAAAGAATACATCACTTCCTATTCATTTATAATATAATAATATCTTTATTTTTATATAGTGCCTTTCATAGTGGACCACCGTCACAAAGCGCTTTACAAAGGTAGGCTGTGAGCTGTGCATTATATATAGAGTCACTTACAATAGGACATTGATTTAACACCTCATCCACAGGATGGAGCACAAGGAGGTTAACTGACTTGCTCTGGGTCACACAGTGAACTGGTGACCTTCTGGTTACAAGCCCTGGTCTTTAACCACTAGACCACACTGCCCCCTTTACAAGCAGTAAGTCTAGAACTGAAAATCACACTAACGTTCAGAAATAAAGGCCAATCTATGTGCACAAATAGCAAACTTACACATCTAAAAACTATACAGTCACTTTTGAAAACTGAGTTCCAACCAGTCTGAAAATTCTGAAGTCTATAAAAAATGTAGTCGGCTTTCAATATTCCTACTGTATGTACAGGATAAAAACTATAGAAATGTATTTAGCCATAAAACCTTGCTTAGCTATGATGTTTTAACCTGTGTATCTGGGGATGCTTATTCATCTCTAGTTCTGAATTCCTTTAAGCATTGCTGGATCAAATTATTGAAGTTGGTCAAAAGAAGTCTCAAGTTTTGAGCAACTGATCTGTTGAAAAGAACCAAAAAATATCTCCTAGACATGCAAAAGTACAGCCTGTTCAGTAAAACTTCAATGTAACGGTATAGTACGTATTGATTCAAATTACATTTAAACAGATTTGTTTTACCCCTCCCTCCATTTTATGATATGTGCATAAAACATGATCCAAATTCAATTGTTCTAATATTGAGAATGGTTTTTATCTTGCACCTTTGTTTTTTTTATGGTGATAAATTAAAACAGTTTCTGTTGTTTGCCTCTGAAATAAATAGGTTACATATTATATCCAGTATTTAAACTTCTCTCATTCTTCTAATACATTTTCCACAAACATCTAGGTACTGTGTAAAAACTATTCTCACGAGCTATTCCAAACATTGATCTACTTTATATTCATTAAAACAGGAGAAACTGTCAGCTTTTTTCAATCTCCCACACATGCTAATTTACATTTACAAATATTGTAGAAGAGCTTTAATACTTTACAGCGGATGGTCTGCTTCTCTATCAGAAAACATTTAAACATGGTGTATAAAAGGAGGTAAATAGAGGTATTATTGTGTACCAATGTATGAAATAGAAGTATCATTTTAAGCTATAATTATATATTTACCAAATTATGTTTTAACAGGAACCACACTGGGAATGACAGTCTTTTCCTATGAAAATGCACCAATAGGTTTCTGAGCAGTGTAACTGTTTTGTAGGAGACAAAAATAGGTTTAAAATAGACTTCAGTTATAAACTTTTGTAGCGTGCAAAACCCAAAATAAAGTCTAACACATGTTCATTTTTTTTATTGAGACAAGGATATGGTCCTGTTAATCCGGTTAATAAATGACTTTGTGCACTGGCAAGATTACAGGGGGGCAATGGGGGGCAGTTGCCCTTCCACTTTTATAGGTGAGGAATAGGAAGATGCAGTCTAGAAGAAAACAAAAGTTCAGTCGAATAATTATATGAAATTTGCATGTAGTTATTTTGATTTACCACCAGATGGCTAAATAGCAAAATAGACTACCTGTTTAAACAGTAGTACTGTCTCTTTCGCGGTAACCGGGAGAGGTTTGAGAACTTTCGAGTAACTGCGTTTCTTCTGTTGCATACAAGTACTGGTTATTTAAGCATTATTAAAACACACTTACACTGGATTCATATTTCACAAAACGTAGTAAAATGACCAATTACAGTGACAGTGTTCAAGTGAGGAAGAACCAAAAACCTCTGCTGTGCCGGTCACAGAAGAAAGTGAAGTCCCCCATGTCATAGCTGCACATGAACGCAACACATACAGGCCCAGTACTGGAGCCTATGGGAAGGGATCTGTTTCATGGGCTTGTAAATACTGTCAGATTTATTGAAAACAGACCCTACCAACCAGTTTAGAAAACAGTTTAGGTCTGTAACCTACACTTACAGTGGAGTTGCCTCTCGTTTTAGGGAAAATAAAATTCCTAAACAACCATTATTTACTTGAAAAAAAGCAAAGCTTTTCTGCTAGAAAACACAATGTGAAAGCACTTTAAATGGACTGTAATAAAGCAATTTGGATTGCTCGACTGACTCACTTGCTGCTACTGAATACCACTATCTTATTTGAAAGCATGTCATAAGAAATTAAATGGCTGTTGATAGCAATATGCTTGCTTACTAAAAATAGTCTACATGGAGTGATTTCTACTGCACAACTGCCATCAAGTTAACTCAGTTTTCTTGTGTTTTATTTTGCTTTTTTAATGAAGATTGTTATTTATTTTGAAGTACATTTTTAGAATAAGAGTATCGTGGAATTATGTTAATAACATACTGTGACAGAAAGAATATGATTCTTGGTGGTAAATCTCCCTCTCGACCTTGAGGGCACTAAGTAACGGGAACAGAGTACTCTGGACTACATGGCCTGACACTTCATTCCGAGGGGTAAAAGGAAGTCGGTCATGTAGAAAAGAGACAGAGCTTCGGTACACTAACTCATTGATTTGGAAGGGAAATGATGTGGCAGCTGCAGATCATAAAAAGCAGCTGCAATCATTTACCACGGGGTCATGAGTGACGGCATAAATAGGGGGTCGAAGCAATGTTATCTGTTCCTTCGTTTTGTTTGTGTCATTGACCTGGAAGGACCCGTACTGTTGGTGAAATAATTGTGAGAGTTTGTTTGTACTGTCTATTGTTGAGTGTATTCACTAGACGACTAACACATTCTGGAGCTGTCACCAGAGGCCAGCACAAACCCGGTGTCGTAGGAAATAAGTTGACCGGGAAATAAGTTGATCGCGCAAGCGCAGTAAGGCAAAAGTAGACAAAAGTAAGGCGGGGCTACAGTTTGATTAAAGGGGAGGTTCACTACATGGCTTTTTATTTTTATCTGGCCGTTTTATTTACTAGACTGTGTATGTTGGTGCGTGTTCACGCCACTGTCTTTTCGTATGAACTTTAAAATGTGTGATCGATGACTGTTTCTATGGTAAACTGTTTTAAACCTCTGTCTTTTTATGTTTCTATAACATCGATGTCAATCTGATGTAGTTTATGTGTGATCGCGGAGATTTATTTATATTAAATGATTTAGTCTATCTTTAATCAAAATTAAAATGTTTCAGTAATATAATGACACGCTGCATCCAATATTACTATAGCTGTAACTTTACTACAGTTCAGGTGTAGGCCTACCACTTCTAGTTTAAAAAAAAAAAGTGTATACAGTACACTACACATAAAATTGTATATTTAAAAAAGGTTATAGGTTTAGGGTTGTGGTTTTTAAATTGGTAAATTCCTCACTATTGGCTGGTATTGAACAATTGTAATTCAAGACAACAGACATATACAATGAGGAAGAGAGATACCGTATATATGTGTATATCTACATGATTTTAAATCGTGATAATTCACTTTAATTCAATATAGTGTTTCTCGTTCTCATTATATGTCTTATTGGTTTTTGCACTTTTAAATTATGCATTAATATATCAGATCTAAAGCGATATTCACATCATCTTATCTAGCAGCATACTGCCGAATAAATCCGATCTACAAATTGATATAAATTATACTTACAAAATTAATTTTAAATTATTTATTGTTCATTAATATATCCGATCAACTTTCCTGGCTCGATCTACTTATTTCCTAGCCTAGGCTCGTTTACATTAGAAACAATGGAACCTCCCCTTTAAATTCTAGAGCTTGATCTACTTATTTCCCGATCAACTTATTACCTGGGACACTGGAACAGCACTTCACTTGTGCCATTGTAAAACTGTATTGCTCATAAACTGTATTGCTCATAAAGCCATTTCTCTGTTTGGCTTCACTTCGCCACACGTGACTGTGAGGCCAAACAAAAGAAGCGACATGAATGAAAGCCACACTTGGATATGATGTGCTGATTAGTAGGTGGAGTTTTCCAACAGAATGCTTTTTTTTCTCAAAATATCACCAAAACATAAAGAATCCCTTTACCAAGCTTCAATTGTTATTATTATTATTATTATTATTATTATTATTATTATTATTATTATTATTATTATTTATTTCTTAGCAGACACCCTTATCCAGTGCGACTTACAATTGTTACAAGATATCACATTATACATTATTTCAGATTATACAGATTTCACATTATTTTTTTTTACATACAATTACCCATTTATACAGTTGGGTTTTTACTGGAGCAATCTAGGTAAAGTACCTTGCTCAAGGGTACAGCAGCAGTGTCCCCCACCTGGGATTGAACCCACAACCCTCCGGCCAAGAGTCCAGAGCCCTAACCACTACTCCACATTGTGGTTTGTATGTAATGTGCCTTAACCATATTTTCATCAACAGTATATGCATCCCCAGCTGGGCTAATAAAAAAGAGTCCACTGGGACGCAACAAAATTGTGCAATGTGTAAGTGTTGCAAAAATGACAATCACTTGTCAGTGGAAAGCAGACTTTGGCACAGTAACTGAAAAAGACCTTGTTAAGTGTATCTGACATACAGCATAATGCAAAGGTTTTTGCCTGGTGAAAAGGTCCTTCACTAATATACTATAAGCCTCCAATGGGTGTTTGAGAAATGCTAGCTTTATGTTGTACCTGATTTAAATACATTTCAAGCATGTTTTCTAAAAGTAATGTTTTGCAAGTCAATTGTACTTGTCTTAGACATTTTTTTACATGTAAATGATACCTTCAGGCAATAAAATCAGTGCATGAAATTGTCAGGAGTACATTTTTCACTCAATTTTTATTCCCCTTGATAATATTGTTAATAATCCCTTTTCTAAAAAAAAAAAATATTAAACAGAATCTGTTCTTAAAAAAAGACAGTATGTCCTATATCAAGGTAGGCTCTATTCAAATTGTAAGAAAAACATTTTAAAGTTCTAGGCCCTTCTTATGTAAATGACTGGAATTGTAAAATAGGCTAAAGCACTAAGGCTACATACACACACACTGCAGTTAGCTCGACAACCGTATTTACAAATGCACTCGCTGCGGTTGTTTGTTGTACACTCACACACACCTTTCATTACTGAAGTGAGTGACTCCCTGTTTAAACAAACCACTGAACTCAGGCCATCATTACATGCCGATCGTGAAGTTTTGTGTGACAACATGGAGGCTGTGTTTTTGTTCATGCTTGTGGCAGAGTGTCCCGCCCCTATATATATTTGTGCACTGTTTATTATTATTTGTATTATTGTTTGCGGCGCGGATAAAAGCGCCGCGTATTTGTTATTGTTTTTATATTTTAAAAATCTTGTGAGGATGCGTGACTGATCAGCTAATGATTATTTAACTAGCTGACAGTCACGCATCCTTACTAAACTCATGCAGACTGTGGCCGAGGGGTATTAAGATAATTAACAGCTAGTTAACCCCGCGGCTAGAGTATAAGAACCTGCAGCTGTCCGTGTTGCGGGAAGAGTTTACAGCGGAGAGTACCGGGAGCGGAGAGAGCGAGGAGAGAGAGAGAAACTCCATTTAAAAACAACTGCTAAGTATCGTGCTGTTGCTAAAGCCAGCACGCTTATTTATTTGTTTGTTTATTTGTTTGGACAACGTGCCCTTTTGTTTTGTTGTTTGTTTAAATATTTTGTTTTGTCTTTGGTCTTCATTTTCCTTCAAATTCACAGCCTGACCATTGATCCTTCAACAGTGGGTTTTTTATCCAGAAAATGTGCAGAGGGGTTGAATACTTATGCAAGCAAGATATTTCAGTTTTTTATTTTTCTTAAAAATATTTCCCAACATAAAACCAATGTCACCTTACAATAATTTATTTTGAGTTTTAGTGTTTTAAAATAAAATATCAAAACGAAATTTCAATGTACCATTTGTAATATGAGAGAATTGGTCAGGGGTCTGAATACTTTTGCAAGGCACTGTATGTATGTATGTATTGTGATAAAGTGTGGGGTAAAGTGATGGAAGGCAGGTACATAGGGCCACGCCTGGAAAGAAGCATATACCCTTTCTGACCACTGATATAAGAAATGTAGTTCAGGGAGATAATGGCGGCGGGCTAAAAGACTACATTTCCCAAGGGGCTTGGAGTGGCTAGATTACAGGAGAATGGGTTGCACCTGTGCATAATTAATGATGAGTATTTAAACGCCCTACCTGGGGGGTTCTCTGGTAATGTGGGGCTAATGTCTGTGAACAACAGAGGAGACTGGAGTGAAGGAAAATTAAATAACGGTAATAACAAGAACTATTGTAGGTTGTGTGTATCGGTTTGAGTTTGTTTTGAAAACCAGCAAGCAGCTTAGCTGCCTGGGTGACAGTTAGGGTAAACAGCTGTTGTATTAGTAAGTTCTCCAAAAAAAGGAGATAGAGTTTTGTTTTGTTTTGTAATCTTTGGTTTAAAAAATGGTGACTCTGTGTCTCTTTGACAGGACACAGTAAAACTGTGGTTTAGACCTTATTTCTGTTTAGACCTTATTTCTGTTGTCTGAGTATAATTGCAACACCACACTAGAGGACCGCTGTGAAAGACCTGCTGAGTACTGTGGTAAATAAACCCCACGTTGCTACAATATATATATATATATATATATATATATATATATATATATATATATATATATATATATATATATATATACACACACACAGTACTGTGCAAAAGTTTTAGGCAGGTGTGAAAAAATGCTGTAAAGTAAGAATGCTTTCAAAAATAGACATGTTAATAGATTATATTTATCAATTAACTAAATGCAAAGTGAGTGAACAGAAGAAAAATCTAAATCAAATCCATATTTGGTGTGACAACCCTTTGCCTTCAAAACAGCATCAATTCTTCTAGGTACACTTGCACAAAGTCAGGGATTTTGTAGGCATATAGTCAGGTGTATGATTAAACAATTATACCAAACAGGTGCTAATGATTATCAATTCAATATGTAGGTTGAAACACAATCATTAACTGAAACAGAAACAGCTGTGTTGGAGGAATAAAACTGGGTGAGGAACAGCCAAACTCAGCTAACAAGGTGAGGTTGCTGAAGACAGTTTACTGTCAAAAGTCATACACCATGGCAAGACTGAGCACAGCAACAAGACTCAAGGTAGTTATACTGCATCAGCAAGGTCTCTCCCAGGCAGAAATTTCAAGGCAGACAGGGGTTTCCAGATGTGCTGTCCAAGCTCTTTGAAGAAGCACAAAGAAACGGGCAACGTTGAGGACCGTGAGACGCAGTGGTCGGCCAAGGAAACTTACTGCAGCAGATGAAAGACACATCATGCTTACTTCCCTTCACAATCGGAAGATGTCCAGCAGTGCCATCAGCTCAGAACTGGCAGAAAACAGTGGGACCCTGGTACACCCATCTACTGTCCGGAGAAGTCTGGTCAGAAGTGGCCTTCATGGAAGACTTGCGGCCAAAAAGCCATACCTCCGACGTGGAAACAAGGCCAAGCGACTCAACTCTGCACGAAAACACAGGAACTGGGGTGCAGAAAAATGGCAGCAGGTGCTCTGGACTGATGAGTCAAAATTTGAAATATTTGGCTGTAGCAGAAGGCAGTTTGTTCGCGAAGGGCTGGAGAGCGGTACACGAATGAGTGTCTGCAGGCAACAGTGAAGCATGGTGGAGGTTCCTTGCAAGTTTGGGGCTGCATTTCTGCAAATGGAGTTGGGGATTTGGTCAGAATTAATGGTCTCCTCAGTGCTGAGAAGTACAGGCAGATACTTATCCATCATGCAATACCATCAGGGAGGCATCTGATTGGCCCCAAATTTATTCTGCAGCATGACAACGACCTCAAACATACAGCGAAAGTCATTAAGAACTATCTTCAGCGTAAAGAAGAACAAGGAGTCCTGGAAGTGATGGTATGGCCCCACAGAGCCCTGATCTCAACATCATCGAGTCTGTCTGGGATTACATGAAGAGAGAGAAGCAACTGAGGTTGCCTAAATCCACAGAAGAACTGTGGTTAGTTCTCCAAGATGTTTGGGCCAACCTACCTGCCGAGTTCCTTCAAAACTGTGTGCAAGAGTACTTAGAAGAATTGATGCTTGATGCTGTTTTGAAGGCAAAGGGTGGTCACACCAAATATTGATTTGATTTAGATTTTTCTTCTGTTCACTCACATTGCATTTTGTTAATTGATAAATATAATCTATTATCATGTCTATTTTTGAAAGCATTCTTACTTTACAGCATTTTTTCACACCTGCCTAAAACTTTTGCACAGTACTGTGCAAAAGTTTTAGGCAGGTGTGAAAAATGCTGTAAAGTAAGAATGCTTTCAAAATAGACATGTTAATAGATTTTATTTATCAATTAACTAAATGCAAAGTGAATGAACAGAAGAAAAATCTAAATCAAATCCATATTTGGTGTGACAACCCTTTGCCTTCAAAACAGCATCAATTCTTCTAGGTACACTTGCACAAAGTCAGGGATTTTGTAGGCATATAGTCAGGTGTATGATTAAACAATTATACCAAACAGGTGCTAATGATTATCAATTCAATATGTAGGTTGAAACACAATCATTAACTGAAACAGAAACAGCTGTGTTGGAGGAATAAAACTGGGTGAGGAACAGCCAAACTCAGCTAACAAGGTGAGGTTGCTGAAGACAGTTTACTGTCAAAAGTCATACACCATGGCAAGACTGAGCACAGCAACAAGACTCAAGGTAGTTATACTGCATCAGCAAGGTCTCTCCCAGGCAGAAATTTCAAGGCAGACAGGGGTTTCCAGATGTGCTGTCCAAGCTCTTTGAAGAAGCACAAAGAAACGGGCAACGTTGAGGACCGTGAGACGCAGTGGTCGGCCAAGGAAACTTACTGCAGCAGATGAAAGACACATCATGCTTACTTCCCTTCACAATCGGAAGATGTCCAGCAGTGCCATCAGCTCAGAACTGGCAGAAAACAGTGGGACCCTGGTACACCCATCTACTGTCCGGAGAAGTCTGGTCAGAAGTGGCCTTCATGGAAGACTTAGGCCAAATAGCCATATTTCCGACGTGGAAACAAGGCCAGCGACTCAACTCTGCACGAAAACACAGGAACTGGGGTGCAGAAAAATGGCAGCAGGTGCTCTGGACTGATGAGTCAAAATTTGAAATATTTGGCTGTAGCAGAAGGCAGTTTGTTCGCGAAGGGCTGGAGAGCGGTACACGAATGAGTGTCTGCAGGCAACAGTGAAGCATGGTGGAGGTTCCTTGCAAGTTTGGGGCTGCATTTCTGCAAATGGAGTTGGGGATTTGGTCAGAATTAATGGTCTCCTCAATGCTGAGAAGTACAGGCAGATACTTATCCATCATACAATACCATCAGGGAGGCATCTGATTGGCCCCAAATTTATTCTGCAGCATGACAACGACCCCAAACATACAGCGAAAGTCATTAAGAACTATCTTCAGCGTAAAGAAGAACAAGGAGTCCTGGAAGTGATGGTATGGCCCCACAGAGCCCCTGATCTCAACATCATCGAGTCTGTCTGGGATTACATGAAGAGAGAGAAGCAACTGAGGCTGCCTAAATCCACAGAAGAACTGTGGTTAGTTCTCCAAGATGTTTGGGCCAACCTACCTGCCGAGTTCCTTCAAAAACTGTGTGCAAGAGTACTTAGAAGAATTGATGCTTGATGCTGTTTTGAAGGCAAAGGGTGGTCACACCAAATATGGATTTGATTTAGATTTTTCTTCTGTTTTCTCACATTGCATTTAGTTAATTGATAAATATAATCTATTATCATGTCTATTTTTGAAAGCATTCTTACTTTACAGCATTTTTTCACACCTGCCTAAAACTTTTGCACAGTACTGTATATATATATATATATATTAGTCATGTTTATCACACGGAAATGTGTGATAAACAATGACATCATTAGTTGCGCAGAAATCCACTGAGCACCAACTGAGGTAATACACACACACAGTGCGCATTAACAAACCAAATTGAATTAATAACCATACTTGATAATTGCTCTGAAAAGGATTAACTAGTGCGGTTGTCGCTGCCCTTTGTAACCGAAATGTGTGTGTGTATACAAACCGCATTAAGAGCAAAAGGTGAACTCACAACTGCATTTAGCCACTGTGTGTCCATAGCCTTATTATACAAGATACAAGGGCCATCCCACTGCTGGGCAAGTCTCACATCAAAATACTAAAATGTTTCATCACATACCAGTTGGAGGAAAGACACACAAGTATTAATAAATCTTACATTTAACTACACAAGTAAGCCAGTGTGTTCTGAATGTCTGTGGTTTGACATGCATTAAAACCTTTTTCGCAAACCTTGTTTCTTGGCAAACTATTTTGAAATTCCATAAAGCTTAGCAGACCTGTCAACTCTCCCGTATTCACAGGGAGTATGTCGTTTTTTGGACCCTTCTCCCGGACATCTCCTGGGACAGATTTTCTCCCGTATTCTACTGTTTGAACCCCCTTATGTCAGCAAACCTTTAATGTCTACAGAATTCATGGCCGGTGTGTGATTACTGCAATCCCCGTCTGTACATAGCGGGGTTTAGGACCCAGGGGGTGTCCTGTGGCAGGCATGCATTCAGTGTGCAAGGTAAGTTCACATACTTAGCCACACACCTGCTCCCCTCAGCTCCCCACTCCCTGCCCCCGGCTCTCGATTTTGTATTTTCAAAAGTTGACAGGTATGAGATTTCAGTTTACAAAAGCCCCTGGATTTTGAAAACTCAATGTTGACAGGTATGGCTTAGCCTTCTTTCTTTTATCAGAAAGCAGAAAATGCAATTTGTTTCCCCAGAGGTAGTTTTAGCTGCATGGAAACAGAAGCTTTTTCCTCCTTGAAACCTGCTTGCCACAACTTTACTATGACTATACGGTATATAAAAATGGTAATTTTAAAACACATTTGAATAATTTACTGAAATTCACCAGTAAGAAACATATCAGTAACAAAATGTCAGTGGTTCAGCTTAATTTGCATGGAAAATGGTCAAATGTTATTACAAAATTGGAAACAAATGTGGACTTGAGATTAGATTGTTGTCTGAGTTTCTTAGTAATTCCTGCATGACATTTCTGCAAGGATTGTCTTGGTGATTTATCCACAGATTGCACTGAATACCAAACTAAGGTAATACAAAAGTGCTTCTAAATGCATTAGCCCTCACAATTATTATTATTATTATTTGTTTATTTAGCAGACACCTTTATCCAAGGCGACTTACAGAGACTAGGGTGTGTGAACTATGCATCAGCTGCAGAGTAACTTACAATTACATCTCACCCGAAAGATGGAGCACAAGGATGTTAAGTGACTTGCTCAGGGTCACACAATGAGTCAGTGGCTGAGGTGGGATTTGAACCTGGGACCTCCTGGTTACAAGCCCTTTTCTTTAACCACTGGACCACACAGCCTCCCATGTTGAACTGTACATCAGTAGTTTAAAAAAACATATTTGTTTAAATTGCAATACATATATAAATACCGTACATGTTGTCTGTACATGTCTTTGTACACATGTGAATTTAATATTTCACTGAATTAGACCACACGTTGTGTCACAAACAGTGTACAAGACAAATGACTTGCTCCTTAATACTGACTGATACCGCTGTGATTAGCAGGAGTACTGCAATCAGCCTATGATAGATTATAGTAATGCTCCCTGTCTACCTGCTGCGTGCCCCTTAAACTGCGAGTGACCCAGCTGACATGCTTTAAGTGAAGGCGTCCGTCTCTGAGGAGAGCATGTGAAGAAATACAACATGACGCTAATTACAATACATAAAGTGCCAGTCCTGGGCTCCACAGCACCCACAAATACAAATGAGAATTTCTTGTAGTCATGGACATTTCCATTAGTGTGTTTCTCCTTTCTGTGCTCTGTGTGAAAATGTTATAAAAGCACTTGCAGATTGACAGGTCCTGTTAGCTACAGGAAGACAAAGGTCTGAGAAGAGTTGAGAATAGCAACACAAACCTCAGATGGGTTGGCTCCTACCTTAATGAAACCTGGCAGTGTGAAATAGTTCAATTAACTTGGTGAAAGTTCCCTGTATTGCCCTGAATATAATTATGAGAAGAAATATGTGCCATGAATCTAAATTCACCCCTTTATACATTTGAAACATTTTACAAATGTGTTTTCAACTAGCAAAAAGCCAGTTCCTGGTCATCTTGATTGAAGCTGCCCTTACACTCCGAGAGCCTGCTTCCCCATCTCCTCTGTATACTACAGTACCAAAAAAATGTACACATTTCAAAACTTTTAATAATGTGTTTGTTAACATGCTAACCAACAAGCTAAATCAGATCTTTTTTTGTTAAATCTAGGAAAAAATACACGATTTAAATCCGGGAAAAACATTGTTAAAATATAAATACAAGGAAGCTGCTATTTCAGCTCTATTCACTGCAGTTTCACTGACACGGGCCACTTCAAACATAATTTCTCCGGTTCTACAAGTTGTTCTACATGGTAATAATCTGGACTAATTGGTTGTCATGTATGTATTTATAAAAAAAATGTTCTCTCCTTTTAAAAAAAAACAACAACAAAAAAAAAAAAAACACTTTACAATTTTTACAGAACTCTCCATACCCCCCAGGGAGGCACGCCTCACACTTTAAGGTACACCACTGCTCTAAGGTGTTATAATTACATTTAAGTAGGCTCGCTACTTTTCGATTTTAATCGGTAAAGCTTGTTAAACATTGAATGTACATAGTATAAATGTTGTTAAAACCACTCGCTGTTTTTTATTTTCTTGCCAAAAATAATAATTTGGAAAACATCTCGAGTTTGTGTAGTTTTTATACTTTCCTGTCTGTCCCATCTCCGTTCCCGCTCTGAATGGCTAGATGTCGCTGTCAGTCAACTCAGTGGTCCCTAATAGGCTACTGTAATTTCACCATCAGTCATTTCATCCCGTTCTGATAGATCTCATTGACAGAAGCAGTGCTAGAATGTTTTCATTCGTTTAAATGACTGTCAATCATCAAGACCTGCACTGACTGTGCACTTCCATTTGCCAGCTAAAGCGCCTGTCACTCAAAGCACCTACTTTGAAATTAGCAGGTTAAGTTGTAGGTAGGCTTTTTCTATAGGTATACAGTATACGATGACAGTTACTAGTTTGATTTGAAAATGGGGCGCAAGAGGAAAACACTTGAGTATTGTGCACGATACCGATCGACAGCTGAAGTCTCCACAACAGGATGAAGCGGGCCCGTCTGCCTTGCTTCCAGTGACTCCAGCTGTGCTGAAGCAGGAGAGGGGTGGAGCTCAGAATAACAAGTGCAAGTTAGTTCAGTTCAACTATCTAATGTTTTGTTCTGTGCATATTATTTTTACTTGTAAATCTATGCTATAAAAGACTGTGTAATACACTTTTATATTGCGTTTTCTATGGTTTATTTGAGACCATTTTTAAGTTTGTGTAGGATTTTTATTAATCGGCACCCTAATTTCGTATTCAATTATAGTATAGGCATTTATCAAAGATAATCGATGCATTGATATTTTATTTTTCAAAATAAAAAACAAACATTCTTTTTTTTTTTCTTTTTTTTTTTAACAGAAGATCCAATAACTAAAAACACTGTAATCGAAGCTCTGGAAATTTAAAGGACAGATGATCAATAAATCGATGCATTGATTAATTGTTGCACACCTAATCTTTATCTATACAAGGTACCTCCGCTGTGACCAAACGTTATTTCAATTAGAATGTAGGTAACCATGGTTTTGTTGCATGTTGAATATGATAAAGGGGTTTTGCTAAATGAGACGTTTCTCAATGGCATAAAAAGTCTGTTTGTTTTTTTTAAGCATAAAGATCGAAAAAAAGGTAAATTCCTTCAAAAATAAACGTTGATATTGTCGATTTGGCAAAAAAATAAATATGGAATAGTAGCAAGATTACATTTAAGCATCAGTTGTATTGCCACAAAATCTTACCATATATTAATCTATTGTATTTCATGAGAAATAAGTCTATTTTTTTATAACAGATTTCTGTAGTAAAGAGTCAACAGTTAGGAACATCCAGTAGCTTATGTAGAAACCTCGATATCACAATGTACATCATGTTTAAGCTGGGTGTCGATTATTCAGGGAGATGGGACGTGGATCATAAAAGAAGGTTGCAACAACCTTTTGTAAACAAACCAATTGATGGTGGTGTTCCCCGAAAAACTGTTATATCAGTGTAAAATATTCTTTACATATTTCAAAAAGCCAAATTTTCTCGGGAAATTGCATGAACTTGTTCATTACTATCTCAAGCGAAACATGTCTGAAGTGTATTTTAAGTAGATGAACTACAGTGGAAGCAGATCAAAAAGGAACCCCAAGCATCCTCTTCTATGTTCTTTTTTCTTTTAATCGGAAAGCCCTGCTGCACAAAATTTCAAAAACTAACATCACAGCAGATCTAGCAGGTATCCAACAGTGCAGCTGAGGTTATACTTTTTTTGATAAATGTTTCTAAACCACCATATATTAAATTATATTGAGGCTTCTTTGTTAGCCAGCTTCCTAAAAGGGTGCACATTGACACAGTTCTTGATCTTGAATAATTATTTACTTTTTCTGTCTTAGTAAGCATAGCTTCCACAACTTGGCCCCTTCTCATATGCCTGTAGGTGTTAGTGTGAGACTGCTGGGTCAAGTTAAAGCATCACGTTCAACATCTCCTTTTACCCAGCAGGCTATGTTCCAGCTTAAAGAAACTGTGATTCATGAACCATGGCGTGGATGGCAGCCTATTCTTTTTCACCAAGCTCATGATCAATATCAGTGGTACCTGCAGAGGCTTCTGCCTGCTGGGATATGGCTCAGTTTGGAGAGGCCTCCAATGGGATATACAAAATGACCAGTCACCCCCTGATGGGTTTAAGGCTCCAGTGAAACTGCAGGCACTGTTGTCAAGGGTGACTACATTGACCATGACGCCATTTTAGGTCTACTTATGCACTGCAGTTTACAGGACAGTTAGAAAATGCAGGAAAACTTCTGTTACTGTTCATGTTTAATATATTGTGGTCTGATCAAATCTGTGGATACATAGACTGCAGGGATCTAAACAAAGTACCATGCTTAATTATCTATGCACTGTGTGTAATTACCAGATTGTTACAACTAGAAATCGTTCTCAGTGTCTTCAATGAATGGGTTCACATGCAGTTTAGAAACTACAAATTCTCTCTCCATTGTTGTGAGAATATGACATACCATGAAAAACTGCCTTCACACACTAAAAAGCCATGCAAACTGACTAACAACTAAGTTTTATTTGTATAGCAACAAGTACGAAAACAGTGCCATATGTTCAAAACACTTCAGCAGTGAGGGTCTCACTTTCTACTGTCCCATATTTTTATATTAATATAATAGGGTCATTTTAATTTTGAAGGAGAATGTCTCTCTCCGTAAGAAAACTACATGTAAAACCAAAATTGCTGAAAAGTTACTACAAAAATAGTGTGATTATTATTGCATGTAAACCAAGCCAATGTTGAAGACATTGAAAACACTGAAAATACATGTTTGTTTTAGTATTACTATATATTCTATCATTGAGCGTTTTCATGCTATGGATAAAAATATTATCAGTTTTCTCATATACATAAAATGCATAGTGCATGCCTCCACCATATGACTTTTCCCTTGAACAAATAAGCCTGGACATCGAATTGAAGAAGCTTAGAAAGTAAAGAGAAAATGTAAGAATATAAGTGATCTAAATGCTGTTGGTGAAACTGTTTTAGCCAGTAACTGCTCCACAGCCCAATTGATGTGTTATTTTTGCAGTACTTCCAGAACAGGAATAATACAATCATAGAGGTATTACCAGTAACAGGGGCATCAGTGTGGAGTAGTGGTTAGGGTTCTGGACTCTTGACCGGAGGGTTGTGGGTTCAATCCCAGGTGGGGGACGCTGCTGCTGTACCCTTGAGCAAGGTACTTTACCTAGTTTCCTCCAGTAAAAAAAACAACTGTATAAATGGGTAATTGTATGTAAAAATAATGTGTAAAAAAATAATGTAATTGTATGTAAAAATAATGTGATATCTTGTAAGTCGCCCTGGATAAGGGTGTCTGCTAAGAAATAAATAATAATAACAACTATGGAGAACTGCATCTTAAGATAGCAGTGATGTGCAGTGGTTGTCTTCTATATGACCAAAAGTGGATCGCACCTATCTGTACTGTGTCATTTCTCCATGAATTGAATAGAATGTCTATTCAAACTAATTGCAACAAACTTGAAAAAAAAGATGATTTGATCAGACCTGTTTCTGGATGACGTTGCTGCTGCTTCACGGTTTCACCATAGTATAACTGACAAGCACGTTAACAGATGTCAATTTCCCCTACACATCTTTATAGTACCTGTAATAATCATTTACAAATATAAGGAATAATGTACACCAAACTGTGCATAATATGTCTGTAATTCTATCATGGATTTGTGGCAAGGCAGAGCGCTACTGATAAATGTATTGTTATGGGTTGAAAGGGGATAGTTTATTGTTATGATTCAAATGTATTGTTATAGTTTCATGTAGTTTGGCTGGGGCGATGTTTGCATCTCGACTACATCCTGTGAGAATGTGCAGTCAGCAGCTAATGATTTATTACAAATTGGCTGTCAACCACGCATGTTAAAAATCTTGTGCAGAATGTGGCCATCTCCAGATTAAGTGATTGCTAATTTGGAGATGGCCACGTGTATAAAAGCACAGCACGTGTATAAAAGCACAGCATCCACTCATAGAGGGGCAGGTGTTCAGAGGAGGAACGTGAGAGAAAGCACGAAGAATGTATGTGTTTATTGCAACAGTACATTACTATGCCACACATACATCAAATTTTTTTTCCACCATATCAAACACATGTTTTTCTGTCCTTCATAAACAAAACCAAAATCCAAAAAAAGAAAGAAAAAAGCTGAAATAGTTATGACAGTTGTAAATATGTGCATACTTGGAAAAGTACACAATAAATAAGATGTGTTAATATTTTAATTAGCTTTTCCAAATCACATATAATTCTATGACAACATGAAAACAACATGGTTGTTCTGGTTTTAGACCTCATCTCACCTGCCCACTGGTCTCTACACATGTTGTCTGAAGTGAACCCACCTACTGTACCACTTAAGCAGTGTGTGTTGGAAAGCCTTGTCAGAACATGGGTCAGATAAGGGCGTAGTGGCGGCGTTACCTGACAATTTCCTGTCTTTTATGGAATTGTTAGCTCTTACCATCAAGTAAAACATAGTTTCTCGTGTTTAATCATAGTTGTATTTTGTTTTAAATTGTGATTAAGGCCCACTTTGAGAGTAAGACAGCAGTGCTGTAAACAAAACATCAGCTTATCTCTAGTCCTTTGCTGACATCCAGTGGTAAGTTATAATGTTTACACAAAAACAGTACATTTGGACAAAAAAAAGGAAAAGAAAAAAGAGAACATACTTGGTATGTAACACACATATACTATGTAAACCTCACCCTTTATTGATTGTGTGATGCTGCAGTTGCTTGAGGAACTACACAAAGCATTGGAAAACAGAGACACGAAATGCTAGGATCTGGCATGTTACAGCTGCCACTGTCTTTGCAAAACATAACTTGTGGATGAACATTTCTGTAGTTGACAGTAATCTTGGTGTCATATAGTTTATAAGTTTTGTTTTCATGAAGCTTAGAAACTCCAAAACAACATACCAGATCCCATTACTGACAAAACCTTTCCAGTATTAAAAAGGTCATACCAAGCAATTAACAACAGAAAACTACAGCGATACAATCCTGGCAAGCTTTTTTTTTAATTTAGTAGTCGCCAATTAATTTTTACCCTGTTTTTCACCCAAATGTATTTAGGCTAAGCCCACCTCTACCACCTCTGCACTGACTCAGGAGTGGTAAAGATGAACACACACTGTCCTCTGAAGCGTGTGTCGTCAGCCGACTGCTTCTTTTCACTCTGCAGGCCCGCCATGCAGCCAACCCACAGCTACAGCGTCGGAGGACAACGCAGCTCTGGGCAGCTTACAGGCAAGCCTGCAGGTGCCCGGCCAGTCTACAGGGGTCGCTGGTGTGTGGTGAGCCGAGGGTACCCTGGCCGGCCTAAGCCCCCCAGGCAGCCAGCCGATTATGCACCGCCCCTGGGGAGCTCCCGTCCACAGTCAGCAGTGGAATAGCCTGGACTCGAACTGACGACATCCAGGCTATAGGGTGCATCCTGCACTCCATGCGGAGCGCCTTTACCGGATGCACCACTCGGGAGCCTCTTGGCAACCTTTTTTGACCAAATAAGAAGTACGCATACAAGGTGGCTTGAGGTTTAGCGATCTCTTTAACAAATGTTGTACAGCAGCCTGCAGGAGCCCTACAGGAGCCTTGCAAAACAATATGCAGTCACAAATGATGAGTAAATACTGAAGAGATAAAAGCCCTCTCTTATTTTGAATGTTGGTCATTTTTGGTTTTGAAACTCGTACAGCAAGCTGTTAAGCTCCATAATGTTTTGTAGCGAATTCACTGAAAGGGATATTTCATCTGTATTTTACATTGTATCTCGATGGAGTTGGGATCAAATTATCCTAAGAATAACAGCCAATATGGAAGTGGGGGGTTGCATAATTTTTCACACATCAGTTAATAGTGTGTTACATAAGACAAAGACATACAACTATTCCATTACTTGGTAGACTGTGAGACGGTGCTCCTTCCAATTTCTTTTAAAAAGGAAAAATATCAAAACAGAAGAACAACCATGACATGCTTCACAATCAGATTCTCTCTTGCCCCCTGTGGTTCTTATTGTACTGTAGCTGTAGGCGGCTGATTTGGCCGCAGCCAATACTTTGTAAATAGGTCCACTATAGTTGATTTTGCACGACAGCAAAGCATACACAGTTGGTGTTGTTACTTTCATCACACAACAAACCTAAAGGATGAGCTACAGCAACTACTTTATAACAAGAACAAAAACTCTAAATTCAATAACTCCATCATAAAAAATAAATAAAAAAAGCCAAAATACTCAACAGCGTGGTATTTGAACATCATTCATTACACTGCACATATGCGGGCGGATCACCAATACCACTGTCAGTAACATTTCATTGTCAGCTGTCTCATTTTAACTGCACACACTACTGCTGTATATAAAACACATTTTATCAATCAATCTGCATTTCTAAAGCAATGTTGATGCTGAAATTGTAATAGAAACGCCTTTCACTATTTGAGTGACTTTCCTGCAATACTTTGCAATTTGTGAATCTGGGAACATGTCTGCTACAGATTTGCTGAACTAGTCACAACATGTAAAAGGTCCTTTTGAAATGAAAGACGAATTGAAGAGCTGGTTTTCTGAGCGTCACTGTCTTCTTGGTGTTTTTGTGATCTCTCGTGTGTACAACAAACATCATTCTTGCTCCCATGTCCCACCATTAAAATCAGTCCTGCATAGTTTACAGAAAATATGCCTTTTTCCAACATTACTTAGGATTATGTGAGGATATGTTGTTGTCCAAGAAGCTTGAAATTTGCAATCACATTTTTATGCTTTTTTTACTGGGAGGCGAAGCCATTGTCGATGGTCAAGTATGTGAGCTTGCCTGACACACTGAATGCATGCTTGCCACAGGGCTCCCCTGGGTCCTAAACCCTGCTAGGTACATACGGGGAGAACAGTAACTACACAGTGTACATGAGTTTTTCAGAAATTAAAGGTTTGCCGACAACAGGGTTTAACAGTAGAGTTTTGAGCAAAATAAGCGAGAAAATATGTCCCTGGAGTTGTCCGGGGAAAGTGTTACAAAAACGGCAGATTCTCTGCACATAAGGGAGAGTTGACAGGTCTGTATTAGTGTTGCTAGCCATTTCAATATTTCAGCTTAATAAATCACAAACTTAATAAATGTAAACCATTTCTTAGCATTTACTCCCTCTGTCAATAACTTTTAAAAACATTAACCGATAACATTAGCATGTGTTCCTGTGACAATAATACGCACGGTATGTGGGATGGCCTAAAAACTTTAACCTACAATCGATTACTATTGAGGAGATTGGTATTCTACATTTCCAGTCAAGTAGATTGTCTCTGGCTAGGGTTATCGCAAAAAAACTGTGCTATACCTACCGCCTCAACAGTAATCAATTGTATCTTACACTTTAACAGGAGAGTAAATGATGTCATTATTTTAGAAAAAAATATTGCTGCATTGTTAATTCCTTACAAAGACTCCGCCCACCTTTTCCTCTGCTCACCCATGTATTGATCATATGCTGCGTGTTTTGGATTGGCATTTAACACTATAGTCTTTTATGACTCCAATGGACTGTTTGCACAGAAGACAGAGAGTTTTGCCCTCCTTCTCAATTACAAAATATTTCCCTGTCCATTGGTCTTGAAATGTTCGAAACGATCCCTGAAAGAGAAGACGACCAACAACAATACTTTTGGGATATGCCTGCCACAGGTCAGGTATTTAATGAGCATTTTATATCAAAGCTGCTGATAGGCCCCTCCGGGGAACGATGTCCTCGGTCCTGCCTACCAAGGGATTAAGTGGTCACTCCGCGGAGACCACGATATCTTTTGCATTGAACCCGCGAATGCGAGTGATGCGACCTCACAAGGTTTGTTGGTCGTCTTCTCTTTCAGGGAACCAGGGTTACATCCGTAACCTATCATTCCCTTTCAATTCGAAGACGACCAACTACACTACTTTTGGGACAGTATATCAAAGCTGTCGTGAGGGAGCATGAGCAGACAGCAGATGAGGGACTATCTCGCTACCACTGAACTAATTTCCATGGTGTGAGCATGCAACTTCAAGGTCCCTTGTACCTAATGAAGGCATGGATGGCTCTACCACATTGAGTTGGTAGAACCTGGTGAATGTATGCGGAGTAGCCCAGCTAGCTGCAGTACAGATATCAGTCAATGAGGCTCCTCTAAAGAGGGCCCATGACATAGCCATTCCTCTAGTCGAATGCGCGGCCACTCTCCCAGGTGGGGGTAGGCCAGCAGCAGTATATGCAGTCGAAACTGTATCCACAATCCAGTGGGACAGCCGCTGTTTCAAGAGGTCTTGACCCAGGGTCCTTTCACTATGACAGACGAAGGGCTGGTCAGACTGACGCAATGCTCTCGTCCTATCCACATAACATCTCAGAGGAAATTCAATCTCCGATCCTCCTCCGAAGCAAAAGGAGGGGGATGGAAAGCCTCTAGTTCCACTGATTGATTCAAGTGGAAAGCCTTAACCACCTTAGGGAGGAAAGCTGGGTTTGTGCACAATGATACCCTGTTTCCGTCATCCCAAATATGCATACGGGCACTGTGCACTGACAGAGCCTGCAGCTCACTAACTCGCTTAGTGCAGGTGATGTCTAACAAAAAGGCTGTCTTTATAGAGAGATATTTCAACTCTATGGAATGTATTGGCTCAAAACGGGGCCTTAGCGAGAGCCTCCAATACCACATCTAGACTCCACTCGGGGAGGGCGTGCTTTCTAGGAGAACGTAGCCGCCAAGCACCCTTTAGAAAACGGGTCGCCAGAATATGAGCGCCCAGAGAAACTGAGTCAATGGGGACATATATGCAGGTATTGCTGCCAGGTACACTTTCAGCATAGAGGGGGAGCTGCCCTCCTCTAACAGATTTTGCAGAAACTGTAGGATAGTTGTTATAGGGCAATAAATGGGGTCATGACCTCTGGTCATACAACAATTTTGGAAATATCTCCAGTTAAAGGCATACAGTGCCCTTGTGGAGGATGCCCTAGCATTCTGCAGTGTACTGACTACCATGTCTGAGAGCCCTAAGGTGGACAGACGGTCCCGTTCAGCGGCCAGACCCATAGTTGGAGTCTGGCCAGTTCTGGGTGCCAGATAGTGCCTCTCACATGACTGAGGAGATCCATCCACAGTGGGATCTCCCAGGGCTGGCCTTGCAGTAGCTGGCAAAGGTTACCGAACCAGATTCTCCTGGGCCATCTGGGGGCCACGAGGAGAGCTGTTGCTTCTTCTCTACGAACTTTCTCTAGGAAGGTGGGAATGCGTATAAAAGCCGTTCTGGACCACTGCGTGCACTATGGCTGTCGACGCCTAGAGGACCACCAGAGCGGTGGAGGAAGAACCATAGGAGGCAATGAGTCGTCTCCGCCGTGGCAAAAAGATCGACTCGGGCCCTCCCAAACCGTTCCCAAATGCGCTCTACCACCTGAGAATGGAGTCACCATTCTGACAGGTGAGGACCCTACCTGGAGAGGAGATCTGCCGCTCAATTCACCACTCCTGGGAGATGAACAGCCCGGAGGGACAGCAAGTGCCTCTTTGCCAAGGTCAGCAGCTGAAAATGCTATGCGGTGCAACCCTGGGGACTGAAGTCCTCCCTGGCGGCTGACATATGCTAACACAGACATGACAAGGGGTGATAGGCGTGTCCAACAAGGCCGATTTGTCCGCATCCAGAACCCTAACCAGAGACAGCTAAAGCGCCACTACAACCCTGTCAGGCTTCTACCTAAGGCTTGCCTCTGGAAGCCTGAAATCTGGAGCAGTGTACCTGACACTAGGCGCAGCTCTGAGGCTATCGGCTCAGGGAGGGGTGCCGACCGCAGGATGCCATCCAGGTAGGCCGTTAGGTGACCTGCTGTGTTGGCCAAGCGCCTCAGCTCCGTAAGCCTTCTTAAAGTGGAAATGATTGGGCTCCCTGGGCAGGAACCTGTGCTCAGGTAATACCCTGTGACGGGCTGGAAGGCAGGTGAAGAAGGGGGAGGGTGGGGCTTCCAACGCTGCAGAGGGCTCAGCTGAGCTGGCTGATGAAGCTGCCCCTGTGAACTCTGCCAGTCTTCTGCGCAGGGTCCGGGGCTGGGACGCTGCACAAATCGAGCAGAGCGTCTTGTTGCCTAAGGCAGAGGAGGCGTGCTGCATCCCTAAGCACTTAACACACAAAAGGTGCTTGTCCTGTGAGGGAAGCATCCCTCCGCAGGACGTGTAAGTGGAACTTAGACATGATGCTGCCCGCAGCGTCTGCAGTAGGGGTGTGTGGCAAAGTGGTTGATTGTGTACAGGTGCAGGAGTGATGCAGTGCGTAATTAACAGACAGAGTTGTAATCCAGTTGGAAAGGGTTGTTTTAATTATAATCCTGGTCTGGTGACCAAACAATAACTCCAGGCAATACACAACAATGTGTAATGCACTGGAACAAATAAACGTGTTGCAGTCCCAAATAATAAACACACATATCTTTCCCACAATGTACAAACACGGTCACCAGTCCTGGGTGTGTGCTGTAGTGCTCGTGGTGGGTGATACAAGTTTATGCGTGACAAAAGTGAAGTGCTGTTCCGGGTTTTGTGCTGGCCCTTGGCAACAGCTCCGGAACGTGCTAGCCGTCTAATAATAACAAACAAGACAATTATAGACAAACACACAAAACACTCATGATTTTTATCACTGGGTCTCTCACGGGTCCTTTCAGGTTTAAATCACAAACCAAAGCGATGGCACAGATTGCGTCTCTCCGTCCCCTTATATGCCGTCACACATGACCCCTTGGTAAATGAGTGCAGCCACCCCTCCAATCTGCAACTGCCACGTCATTTCCTTTCTGGGTCGATGCGTTAATGCACCAGAGTTCCGCCCCCTTTCTAGCTGGCGGACTTCCCTTGAACCCTGGGAAAGAACTGTCGGGCCAGCCTGTCCAAGGAACTCTGTTCTCGCTGCTTAGCACCCTCACAGGTCAGGAGGGAGATTTACTACCAAGAATCATTGTATTTCTGTCACAGGTTGTCTGAGCCCCGATGCATCAAGGTCCTGGAAGGGGCCGAGGGATCAAGCACCGAGGCACCGAAATTATCGATGTACGGGACATCCGTGTGGCGAAAAAACGCAGAAGAACAGAGGCATCGAGGCTCTGAAGCATACCGAGGGTGTCGAAACACTGATGCACCGAGGCTCTGAGGCACCGAAGCGAGAGACAGAAAAAATAGAGGCATGTTTTGGTTTTTGGTTTTTGGGGTTTTCTTTACAAAAACGACACACAGAGCTGAAGGGTAGAGTAAACCCACTGCACACACTGAGTGGGAGGGTAAGATACACCCGGTGGCATCAGGTATGGCAGCTTAGGTCCCGTGGAGGAAGCGACTCTCTTCTCTCTCTGTTATTGGCTTTTTTTTTAGCTGCACGAGCAGTGGAAAAACACAAACAGCAGATGCTGTAGGTTAGAAAGCAGTCTACAATCGGCGAGCAATAGATGTAGGCTGTTGAATAAAGAACCTTTTTTTTTAAACTGAGTGCAGTTGTGCAGCGTTTGATCAGTCCTCAGAAGCTGAGTTACTGATTCCAGGAAGTGGCAAGCCGACTTCCAACAATTTTTGCAGTGGAATTAGCAGAACTCGAAGTGAGAGCTGTTTTACAAAGATACAATCACGCAACTGGAGAGGTTAGTTGTACCTACCTTACCTACCTGATGATGAGAAGAAAAAGAGATTGTGGTCTCCACGGAGTGACTACTTAATCCCTTGGTAGGCGGGACCGAGGACGTCACACCCGGAGGGACGTATCGGCAGCTTTGATATAAAATGCTCAGTAAATACCTGACCTGTGGCAGGCATATCCCAAAAGTATTGTTGTTGGTCATCTTCAAATTAAAAGGGAACTCTTCTTGCACTTTTTGTTTTTTTTTCCCACTGTTGCGATTGCTTGCGTAGCAGAGTTCACAATCTCACAAACTGGCATGCATGCAGAAACCGTTCAGGAAGAAAAGTCAGGAAGTATGTAGTGTCCTCTAATTCAATGAACATGCAAATCAAAGTGCATACCTTTAAGTAAAAAAACAAACAAACACTATTGCCTTATAGTGACCTATGCCACACCAAGAGCACACATGTATGTTTTAAATGTATGTTTAGCTCCAACCTGCAACATAAATGCAATATACTGTACTTTACATTATTGTCAATAATATTTTATAATCTAATAGGATACCGGTACCAGTACTAATTTTAAATGAAACATCTTTTGGCAGATTATTATAAAAAAGTAGTAAAACTTACTATTGTATTTTTTAAATGCTCTTTTAATCAAGTTAATATCCATAATAGATATTATACTGTTTATTGGATTAACTATGATTTACAGATGAACAAAATCTGACATCATTAGATATGCAAATATAAACAATAAGACCTATTTCTTCAAATGTCCACATACACGAAGAAGAGATGTGTTATGTCTTGAAAGCTAGTGGTTGCATATCACAGTTAATTTAAAAACAGTACAAGCTCTTCACATCTATTATTCTTGTTTTAATGATAAAGTAACATAATAATTTACCTTATGCTTGCAATTACTCATGTCCAGGGGTACGTTGCAGAAACCTTCCTTTTGTATCTTCATTAGATAAAGTCAGGAATCCTTAGCCTAAGTTATAAACCCACCTAAACCCAGGGTCAAAGCAGACCAGTCTCGTCTGACCTTAACAGCATGATACTATAAACAGCCTCTTTCCCTGCCATGGAGGTACCACAAGAGTGACCAAATACCTGTCTATAGTACTGTTCAAACAGATGTTTATTGAGAAAACTACTTTTAATTAACAGTAACATTTTTGCTTCAAATTAACAGTAAGAAAATAAATCTATTACGTTGTAGATCATTATGGATTTTTGATGATAAAATGTACGATAAATTTTCACGATAAAACGTAGCTCTGACAAAAGGTAATCATGGCCTCTTTCTCAAGTTAAAGAGTACCTATTAAATTTGCCAGAGAAGATGTTTAGAAGTTACAATGGACTTTTTTTGTTTTTGACAGAAGAAAATTCTAAACAAACTCAAGATGTTGTATCACCTACCAGGCTATCCAATTTGGAAGATGAAGAATTTGCTTTCTGTTTCTGAAGGCTACTGATCTCTCCAGTATGCACATCTCTTAAATTCAAGTGTAACCTGGCGCTTCCAGCAGTGCTTTCTGAAGAGGACCTCAAGCGTCTCTCCATGCGAATGACATCCCGGTATGGACTCAGACTGCAAGCAAGAGCAACTGTGGGAGAGTAGAAAAGCATTATGAATGTAAAGATTGTTAATATACAGTGAAACAGATAATTGATTCAGCCACTGACAAATTAGCACTTCCAGTAGTTTACTGTCCAAGGCATTCCTTCTATTTCTTCGATCTATATCCCTTCTGTTTGAAAAGTAAACATAAAATGACTGTATTTTCAATGGTACGAATGTGGTTTATTCTAAGGCCTAACCGTGTGCCAATTTTAATCATTTTCTTGCTGATCCAAAAAAATAAAATCCTGTTTGTAATTTTAAAGGATCTATACCTTTTCATGTTTTTTGAAAGTGCTGAGCCCACCAGATCAGCGAAAAGAATGAATTTCAAGCCCTGAGTGTGTCAAATCAAAACGGTCAAGAGTTTTTACCAGAAGCAAATTGTCATACCATTGTATAAATAAACATAATTTGAAGGATAATTGTCAGGTGATTTGGAGCAAGCATTACAAAGAGATTTGGTAATCTCTAAATGATTGGGGGGATGCAAAGATTGTTGATCATACATGTATACAAGTCTATTTGTATGATACAGTACATATGATTTTTTTTCTTTCTTTCTTTCATTTGAGAAACAAATTGATTAACAAAAAATAACTTGTGGCTTGAACTACAAGCACCCTGACAAACATGATTTAATCTTGCTGTATTTGTGTAATGTAGTGTGATATTGTATTTAACAACTTGAAGCACTAAAATAGCTATGGATAACAAGTCTGACAAGATATATTGTGGCATCAGACATTCACAAAAATAATCAATATGTCTTATCATTTGTATTTAGGGGCCATCCAAATGACCAAGCATAAGCATAACTGTACAGTATGTTGCATTTCATTGTATATTTTGCAGCCACTAGGTGTCACTGTGAACCAGTGTAGTTTTAAAAAAAAGCTAAACATAATGGTTTCAGGGGGTTCTTGCTTTTATGTTTGCATGAACAGGTAGACAAGCAGCTTTGTGTTGTGTTCTTTTTTTCTTGCTGTTGGTAAATACCTGGATGGACATAATAAATCATTTAAAATTCCAGTATGGCATAATATGATCTATTATAAAGTGAGTGAAACATATTTTGAGAAGTTACTGTCAATAATTCAGTTAGGATGTACCCTGGTTTGGCAGCTGTGCATTAAAATCCAGTTTGTACAATGTGTACACATACAGTACCTGTCTCAATAAGCACAACAGACACTCAATAAGCACAAACTGTCATAAAAAAGCAAACCATTATTATACTTTTTGGCTTTTATAATATTGTATAGCTGTAACTGTCTTCAAGAAGCATTTTAAGTATATACCATATCAGTTTGGAACTTTTTTATGCTCCTTTACTGGAAAGTCTGTCAGTTCATCAACATGTGTCCTGGGGTTTCCCTCACATGTAAATCGGGTCTATTTTTTGGGGTTTATTTTAGGCAAATAGCTTATTTATTTAGTATAAATGTGTATAATTATTTCACTACATCAATAACAGTTGTACCGAGTGCCATGTTCAGAGAACATTTGATCACGTTGACCCTTGATTTAAATACACATGAAAATGTGGCTCAAATTGAGAAAACTGTGGGCCTTGTGGCAGGTGTATAAAGACTGCAACTTGTCTGAATATTGTTATTTGTTTATATATATATATATATATATATATATATATATAGAGAGAGAGAGAGAGAGAGAGAGAGAGAGAGAGAGAGAGAGAGAGAGAGAGAGAGAGAGTAACACAGTAAGGGCTTTGCATGTAAATAAAGTCTGGGTGTTGTGTGTTTTGGTGGTGGTTGGCAGGGACGGGGTTCATTCTTCTCCCTGCCAAAAACATGTGAGAATGTGGCTGTTCCCAAACGAGGTAATTGGTGTTGATTGGGAACAGCCACAAACTATAAAAGAGAGCTTCCAGGTCCATTAGAGCACCGTAAACACAGTTTACCTTTCTTCCAAACACTTCTCCTACCAGCTCCCTGGTGATCTCTCTCTCTATTTTTTTTATAAAAATCCTCAAAAGCATCACTATTTCAACTGATGCTTAATTTCCTGCCTTTTTGATTGCTCAGTTTTGTGATGAATTCATAGAAGGACTTAGGATAACTGACAACAATGTTAATACTTTCTGATTGCATGACAAAGAGCAAATAAAATAACTAATGTAATGACAGAAAACTGGACAGAGACTAATCACTTCCAAAATGACAGCACTACTCATATCCCAGCTAGATATTCTAGGGACTAAAGAATCCAACAGGATCACAGTTCCACAAGGCTGTCCAAAGTGGCACAATGTTAATTGACATTAACACACGAGTCATGTGAAGTCAGTAGCAAAACTGAACACGTTTCTAATACAGAAATGATTACCAGTTACATATTTTCCATGGATCTTAGACAATGCCTGCTGAAAGCCAAAGCAAAATAAAAACCAAAAAATAACCCTTAGAACAGTTTCTCAAACCGTTTCTGACTGGGTCCCCTTATATATCATAGGAAATACTGCTATACTATATGTAGATTTTGAACATTAAAAATGTGTATTATTCCTTATCAGATGGACTTTCACAACACAACTCTCTTCAAAATATTCACTGCAATTGACTGACCATAAATTTAAAAAGTCTGCTTGGGGTGTTTTTTTTTTCACGTCAAGAGATATCGATACCCAGTTTCAGAACCATAATGAGATGATACCCCCCTGAATATTTTGTCATATTTTACTTCTAAAAGTATATAGACAGTACAATATTCTTTGTCTTGGGTCTCAGGACTCAGGACTGGTATGAACATCAACAAACAAACAGCTAAATAAAACAGTGCCAACTGAAAAGGGATACAGGATGTCCAACAGTGTATAGCTATGTTATGATTTAAAAAGTGTAAACCTTTAATTAGTTCTTTTTAAAAGAAATTACCTGCATGTGTATTCCTTGGATGGCATGTTTTGAGGTCTGGTTTTAGGCTGACAATGACTTGTGATGCTTCTTGAATCACTATTGCATCACTGGTTTTGCTACCCACTCTCACTTCAGTTTGGTCAATAGGAATCTTCTGTGGGTTATCGCTTTCAGGGTTGGTAACCTCCAGAACCTGTGCATGTACTTGGACTTTCTCTTCTTGTCCACTGATCTCTTTTCCATCGTCTGTATCTAAGGATTCCTCATCTATATCAAGTATAGTGAAATCTTTTCTCAGAACAGTTACTGCGCTCTCTGTATTCACAGTGCTAGTTTCTGCTTGATGACTAATTTCTTTGCACAGCAAAGAGTTTGATCCTCCTATTGATGTAACTTGGTTTAGGAAAACTTGTGAGGTAGTAACGTCATGGCCAAAGTTATCAACGTGGCTCACTGCAGGACTACAATTGGGCAACACATCCGCCTCCGAGACTGAGTCTTCAGTTATCGGGATGAATTCAGAGGGAGTATGAGCCGTAGTGTGGTCGGTTGAAAGCATGGGGGACTGCAATGAACATTCAGCAATCTCACCGGGACAAGACCCAGGGGTCCCTACATTGGTAGGCTCCCTTCCTGCACTTTTAGTTATGTCTCTGGGCTGTTCCACAACAGATGTGGACTGGCACTGCTTGGAAAGTTTGTAGTGTGAAGAAAATGACTTAGGCAGCAGCAGTTTTTTACTAGAGTGTTTGGAGGAACGTTTGCTGTAATCATCTAAAAAGCCAGAGTCATCCCCTTCGTTGGTCCCTGAACTGATGCAGTTTGTAAACACATTTCGGTTAGTCGCTTGCTCCTTCCCCTTCTCAAAGTCTTCTGTCTGAGACCTGGTGATCTTTTTGCCCCGGTGGCCTCCAAAGCCGAACGAATGCCTAGACTTGGATTTGATACTCTCCTCTAGGTCCACCTTCTGGAAGCTGGAGTCTGCAGCTTGGCTGCCATTGTGCTGGCTGAGATCCACAGGTTCAACAGTGTCCAGTTTGTGATCGCTGTGCTTCTTGCTGTGGAAGCCAATGGAAGAGGTGCGAAAGATATTCCTGCGCTTGCCCGTGCTGCTGGAGCTGGAGTTGGTGCTGGACGGGGAGGAGGTGTGAACGCCATTGGCATTGCCAGAGGAGGGAGAGGACGGCAAGGAGTCTTGCTTTTTGCCCGTGCTCCGTCTGAATATCGGCAACCTGGAAACTAGAGTTGAACGTCCGGCCATCAGAGCATTAAGTTAGTGTTTCAGCAGGCAGCAGTCTATCTGAAACAGATAAAAACAAAATGATTGAGGTCACCATTAACGAATCCCAGTGCACGGAACAACTACATTTACTGCATACCTCTTCTACTGTAATAACAAATACATTGACTTATACAAACTTTTACAGTAAATCAAGTTATCATAATGACAACTATGACCTACTAGCCATAAGCACTTCAGTTACTTACTTCAACATACACAAATGTGAGTATCAACCTTTTTAAACAGTACATATAAAACAAACATTGCTGTTTTACTGTATTCTACAGGTAAATGCTAGCACAGAACTGCAGTCTACTGCATTTAGCATCAGTACTGTAAACACTGTACTATAAGGAAATTATAGTATTGTTTACTAATTTTCACCCAATTTGCATATTCTGTGGAACCTGCTATTTCACAATTTAAGTTACAAATTATCACAATAATGGTAACTCAGAATAATCACTTTGAAAATAAAATATGAGCACACAATAACGGATAGATGAAGATTACACAAATTAAAAAAGGTAAAAGATTAATATTGCTGGTATAAATAGCAACGTTGTGACAACAGATTACACTACCATATGAAAAACGCCAGCGCTATTCCCGTCAAGTTTTAGAACATTGTCAACATTGTTTTATTCCGAGTGGAATAACCTCTACTATTTAACAATCAAGCTCAGCCCCATTTCAAGCATTACAAGCAGGTGGTGGAAGCAACCATTGCTGTAACATTTAGTGCATAATAAACTTTCTGTGCTTTATTTATATGTACAACTTAGTAAAAATAAAAAAGGAAATAAAAGCCAAAAGAAATAGAGTGCAGTGCAGGAAACTGTCAGTAGGTGGCATTCACAAGCTATATTTGTTTTGTTTTTAAATCACATCATTATGACTGAATGCAAGGCATACTGCAGTTTATGCATTACCCACAGCTATATCCAACAACAGTGGAGGCTCAGCAAGATTCTGACTACAACAAAAACAAATGTTAGACCTGATTTAAGGACCATTGATCATTGTGACAAAGACGACTGAGCGGTGACGTCACGGCAGAGCCAGGAAACACAGTACAGACAGAGACTTGGGGTTTTTGGTGAAGCTGAGCGCGTGATCGCGCTCAGCGTTTAATAATCAAACAGAAAAATAAACGGTTGTAACAAAAACACAGGACACGGCACTTTCGCCAAAATAAACAGACATAAACAAAACGGACTAACACTAAACAAACGGTGGACGGACAGACACACAAACACGGTGAGTAAATAATAAAATAAGTACCGTGCTGGTCCTACCAGCACGCGATAGCAATTGTTATATATATTTCCTTTCTCTCTCTCTCACCCGTTCTCCACTCACGAACACCCAACCCCGAAAGTGAGTGAAAACATACAGCTTTTATGCAGTTGTACCGAGACTCGATTGCTAGTCAATCATTCAATTGGAATCTCGGTACAACTGCACGTGAATTAATTAAAGTGCAATTCCCGTGCTCACATATTATTACTTTTTACTTGCACGTGATGTGATTTGTGCCCTCCTCGTGCCTAAATACAAATCTACAATTTAAACACATGTGAAACACAGACCCGCTTATATCCCGTGTACCAATGCCTATACACCAACATTTACACACAACACGTAACACAAAATACACACGGGGGCACTTTGCCACATATACCCCCTTGTGCAAAGCACACATGGCCTCAATGGCCACCTCCCCTCAGTCCCAAAGTCCCGAAGAGGGGAAGCAAGTTGTTTTGGGGTGGCCATGGTGAAATGTCTGGCACCCCCAATTCTTCGTGGCTGGCAGCTCCCTCTTCCGGGCTTCAGCCACACTATCTCCTGCCGCAAAGTGCAGCTGGGGAGCTGGTCTCCTGACCTCCCCCTTCTTCATGGCCGGCAGTTCCCCTCCGTGGGGCTCCGACCACACAATCTCCGCAGCGAAACTGCTGCGGGGAAGCTGGTCTCCTGACCTCCCCTTCTTCATGGCCGGCAGTTCCCTCCGTGGGGCTCCGACCACACAATCTCCGGCAGCTAAACTGCTGCGGGGAAGCTGGTCTCCTGACCTCCCCTTCTTCATGGCCGGCAGTTCCCCTCCGTGGGCCGCCACCCACCTCCGGCAGCGAAACTGCTGCGAGGGGAGCTGGTCTCCTGACCTCCCCTCCTTCGTGGGCCGCTAGCTCCCTCCGTGGGGCTCTGGCCACCGTGTTTCCTGCCACGGAAATGCGGCTGGGGAGCTGGTCTCCTGACCTCCCCCTTTCTTCATGGCCGACAGCTCCCTTCATGGGGTTCTGGCCATAGTGTAGCGACCCCAAGCGAAGCAGGACCCTCGACTACCCCAGGCGAAGCAGGATCCCTGGCGACCCCAGGCGACGGCAGCGGACCCTCGGGAGGCGGCAGCAGCAGCAGCGGACCCTCGGGAGGCGGCAGCAGCAGCGGACCCTCGGGAGGCGAACTCGGGAGGGGAGCCCCTGGCCATAGAGGCGGCAGCGGAGCTCCACTTCTCCCTCGTACCCTGTACCCTGTGTGGAGCAAAAGGCAGCCCCAGGCGATGCGGAGCGACAGGCAGCCCCAGGCGATGCGGAGCGGCTGGCAACCCCAGGCGATGCGGAGCGGCTGGCAACCCCAGGCGATGCGGAGCGGCTGGCAACCCCAGGCGATGCGGCGCGGCTGGCAACCCCAGGCGATGCGGCGCGGCTGGCAACCCCAGGCGATGCGGAGCGGCTGGCAACCCCAGGCGATGCGGAGCGGCTGGCAACCCCAGGCAATGCAAGGCAAGCATCCTTGGGCAGCGCAGGCAGGCATCCTTGGGCGGCGAGGCAGGCATCCCTGGGCGAAGCGAGGCAGGCATCCCTGGGCAAAGCGAGGCAGGCATCCCTGGGCGAAGCGAGGCAGGCATCCTTGGGCAAGCGCAGGCAGGCATCCTTGGGCTAAGCGGGCAGGCATCCTTGGGCTGCTGGGCAGGCATCCTTGGGCTAGGCGGGCAGGCATCCTTGGGCGGCTGGGCAGGCATCCTTGGGCGAAGCGAGGCAGGGAGTCAGGACTAGCTGGGGTGCAGGTGTTGGCCCTCTTCTCGGCCTCTGCGGCGGGCGGTTCTTCCTCGTGCTTCCCTCAGCAGCCTATGCAAGGGCTGCTGAGGACCGCCAGCATCTAGTCCTGGTCCTTCTGGTGAAGGGAGAGGCAGCTCCTGCTCCTCTCCTCGTGACGGTGGGGAAATGATACCAGCAGGCATTCCTCCTCTGCTGGTGGGGAAGTGATACCAGCAGGCATTTATCCTCTGCTGGTGGGGAAAGTGTTACCAGCAGGCATTCATCCTCTGTTGGTGGGGAAGTAATACCAGCAGGCATTCCTCCTCTGCTGGTGGGGAAGTGATACCAGCAGGCATTCATCCTCTGCTGGTGGGGAAGTGTTACCAGCAGGCATTCCTCCCTCTGCTGGTGGGGAAGTGATACCAGCAGGGATTCATCCTCTGCTGGTGGGGAAGTGTTACCAGCAGGCATTCATCCTCTGCTGGTGGGGTTGGCGGAGGCAGAGGCAGCTCCTGCTGCTCTGCTCCTGCCGATGGAGGTGGCGGAGGCAGAGGCAGCTCCTGCTGCTCTGCTTCTGCAGATGGAGGTGGCGGAGGCAGAGGCAGCTCCTGCTGCTCTGCCAATGGAAGTGGCGGGACCAGCAGGAATTCACCCTCTGCTGGTGGAGGTGGGAGCTGCAAGCAGTCCTCCCATGGCAATGGAGGTGGACCCAGCAGGAATTCACCCTCTGCTGGTGGAGACTGGGGCTGTGGACGCTCTACCTTCCCCTTCTTGGGCCGTGGACGCACCGACTCCTCCCTCTTGGGCCGTGGACGCACCGACTCCTCCCTCTTGGGCTGTGGACACACCGACTCCTCCCTCTTGGGCTGTGGACGCACCGACTCCTCCCTCTTGGGCTGTGGACGCACCGACTCCTCCCATTCAGGCGTAGGACGTTCGGGCTCCTCCCACTCAGGCGTAGGACGTTCGGGCTCCTCCCACTCAGGCGTAGGACGTTCGGGCTCCTCCCACTCAGGCGTAGGACGTTCGGGCTCCTCCCGCTTGGGCTGTGGACACTCAGCCTTCCTCTTCCCCTTCCCCTTCTCTGCCTCCTCCTCACCTTCCTCTCCTGGGCCAGTTCCTCCTCTCCCTCTTGGTAGGGGCAGCGCACCACCGGGTGCCCGAACTCCCCACAGGCAAGGCACCAGCCTTGGTCCTCTAGACCACCGAGGAGGACCTCCAGATCCTGGCAGCCATCTCTCCAGTTCCAGCCTTCCATTTTCTTGTTGTGTTTTTTTTTTTTTTAAACAAATTGCGGTTCCTGCTCTGGCCTGAGTCCTGAGGCGCTGTAGCTCCCAGTTCTGACACCACGTGTGACAAAGACGACTGAGCGGTGACGCCACGGCAGAGCCAGGAAACACAGTACAGACAGAGACTTGGGGTTTTGGTGAAGCTGAGCGCGTGATCGCGCTCAGCGCTTAATAATCAAACAGAAAAATAAACGGTTGTAACAAAACACAGGACACGGCACTTTCGCCAAAATAAACAGACATAAACAAAACGGACTAACACTAAACAAACGGTGGACGGACAGACACACAAACACGGTGAGTAAATAATAAAATAAGTACCGTGCTGGTCCTACCAGCACGCGATAGCAATTGTTATATATATTTCCTTTCTCTCTCTCTCACCCGTTCTCCACTCACGAACACCCAACCCCGAAAGTGAGTGAAAACATACAGCTTTTATGCAGTTGTACCGAGACTCGATTGCTAGTCAATCATTCAATTGGAATCTCGGTACAACTGCACGTGAATTAATTAAAGTGCAATTCCCCGTGCTCACATATTATTACTTTTTACTTGCACGTGATGTGATTTGTGCCCTCCTCGTGCCTAAATACAAATCTACAATTTAAACACATGTGAAACACAGACCCGCTTATATCCCGTGTACCAATGCCTATACACCAACATTTACACACAACACGTAACACAAAATACACACGGGGGGGCACTTTGCCACAATCATTTAACTATTTAATCATGTTCTGCCATGTGAAGGTGAAAAAAACAACTAAACAGCAGTTGGAACATTACATTTTTCATAGAAGCCCTTGAATGAGCAGCCAATGTAGATGAAATAAAGGATTTTGGATAATCTTCATATACCCCCAGATGTTGACCCTTTCTGTAACTTAGTAAAGAATGGTCTTAGCAAGTTTCAGCACAACTACAAACGTTGTTCTCAAGCCATAGTTTAAAATGTGACATACTGAAACAAGTTTATCCCCTCCTGACATTGTATTTAGATGTGTTTTTAAAGTTATATTTCTATCTGTTTGTCAGTGCAAGGGAAAGGGAAAGAAAGCTCATGTTTATTTAACATTTCAATGGTTATATGACCAAATCATTTTATGCAACACAAATAACTGAGGTTTCCACATGGCCATGCAAGACCCAGTTAACATAAATCGTCAAGTTACATGGTCTTTATATAAACCAAGACATTAACAGTGCTTTGTAAGACATGAGAGTATTCAATTTATCTAAAAGAAAAATAAATAAATAAAATAAAGTACTGAAAACTGACACAGAAAGTTTGGTCCGAAAGCCAAAGTTAGTGAAGTTAATGTTAATTTGTTACAGAAGCAATTTTGAAATATTATATGAAATTATTAGAATTGGGATAAAGAAAGAATCTTGAATTGTCCCTTACTTGATAGTCGCATTACCGTGGAATTCCTCCATTCATAAAGCATGTTTTTCTTTCCATGCATTCAAGTTTGTTCTAAAACCTAGACGTGGCTAGCCAAAATACATTTTGTTAAGCAAGCCTAACAATATTAAACACTTCTGCACATGGTGGTTATTCCTGAGCAGCCAGATACCAACTGAATCATGTCATCTTGCCATAGGATGGTTCCTCTCCACATATTGAACAGGCCAACAAGACCACTCTGCAACAAAATGTATGTAAATGGTGATCAGAAGCTTCGATATCTTGTCACCAGCAAGATTCAATTCAATCCCTGAGTGGGATGTAAGTGTTCCTCCAGAGATGCGCATGTGCCTCTGTTGCACATGCTATTGATCAGGAGATTGTGAAAGTTGTGGGTGGTCATATCAAGCAAAAACCAAAACCATATTGCCATCATAATGTCTGAAAACAATTGTTTTCTTCTAGGTTTATCCATTCATAAATTATGCCCCCATGAAATTAATGCTTTCCTTTATAATATATGTGTGATGCTGCTTAGCTAATCTGCAGTGCTGCCTAGACAGTAGTTCATCATACAAATTGAATTGCAATACCCTGGATTAGAAAACTATTCAGTACCATCACCCAATCAGCTTCCAGCCCTAGCGGGCTTCTATGAGATAGTATGCAGCTGCAATGTCATAGCATCAACTGTGAATCAAACTTAAAATCAATCCAATCAAGATGCCGGCATTTCCATTTTGACTTACCAATTCACATCTATTGGACAGCAAATACTAAACAGACACAATTGGTACAAATGTATTTTATTTTCCACGAAAACCAGCCAATCAATACTTTACACAGACGAACGCAACCAGCCCTGAACTCGCCACTGCCGCATTAGCCAATCACAACCCGTGAACTCGACTGGAGCTCAGCATCTTTCATCAACAGCACACTGAGACAGTTCAATAATATTGCTCCATTTGGGTATCTAGCACAGTTAAGATAAGCTACTGTTTAACACTAGAACTACCGGAGTTATATGCATACCTAGAACTACCATCACTACCGTAATAAAAACAACATAATATTATAATGAAAGGACAATCGGATATAAGTCGTAGTTTTATTCAGGCACGTCATATAAAACATCTGCACAACTGAAACATTGGAAATAAATGAACATTTGAACAGAGATGGGTTTACATACAGACATATTATACAAAGCGCAACTATTAAAATGATAAATTTAAAAAAAAATTTGAAAAGCAAAGTGTATAGTGGTATATTATTTATATACAAAACTGTACAACCAAAATGATATAATAATAAAAATAAATGGGTTTATATACAGACATAAAGTGCAAATACTCAATCAAAACTGTGTAAATAAAAAACAAACATTTTAACATAAGTGGGTTTTACACATAATCGCAACAGCACAACGTGTTATCAAAGAAGCCTAAACCCGTCACGCTGGCATGCTCTACCGGGTCGAAACCTACCCTGATCAAGACTCGGTGTCATGCGGGTCAGCTACGAAATTTCACATATTTTATTTACTCAGCCGACAATGATTATCGTGATAACTTACAGCCGATAATCAATAACTGAAAATGTCATTATTGTCCAACACTATACTGTGTACTGCAAACTGCTGGAACCAGTTTATAATATGTATAGCTATGAGTCTCAATATAAATCATCACATTCTGAATGTGTTGAAAAGGCTACACAAGGAATACCACAGTTGAGTTGTGAATAATTTCTAAACTGTGGATAATAAACTAGTCCAAGTGTTATACTGTACTGTAGGGGCAGCCATTTGGATGGAACATTAAAGGTAGTGTCAAATTAATTGACCAATGTATAAATTATAATAGTTAATGATGTAATTGCAAAAGATACAAATAAATAAATCTGATCTTGGTTAAATATGACTGCATACACATTTTTACATCTGCAAAATATGCACTTCAGCAAGGGGTGGAGCAAGTTTTTCTTGATGCTGCAGGTGACGTCAGGCACTTAAGATTTACACACAACCAGAGCCGTACAGATCCTTGATAAAGGGTTGAATGGAATGCATCAATAGAAATGAAACCTACAGCCAACAAATGTATTGTTCTTGCTTTCAGTGATGCAAAGTCATTGATGACATGGTCATAGTTCAGAGTTGGCCAGTGCAAATGTTAAATAACTACAAGTGCTACCTGCCTCATTTGGTCACCAACGTTGTTTTTATAAAAAAGCAAAGGAAACAAAACAAAAACCCAGACATAGCGTTACACAAATACAAAAAAAATATATATATTAAAATACCCACATTCCATAAGGAAGCGCTGTGTACTATCCATGTGTCTAACCCTTTTCTGACTCCATTATATATATATATATATATATATATATATATATATATATATATATATATATATATATATATATATATATATATATATATATATAGTACTGTGCAAAAGTTTTAGGCAGGTGTGAAAAAATGCTGTAAAGTAAGAATGTTTTCAAAAATAGACATGTTAATATATATTTATCAATTAACAAAATGCAAAGTGAGTGAACAGAAGAAAAATCTACATCAAATCAATATTTGGTGTGACCACCCTTGCCTTCAAAACAGCATCAGTTCTTCTAGGTACACTTGCACACAGTTTTGAAGGAACTCGGCAGGTAGGTTGGCCCAAACATCTTGGAGAACTAACCACAGTTCTTCTGTGGATTTAGGCAGCCTCAGTTGCTTCTCTCTCTTCATGTAATCCCAGACAGACTTCGATGATGTTGAGATCAGGGCTCTGTGGGGCCATACCATCACTTCCAGGACTCCTTGTTCTTCTTTACGCTGAAGATAGTTCTTAATGACTTTCACTGTATGTTTGGTGTCGTTGTCATGCTGCAGAATAAATTTGGGGCCAATCAGATGCCTCCCTGATGGTATTGCATGATGGATAAGTATCTGCCTGTACTTCTCAGCATTGAGGAGACCATTAATTCTGACCAAATCCCCAACTCCATTTGCAGAAATGCAGCCCCAAACTTGCAAGGAACCTCCACCATGCTTCACTGTTGCCTGCAGACACTCATTCGGTGTACAGCTCTCCAGCCCTTCGCTAACAAACTGCCTTCTGCTACAGCCAAATATTTCAAATTTTGACTCATCAGAGCACCTGCTGCCATTTTTCTGCACCCCAGTTCCTGTGTTTTCGTGCATAGTTGAGTCGCTTGGCCTTGTTTCCACGTCGGAGGTATGGCTTTTTGGCTGCAAGTCTTCCATGAAGGCCACTTCTGACCAGACTTCTCCGGACAGTAGATGGGTGTACCAGGGTCCCACTGTTTTCTGCCAATTCTGAGCTGATGGCACTGCTTGACATCTTCCGATTGCAAAGGGAAGTAAGCATGATGTGTCTTTCATCTGCTGCAGTAAGTTTCCTTGGCCGACCACTGCGCCTACGGTCCTCAACGTTGCCCGTTTCTTTGTGCTTCTTCAAAGAGCTTGGACAGCACATCTGGAAACCCCTGTCTGCCTTGAAATTTCTGCCTGGGAGAGACCTTGCTGATGCAGTATAACTACCTTGTGTCTTGTTGCTGTGCTCAGTCTTGCCATGGTGTATGACTTTTAACAGTAAACTGTCTTCAGCAACCTCACCTTGTTAGCTGAGTTTGGCTGTTCCTCACCCAGTTTTATTCCTCTTACACAGCTGTTTCTGTTTCAGTTAATGATTGTGTTTCAACCTACATATTGAATTGATGATCATTAGCACCTGTTTGGTATAATTGTTTAATCATACACCTGACTATATGCCTACAAAATCCCTGACTGTGTGCAAGTGTACCTAGAAGAATTGATGCTGTTTTGAAGGCAAAGGGTGGTCACACCAAATATGGATTTGATTTAGATTTTTCTTCTGTTCACTCACTTTGCATTTAGTTAATTGATAAATATAATCTATTAACATGTCTATTTTTGAAAGCATTCTTACTTTACAGCATTTTTTCACACCTGCCTAAAACTTTTGCACAGTACTGTATATATATATATATATATATATTACTATAAACCTATTATACACGTACATATATAATGAAGGGTGAGCACTGTGTTGGTCCCTACGAAAATCCACGGTAAAATTTCCTAAAATCTGCAACAAAAAGAGTGTTTTCTGCAGAATTCTGCGGCAATGACTTTTTAATTAAAAACAGTGTTAATGAGTATAAATAAATAAGAAAAAGTAAGTCAGATAGTTAAATTCTTTTTTTTTAAATTAAATCACATTACTAAAAATCAGAAGAAAAAAAATCCAGAACAAACATGTTTGCCATATTTTATGGAAATCAAAGAAGAAAAAAAACACATACAACAAAGCAGAGTTCACCTTTTTTTAAAAACTATGTACAAAAAATGTGTGTATTTCCATATATAATTATCATGATATCTTTCAGGACCTGCAACATAGGGAGTACAAGCAAGGTCCTAATGGTTTTTCTCTGACCTTTCAAATAGGAGTAACAGAACAATGCTTTGCTTTGAACTTACGACTAAACTACGAAATCTTTTGTAAAATAATAATAATAATAACGACGATTAATAACACGATTGCAGAAGGCTTTTATAAATAGCAAATCTAAATGCTAGTTCCCTCAACAGATGAACTGTTTTCCCCAGTGATTAAGAGCTGACACATTTCCAATCATTATTTTTTACTGAACCCTGCTAAGATTAAGGCATTTACATTTTTCAAATTACTAATAAGATCCACATACATTGTATGAGTCCCAACTCCTTTTATATCAAGCTGTACAGCATGACGACAGACAACAAAGAAACACTGAAGAGGCTTTAAACCAACAGCAGTTTGAAATGTAAACACATTTAATGGTTGTTTTGCATAATTAGGAAAGCAAGACAAAATGATTGATGGAAAGGACTATCACGAAGGTTTGTGTACAATATTTCTAACATACTGTGGCAGTGTGTCCCGCCCTGTGTGTATTTTGTGTTATATGTTGCGTGTGGTATGTTAATGTTGGTGTATAGGTATTGGTGCACGGGATATAAATGGGTCTGTGTAGCACAAGTGATTTAAAATATATAGTTGTATTTGGGCACTGGGATTGTGCAAACATTTCACGTGCAGATAAAGTATGTAATAGTATGTGAGCACAGGGATTGCACAAATGAGTTCACGTGCTGGGATTCAAGTGAATAATTAATTAATAATTGAATCCCGGCACAACCGTATAGATGCATGTTTCACTTACTCAGGGTTGTGTGTTCGGTGAGTGGAGAATGGGTGTGGAGAAGGAGAAAGAAATTATAAAAGAAAAAAATAACAAATGATACTCGTGCGAGTCGTCTGTCTGTCTTGTTTAGTGTTTGTCCACTGTCTGTTTTGTTTGTCTATTTGTTTTGGCCTCAAGTGCGGTGTTCTGTTTTGTTCAACCTTTTATTTTATTTGGAATAAAGTGGCGCAAGCAAGCGCCTTCACCATTTCACTCGCAGTGCTGTGTGTGTTTCTTCCGGGTCTGACATCACCCCTACAGCCATCTGACACATACCCATCTCTTTCTTGGAGATATACCAAACACATTGGTTTGTCTGTGGAGGGAAGTTTTTGCCCCTGATGAGATCTAGTTCCTCTACCATATGATGTCTAAATATAATGTATGCCAATGCATATTAAAACCTATGTAAACCCCATCTCTATAGAAGGGGGATCACCGGTCTATAAGGAGCACTGTGAATAATGTACAGTGATTTTTGTTGAAAGGATTTCATGAAAAACGGTAACATCCAAAATTTCAACTCAATTTTTAGCAAAACAGATGAAGTTTCAAATTAAATCAAAAACTTGTGTGATTGTCTTTTTATTGCTTGGTTTATTTACTAAATAAAAATCAAATAAATAAAGAGGCGCATCAATTAAATCTCTACAGTGATAAAGACAGATCACCTATAAACAGTTTAGGCAAATTTATACATTTAATTCCATCAAAAGTATTGATACTGGTAAATAGGCACAGTACATGCAGTGTGAAGGTAATGGGATTCACAGGATTGTTATTTACACAGATTAAAAATGGTTGTTCACTTGTTTGAAATGTATTATTTAGTAGATCTTTATATAAACAGAGGTTTAGTGGCAAAATGAAACAGAGTTGTTCTAAAATCAGCAATGGTAGTAGCATTATAAACAGTTAACCCACTTTCTCTTTTTTTTTATAAATAGAAATACATACAACTAAATTAAATACCAACTGTGAAATAATACACATGCCAACTTATGTTTATTATAACTTTTAAATACCGTGGTATTTATGGTAAATTGATAAACCATATCGAAAATATGCCTCCGTTCAATAATCAAACAATTTTAAAAGTATTCAGTTACTTAAACAAATGACACCGCACCACAAACTCTTTAACCATCTAATACTTAGGACAAAAATCCAAGTTGTTTTACAGTCTTCAATGTAGTTAAAATGTGCAAGCTTAATAAAATACAGACCAATAGTAATTTGAATAGCCGTACACGTAAAAGGCTAGTATTGCAGTTAATGTCTCACAAACACAAGCAAAATACCCCAGCACCACAAAAAAACAGATATCTTTCACTGACTTAAAAATACATTAAAACAAAAACAAAATACTAGGTGTGCACCGATAAAGATTTTCTTGGCCGATACCGATAGCCGATGGTTATCTAGCCATATCGGTCGATACTGATAATAGACAGTGCAAGTGCAGGTAAGCTATTGTAAACTACTAGAACAAGACATAAGACCTATATTTAAACTCTTTTATAATTATAAATGCTAAAAAATGAACAGATATTGTTTACTTGTGTATTTATGACAAAAATTAACAGGTATTGTTTACTTGTTGCATTTACTTCAGAAAATGAACACAAATAATAACAGTCATATACCGTGTGCTTGACAACAATTTATACATTTGTTTTACAACAGTCACACAAAAATAACATTTTGCATTTGTACTAGTAAACACATATATATTATTGTGACATTAACATTTATAGGCACTTGCTGTCAAACATTGTGTATAAGCTCTACCTTTACTGTACAGTAGAAAAGAAAGATGTAGCCACACAATGTCAACTAGGCTACAACATTTTTATTTTAAGCATACACTGCATAAAAATGCAGCGCACCTTAAATTGTTCACTTAATCCAAAAAAAGAAGATGTCATAAAAATATTACATTTCCAGTTACAAAATTCAGTCAAATTTGAATTTGTTACTTAACAAAAGATGACACAATAATAAATTCCTGCTTTGAAATGTTCCTGAACACACCTATAACCAATGCAGGTTAAGCAAGATGAACACAAATTACCAAAGGCCATTTAAAAACACATTGTGTAATAATAATAAATAATAATAATATATGGGTTCCTAAATGTGTTATATAGTAACCATAAACATGCACTGTAAGGAGTTATAAGCTAGTTTCATATCTGATCTTAGAGACGTCAAAGGTCACAGGCAAGGTGACTTTTGGATACAGCATATATGGGTTCATCTCTGTTTTCCATAGTAACCATTACCCTATATGCATTCTGTAAGGAGTTATAAGTTAGTTTTACATTTTAAGTTAAGGAGAGGTCAAAGGTCGCAGGCAAGGTCATTTTTGGATAGAGCACATATGGTTTCCTATATGTGTTCCATAGTAACCATGACACTGTCTGCACTTGTTATAAGCCAGTTTTGCATTTGACTTTAAGGAGAGCTCAAAGGTCACGGTCACTATCTGCACTATGTAAGGAGTTATAAGACAGTCGCGATTTCCTAGCAAATGTCCCATGACCCGATGCATAGGAAGAAAGTCCTGCTATTTACCAATAAAAAAAATCATTTATTCTGCACAGCAGAGTTAGTGAAAACCACACACTGTGCTCTTCATGTGACTTATACAAAGTTAAGAACGCTTCATTATGTCATGATGGTCGTCTGGTGTTAAGTTGGGAGGATACATTTATTATATGACAAGTGTTTTTTGCATATGACCCCTCCCATGTGTATAATGCGTACGTTCAATGATACCATCTGCTCATAGGCTGATTGGCAGACAGTTTATCTTCCAACACAACAACGACCCAAAGCATAAGGCTAAGTCAACTCTGGAGTTTTTAAAGAACACGAAGATAAAGGTTCTGAAATAGCCTCCGCAATCACCAGATCTCAAATTGAACAGAATGCTTTGGACTGATCTCAAAAAAACAGTATCCAGTGTATACAACCTGTCTGAGATGAAGGAAATACGAAAGATTAGGCCAGATTTCACCAACAAGATGTAACATACTGGTTAAGAATTAACAAACATTTGAAAGCCATAAGAAAAGCAAAAGGAAGACACTAAAGCCGGGGTGCCAATACTTTTGTCATGAATGACTGCTTTAAATGAAACAAGTTTGTTTTTTTATAAAGAATATTTGTTAAAATACAAGACATTGTTTATTTAGTTTTTTTGTTTTTAATACAAAGTGTTTAAAGTTTATTAAATGCTTGTCCTTATTATGCTAAATGCTGTTACCTATAATAAGCGTAGGGTGCCAATACTTTCAGGCTAATGACATTCAAAAGGACAAAAATCCATATTAATGAGTTGTTTACAGGATTATTAAACTCTACCGCCTTACTGATGCATGGCAGGAAGTCCTCAGATTGAAAAGCAAAAAGCTAATTAACATGTGATAGCTGGATTTAATGTTACCTAATATACCAAATTACATGAAAGCTCATGGGTCTATAGGGCAGGTAGGTATCTTAGCCTTCACAGTCTTCAAGGCCTATGAGACAGGTTTAACCCTTTGCGGTCCATTGTCGGTCTGGGTCCGACATTGCAATTATTCCTATCAGGTCCTTTGTCGGACCCTTCCGACATCATCCAAAAAACGCAAAAAAGTCGGCATCAGATGGGGGCGGTCATAAGGAAACAAGCTGGGTGTTACTGTATCAGCGCACAGAGACTATCACGGACATTTGCAGGGCTTTTTCGAGATGTTATAGCAATAAAATAATGACTTGGATTGCATTATTGAGGAGTTTGGTGATAAAACGAGTCATCAGGAGATAATTGATCGGTATGTACGACTATTATTATTATTATTATTATTATTATTATTATTATTATTAATAGTTATTTGTTAGCATATGTGAAAGCAATAGCGAACAAAAGGGTGGGGTGGGGCTGGAGATGCCTAGTGAGTGCTTTGTTGATATGCAGGGCCATTTAAACCCGTTTGACTGGAAAAAAATACTTTTAAGCAGCGCGTCTAAAATTAACTGCGCGTGTGAAAATAAATTAGACCTGGCGAGCCTGACGCACAATTAATAAATGGACCGCAAAGGGTTAATAATATTCAGTATATTAAACATCCATAAATATAATAACATAAGGAATAATGTACACACAACTGTGCATAATAAGGCTGTTATTCGATCTAGGGTAACTGGTAACATATAAATCGAGTGATTTTTCAATTTCATAAGAACATACAAGTTTACAAACGAGAGGAGGCCATTCAGCCCATCTTGTTCGTTTGGTTGTTAGAAGCTTATTGATCCCAGAATCTCATCAAGCAGCTTCTTGAAGGATCCCAAGGTGTCAGCTTCAACAACCTTACAGGGGAGTTGGTTCCAGACCCTCACAATTCTCTGTTTAAAAAAGTGCCTCCTATTTTCTGTTCTGAATGCCCCTTTATCTAATCTCCATTTGTGACCCCTGGTCCTTGTTTCTTTTTTCAGGTCAAAAAAGTCCCCTGGGTTGACATTGTCTATACCTTTTAGGATTTTGAATGCTTGAATCAGATCACAGCGTAGTCTTCTTTGTTCAAGACTGAATAGATTCAATTCTTTTAGACTGTCTGCATACGACATGCCTTTTAAACCTGGGATAATTCTGGTTGCTCTTCTTTGCACTCACTATCCTTATATGTACATTTTTGGGGTATATTATTTTTTTTATAATACATGGTGACAAGACAAAAATTGCAGTGTTTATTTTGAACAACTGAAAAAAGTGTTGAGAATAACACTGGAAAACAGAATTTTAACATTGTAAAACAAGTTTATATTTAACAATTACATTAAAACTTCAGTAAATGTGCTTGGCTGTTTTGAAGGGTGGAGCCAAAATCACATATAAAAATGGCAAACTATGGCACAGTACTCTCCATGATAAAGCTGAAGGCAATGCAACATGCAGTTTAGTTAACCTGTCCTGTATCTTCAGCATGCTAGAGGGCATTATCTGACTAAACTGGTTAGTCACAGATTACTACTAAAATAATGTTTACCAATATCAGAAGCATAAAGCTTACATTGAGATAATCCATTTTTATACTGTACTGTACGATTGCAGTAACGGTTTGCACTTGAGCACAGACCTATGCTGGCTCTGGCCCCATATGCGTGCACATCCCCTGAACTGTAGTACGTGCCCGATGAAGTCACATCGACCAACCCTTGCGTGAAGACACTTCCCCTCCTTAAAAACAGAGGCGAAAGTGTTAAAATGAACAACAAGCTTGTCATTTGTATCACGTGTGTGTTTCTACTTCAAGGTGGCCGTTCTGTGCAAATTAAGATTTAATTTTGCCATCAGAATTGGAGCAAAGCATTGAAAACTTGCACATCACACATTTGAAGTAACAGGTGTCATTGTATACATTTACACATCAGTCTGAAAACTATTCTTATATCTAAGTGTAAACAATAACTTCAATTAATTACTTAACCATGAAAAATGTTTTGCTATTCAACAAAAGTGAAACTCATTCGTTTAATAGCTAAAAAAAAAAAAAAACATCAGCAACTTTCAATTGTCTCCCCCCAGAACTGAAGTTTATTTATGATAACACATCACAGTGCTATCGAAGATACAATTTTAAAAATGAAGCCTTTCATAAATCTACATATTTCCTTCTAGGTGGCAAATCCAGTCCTTTCTTTAAAAGTAAAGTGCTTTTGGACCTGAAGCTAGTGCTTATACACATATTAACATCTAGGGTTGCCAGAATTCCAGAGTAACACAATCAGAATTTAAAAATGAAACATTGGGTGTATTTATTGCAGATCATAACAAATTGTTTTCTTTCTGGTGGAGGACAAGCGTGGCTGGGCCTCTAAGGATGGGAAGTGAGCTTCACTTACCCCCAAAAGAGGACCCCTGGCTCCCTGCAACACTGCAAAAACATATGTAATAGAGGAACCCTTTCAAAGCTGGGTTTAGAATGCTATGCTGGAATTCTGAGCCGGTTTTCACCATAAAACCATATATCATTTGAAAGCTTAGAACATGAAGAATATTATTTTCAAACTGTTTTCACAATTCAGAACATGGTAAAATGTAAAAAAAAGGTACACAATTGTCAGAAATAAGGTTTTAAAAGTTTCTTTAAAAAAGTTTCCCCATAACAATGTAGCCTATCCTCCTACTATCCCATTTCAGTGTTTCAGGTCCCAAATTATGGTGCTACAGATAAAGGAATGTCCACACAGGAGATATAGTGGTAATCTATCTGCATATGAAGACCCTTTTTCAAGTAACTATTTACATAATTCAGAAAATGCTGGAATACAAAATGGCACAGAAATTACAAATAAATTACAAAGTAAAATTACAAACATTTTTCAATAACTATTTATGCATTAACTTCACCATAAAGTGTATATCTATGACTTTAAACCGGGACACTGCCGCCACCACAGGGGCCAGGGGGGCCATGGCCCCTGCACTTTTCCGACAGGGGGGACAAGCATATAGTTTGGCCCCCTGTACTTCTGAAAACATATATATATATATATAATTAAATGTCCTCTGTGTGGCAACGTGGCGCTGTTGTGTATTAACATGCTTTTTTCTTAAACAGTGGTGAATTTAAATTACAACACACTTTCTATGGTCATAGACCACCGTTGGCTATGGGAAATGAAAACAGGAGTGAACATAACAGTTTCTTAGCAGGATTTGACCAGATTGAAGCAGCAGTACCGATCTGCATAACAGAAACTGGTTACAAATTTATTTAAGCAGGTAAATATACTGATGCACAATGAAAACACAACAGTCTAAATTTTACATCAATAGCTCATTGGGCACATACATAATGTTATTTACATTTTAAATAGTGATCAGACAGGTTTGTTCATTGTTTGAGTAGTATTGTTCTTTGGGATAACAAAATACTGAGCTCAAGTCATGTGATTTCATAAAAATGTCAGGTTCTCAGTGTGTGGTATTTGAGTTGAGTTAAAATTGCCAAAATGAGTTAATTAAGAATCTGTATAAATAGCCATTCGAAAATACATTTTAATTAACGCAAGAACAGTGAAAGATACGACCGTGACCCGCTTGAGTAATGAAGATTGCCTGCTTGGTATTGGCATGATTAACCCTTTGTGGTCCATTTATTCAGCACCTGTCAGGTGTGTCAGGTCCAATTTATTTTCACACTCGCTGTTTATTTTACAAGCGCTGTTTAAAAGTAATATTATTCATAGTAAAACGGGTTTAAAAGGCACTGCATATCAACAGGACACTAAGTACTGCATCTCCAGCCCTGCCCCACTCCTTGTTCGCTGTATTTTTCACCTAACTCTTCATAGTAGTGCATACTGATAAATCATTTCCTGATCACTCATTTTAATCACCAAACTCCTCAATAATGCTATCCAAGTCATTATTTTATTACTATAACATCTCCAAAAGCTTGGCAAATGTCCGTGATATTCTTTGAGCGCAGGATGCGGAAGCAGCTATCTTGTTTCTTTATGTCCGTGTTATGCCTGTGGTGAAGGGACTATGTGTATTGCTCAAGTCCGCCTACTTTTTTTCGGCTTCTCTCAGCTTCTACTGGTCTCACTCGGCCATTGAAAGGTTTTCTCAGAGAAAAAACGACTAGAGACCTGTGCTTGACGTCTTTTTGATGATGTCGGACAGGGTCCGATATCGGACCGGAAAGGAATAATTGTAATGTCAGACCTGGTCCGACATAGGACCGCAAAGGGTTAAAGGCAGTCTGTCTGCCCGGAGAATGAGATGTTCTGTTTCAACAATCAGTCCAGAGAAACCAGGAAACCGGCTCTGTGAGGGCCAGGCCACGTCCTGGAAAGCAGAGGGTCACCACACCAGCCCAGGACCGTCACATCCAATTGATCCTTCTGCGTAATCGTTTTCAGACTGCAGTGATTAAAGCACGAGAAATTCCAGGAATAAATAAGCAGCGCATCAGCAGAATGACTGTAGCTCACCATCTGCATGAAAATGATTTGCATGCTCAGTGGCCGTTCAGGGGTAACCTCTTGACAGCTGAGAGATGAAATTGCTGTTTTCTGTGGGCCAGAGAACATCTGAGGTGGTGGCAGAGAGAGTGGTGGAGTGTTTTATTCACAGACAAATGCTGTTTTACCCCCAACAGACCTGATGGATGACAACGTGTGTGGAGATGCTGACTGTTGCATTGTTCAAGCCAACCGCTGGGGCAATGGAAGTGTGAAGATGTCTTTAACACAATAACGCCTTTGGTGCAGATTGAGGGCAACCTTACTTCTCAGCAATACATTGACGAAGTCCTTGAAGCAACAGTTTTTCCGTTCCTGCAAGCCAATCTGGAAGTGTTGATTATCCAGCAGGACAATGCAAGACCACACAGTGCTAGGATTACAATTGCACAACTTCTAGAAAACAATGTCAAGGTCTTGCCATGGCTAGCTTTTTCTCTTGACCTGAGTCCAATAGAACATCTGTGTGACCAAAATCGCCAGTGCCAGCCACAGGAGACAACAGCGACCAGCCAGCCACAGGAGACAACAGCGACCAGCCAACCTTCGCCAGCTGGCTGCAGCAGCACAGGAAGAGTGGCGGAACATCCCACAGCAGTCTATCTAGAGGCTGATCAGGTCTATGCGTCAACGCTGCCAGGATTGTGTTAATGATCTGGGAGGTCATACCCGATACTAACTTTGTAATGTTTTCATTTTGACAGTGTGTCATGTTCATACTGAAAACTTATCATGATTCTTTGATCTGTATTTTTGTTCACATTTTCTTTGTTTTTGTTTGATATCTATGTTTACAATATTTGATTAAATCCATTAGACCTGAGTGTTGCGTTTCTTTTGTGCATCAGTATATCTGTATATATATATATATATATATATATATATGTGTGTATATATATATATATGTGTGTATATACAGTACTGTGCAAAAGTTTTAGGCAGGTGTGAAAAAATGCTGTAAAGTAAGAATGCTTTCAAAAATAGACATGTTAATAGATTATAATTATCAATTAACTGAATGCAAAGTGAGTGAACAGAAGAAAAATCTAAATCAAATCCATATTTGGTGTGACCACCCTTTGCCTTCAAAACAGCATCAAGCATCAATTCTTCTAGGTACACTTGCACACAGTTTTGAAGGAACTCGGCAGGTAGGTTGGCCCAAACATCTTGGAGAACTAACCACAGTTCTTCTGTGGATTTAGGCAGCCTCAGTTGCTTCTCTCTCTTCATGTAATCCCAGACAGACTCGATGATGTTGAGATCAGGGCTCTGTGGGGCCATACCATCACTTCCAGGACTCCTTGTTCTTCTTTACACTGAAGATAGTTCTTAATGACTTTCGCTGTATGTTTGGGGTCGTTGTCATGCTGCAGAATAAATTTGGGGCCAATCAGATGCCTCCCTGATGGTATTGCATGATGGATAAGTATCTGCCTGTACTTCTCAGCATTGAGGAGACCATTAATTCTGACCAAATCCCCAACTCCATTTGCAGAAATGCAGCCCCAAACTTGCAAGGAACCTCCACCATGCTTCACTGTTGCCTGCAGACACTCATTTGTGTATGCTCTCCAGCCCTTCGGCTAACAAACTGCCTTCTGCTACAGCCAAATATTTCAAATTTTGACTCATCAGTCCAGAGCACCTGCTGCCATTTTTCTGCACCCCAGTTCCTGTGTTTTCGTGCATAGTTGAGTCGCTTGGCCTTGTTTCCACGCCGGAGGTATGGCTTTTTGGCCTAAGTCTTCCATGAAGGCCACTTCTGACCAGACTTCTCCAGACAGTAGATGGGTGTACCAGGGTCCCACTGTTTTCTGCCAGTTCTGAGCTGATGGCACTGCTGGACATCTTCCGATTGCGAAGGGAAGTAAGCATGATGTGTCTTTCATCTGCTGCAGTAAGTTTCCTTGGCTGACCACTGCGTCTACGGTCCTCAACGTTGCCCGTTTCTTTGTGCTTCTTCAAAAGAGCTTGGACAGCACATCTGGAAACCCCTGTCTGCCTTGAAATTTCTGCCTGGGAGAGACCTTGCTGATGCAGTATAACTACCTTGTGTCTTGTTGCTGTGCTCAGTCTTGCCATGGTGTATGACTTGACAGTAAACTGTCTTCAGCAACAGTTTGGCTGTTCCTCACCCAGTTTTATTCCTCCTACACAGCTGTTTCTGTTTCAGTTAATGATTGTGTTTCAACCTACATATTGAATTGATGATCATTAGCACCTGTTTGGTATAATTGTTGAATCATACACCTGACTATATGCCTACAAAATCCCTGACTTTGTGCAAGTGTACCTAGAAGAATTGATGCTGTTTTGAAGGCAAAGGGTGGTCACACCAAATATGGATTTGATTTAGATTTTTCTTCTGTTCACTCACTTTGCATTTAGTTAATTGATAAATATAATCTATTAACATGTCTATTTTTGAAAGCATTCTTACTTTACAGCATTTTTCACACCTGCCTAAAACTTTTGCACAGTACTGTATATATATATATATATATATATATATATATATATATATATATATATATATATATATATATATATATATATATATATATACACACACACAGTATATTCTGTAGACCTCACAGTTCTATAATTAAAACAATTGATATAATTGTGAGAAGAAAATACTAAATCGATTCAGATTTAAACAGCGAGTTTGCATGTCCATGTTTGTTTTACTGTTAAGAAACCAGGCTGCGGTAATCTTTTGGCAGCAATTACAGCTGTGAGTCTTTTTGGGTACGTCTCTACCAGCTTTGCACATCTTGATCCTGCAATTTTTGCCCATTCTTCTTGGCAAAATTGCTCAAGCTCTGTCAAGTTGGATGGGGACCGTTGGTGAACAGCAATTTTCAAGTCTTGCCACAGATTCTCAATCGGATTGAGGTCTGGGCTTTGACTTGGCCATTCTAAGACATTCAGGTTCTTGTTTTTAAACCACTTTAGTGTAGCTTTGGCTGTGTGTTTAGGGTCATTGTCCTGCTGGAAGGTGAATCTCCGTCCCAGTCTTAGGTCTTTTGCAGACTGAAGCAGGTTTTCCTCAAGGATTTGCCTGTATTTAGCTCCATCCATTTTGTCCTCTACCCTGACAAGCTTCCCAGTCACTGCCAATGAAGCGCTTCCCCATAGCATGATGCTGCCACCACCATGCTTCACAGCAGGGATGGTGTTACCTGGGTAGGTTTGCTGTGTTAGGTTTGCGCCAGACATAACGCTTTGCATTTTGGCCAAATAGTTCAATTTTTATTTCATTGGACCACAGAATCTTTTTCCGCATCTTTTCAGTCTCCCACATGCCTATTTGCAAATTCCAAGTGGGATTTTACAGGGGCTTTTTTCAGAACTTCTTGCCACTCTTCCATACAGGCCAGATTTGTGGAGTACCTGAGCTATTGTTGACTCATGGACAGTTTCTTCCATCTCAGCCATGGAATGCTGTAGGTCTTTCAGAGTTGTCATTGGCCTCTTGCTGGCTTCTCTGACCAATGCCCTTTTTACCCGGCTGCTCAGTCTGGGAGGACGGCCTGCTCTAAGCAGATTCTGGGTGGTGCCATATATTTTCCACTTCTTAATAATCGACTTGACTGTGCCCCAAGGGATATTCAATACCTTTGAAATCTTTTTACACCCCTCCCATGATCTGTGCCTTTCCAAAACTTTATCCTGAAGTTGTTTTGAAAGCTCCTTGGTCTTCATGGTAGTATCTTTGCTTTGAGTGCACTACCCAACTGTGGGACCTTACAGAGACAGGTGTATTTAATCTGAAATCATGTGAACCAATTTTATTGCACACAAGTAGACTCCATTTAACTTATTGTGTGAATTCTGAAGGCAATTGGTTGCACCTGAGCTTATTTAGGAGTGTCATAGCAAAGGGAGTGAATACTTATCAAATGAAGACTTTTCAGGTTTTTATTTTTAATTGATTTGTTTTTTCACCCACCCCCCATTTTTTCACACGTTGAGTAGGTTGTGTAAATCAAAGGGAAACAAATTCCATTTAAATGCATCAAGATTTCAGGTTTTAACAGAATTGGATTTAAAGGGAAATTAAAAAATAGCTACAAAGCACCAACTCCCTTAAGAGATATGGTGTCCATAAGTAAATAGATAAAATACATACAACCATACATACATACATACAGTGCCTTGCATAAGTATTCACCCCCCTTGGACTTTTCCACATTTTGTAGTGTTACAACCTGGAATTAAAATGGATTTAATTGGGATTTTTACCATTTGATTTACACAACATACTTAACACTTTGAAGGTGCAAAATATTTTTATTGTGACACAAAAGTTAATTAAACAAAAAAAGACATTTGTTGGTTGCATAAGTATTCACCCCCCTGAGTCAATACTTGGTAGAAGCACCTTTGGTAGCAATTACAGCTGTGAGTCTTTTTGGGTAAGTCTCTACCAGCTTTGCACATCTGGATCCTGCAATTTTTGCCCATTCTTCTTGGCAAAATTGCTCAAGCTCTGTCAAGTTGGATGGGGACCGTTGGTGAACAGCAATTTTCAAGTCTTGCCACAGATTCTCAATCAGATTGAGGTCTGTGCTTTGACTGGGCCATTCTAAGACATTCAGGTTCTTGTTTTTAAACCACTCCAGTGTAGCTCTGGCTGTGTGTTTAGGGTCATTGTCCTGCTAGAAGGTGAACCTCCACCCCAGTCCCAGGTTTCTTGCAGACTGAAACAGGTTTTCCTCTAGAATTTCCCTGTATTTGGCTCCATCCATCTTGCCCTCAATCCTGACCAGTTTCCCAGTCCCTGCTGATGAAAAGCATCCCCATAACATGATGCTGCCACCACCATGCTTCACCGTGGGGACGGTGTTCTCAGGGTGATGAGCAGTGTTGGCTTTGCGCCACACATAGCGTTTTGCGCTAAGGCCAAAAAGTTCAATTTTGGTCTCATCAGACCAGAGAACTTTGTTCCACATGTTTGCTGTGTCTCCCACATGCCTTTTGGCAAAATCCAAATGGGATTTGATATGGGTTTTTTTCAGCAATGGCTTTCTTCTCGCCACTCTTCCATAAAGCCCAGCTTTGTGGAGCGTCCAGATTATAGTTGTCCCATGGACGGTTTCTCCCATCTTAGCTGTGGATCTCTCCAGCTCCTTCAGAGTTACCATTGGCCTCTTGGTTGCTTCTCTGACTAATGCCCTCCTTAACAGGTCACTGAGTTTTGGTGGACAGCCTTCTCTAGGCAGAGTCGCGGTTGTGCCATATTCTTTCCATTGTTTAATAATGGATTTAACAGTGCTCCAGGGGATGTTCAAAGTTTGCGATATTTTTTTATAACCCAACCCTGATTGGTGCTTCTCCAGAACTTTATCCCGGACTTGTTTTGATAGCTCCTTGGTCTTCATGATGCTGTTTGTTTAGATATGCTCTCTAACAAACTCTGGGGCCTTCCAGAAACAGGTATATTTAATCTGAGATCATGTGACACTTTAAATTGCACACAGGTGGACTCCATTCAACTAATTATGTGACTTCTGAAGGCAATTGGTTGCATCAGAGCTTATTTAGGGGTGTCACAGCAAAGGGGGTGAATACTTATGCAATCAAGACTTTTCAGTTTTTTATTTGTAAATAATTTTGAAAAATATGTAGATTTTTTTCCCCACTTCGACATTATGGACTATTTTGTGGAGATCAGTGACACAAAAATTTAAATTAAATCCATTTTAATTCCAGGTTGTAACACTACAAAATGTGGAAAATTCCAAGGGGGGTGAATACTTATGCAAGGCACTGTACATACATACATACATACATACATACATTAAATAAAGAGAATAGTGAGCACCAAATACATCCCAAATTATTTACTTTTCAAGCTTTCACTAGGCAAAATGTTACTTATTATAAACATTTAGATGCATTCATTACCTTTATTTGTGTGCTAACAAAACCTGAAAAATAACTCCTAATCAGTGCTTTTTTGCTGTGTTGTTTAATTTGCCCTGGCATTTTTTTTTCTTTTTTTTTTTTTAAATCTTGAATATCGACTACCTACTAATTTTGGAAAAATACAGCTGTTGCATTGTGCATGAGTTTTTAATTAATTCAGATTCTCATTTTAGCCATTGAAAAAAACTAAAAACCTACTAGTTTATTCATATTGTCGGTTTAAGTGCTGGCAGGATGCAGCCTGCTGTTTCTCTCCTGGTTGACTGTTTTGTTTTTTTCCTGTCTGTGACAAAACTAAAAAATGACTATTTTCCTCAGGATTTTCTGTGATCAGAAATCTGTCTTTGCTTCCCGCCTACACATTTTGATTCCAGGGCTCCCTTCTGCTTGTGACGTTATGATCACATAATGGTGCTATAGGCTAGAAAGGTGTTTTCTATTTCCTTAGCAACGGTCTTAACAACCATGGCAGGAACCTGTTTATGTGCAAAATGACAAGATGACTGTGTGTGTTAGAGAGGGGCTGCATGTATTGAAAATTAAATAAGTTTGTTATTGATGTTATCATAAAGACAATGGCTTGAGTCAGATGGAGACTTTTTTGCGTGACTCGAGTCAAGTCACGTCTTTTGAGCAGGGAGTCTTTGCTTGCAGGGACTCGAGTCAAGTCCAGTCATTTGATGGCAATGACTCGAGTTGAGTCACGAAAAATTGCGACTTCATTCCGAGTCAGTCATTGACTGGAGTCATTATAACTCTGTCACAATGACTTACTAACATGAAGACATGAAGGAGCGGATTTATTATTCTTGTTTGCAATTTTCAGGCTGCTGGGTCACGTCAATACATAGTAATTAAATAAATCCATTCACTCCCTGTCACCAGGCTGGCTGTAGTGGTGAAGTCAGACCCGGAACAGAAACACACAGTGGTGAGTGAATTGTGAATTGCGCCAGTTTATTGCAAAACAAAAAATAAAAAGGTTGAATAAAACAGAACAAACACTGACTGAACAAACAAAACGGCATGGTGGCCAAATGAACAGACAAACACACAGTGGAGGAACACTAAACAAACAAGCATCATGTTGGTGCTCCAGCACACCTAGCAGTTGTTTACTTTTGAAGTTTTTAATCATTTTCTCCTTCTCTCTCCCGTTCTCCACTCCTGAACACACAACCCTGAGTGAGTGCTTCGTGCATCTATATATACAGCTGTGCCGGGATTCAGTTATTAATTCACTTGAATCCCAGCACGTGAACTAATTTGTGCAATCCCTGTGCTCACATACTAATACACATTTTATCTGCATGTGAAGTGATTGTGCAATCCCAGTGCCTAAATACATATTACATAGCCCAATTACATCCTGTGCACCAATACAGATACACCAATATTAACACAACACACACAAGGGACGGGGGCACCCCGCCACATATCTCCCCACTTGTGCGCAGCACACATGGCCTCAATGGCCACCTTCCTGCTCGGCAACCCCAGGCAGTGCGGGACAGGCAACCCCAGGCGGTGCGGGACAGGCAACCGCAGCGGTGCGGGACAGGCAACCGCAGTGGTCCCTCGGAAGGTGATGGCAAGGGCGGACCCTCGTGAGGTGAAGCCATTTTTAAATGTATAGCTCAGCTGTGACCAATTGTTATTTCAATTAGAATGTTGGTAAGCATTTATTTAAAGTGGTTTGCAGTGCACAGGTGTAGAGGTGATGTGATTACGAAACAGAAGACAGACAAAGTTCACATTCCAAACAGTGGTTTATTTTTGTAATCACGGTCTGGCAACCGCAAAGAATAATCCCAGGCAATACAGAACAATGCGTATTGCACAGTTTCAAAACAGGTTACAGTCTCGAAATAATAAACACTGTATAAACAAACAAAGAGACACACACACACACACATAATCACAAGTCCAGTGTGAGTGCTAATGTGCAATTTGTGTACAGTTGTGAAGTGTTGTCCGGGTTGGTGCTGGCCTTAAGCGACAGCTCCCGGTACGTGTTAGCTGGCTAATAAACAAACAGGTGTATAATTAGACACGACAAAACAAACAAACACTAAACAGTAATGGTACCATTTCTGTTCTCCTTTAGTGGTTTGCTCTTAACTAGGGCTGCAACGAAGGGTACATTTTGACCGTCGAAGGTTCGGAACACATTACCGAAAGAAGGTTCGAACCTTCGATGGTACTCATTTGCATATTTGAGATTTGAACTAGGGACCTCCTGATTACAAGCCCTTTTCTTTAACCACTGGACCACACAGAAGGCTGTATTTATAGTATTCACACATTGTCAAACAGTTTCTGTTAGTAGGAAGAAAAAAAACATACAGTGCATGAACCCGTCTGACGAACCTTCTAAAGTTTAAAACAATCTTCGAATCCCTGGCCAGTGAATGAACCTTCGAAACTTCGGACACAGCCCTACCAGACTGCACTTAAAAATAGTAATTTAGATTTCCTTTGTGCGCTGGGCTGTGTTGAATTGGGCGGCTGATTAGAAACATGTGTTAAGTATATGGCTGTAGGCCTACAGGATAGTATAAATTGGCAAACAGTGTCTTAGAACACCAGCCGTCGAAGGGCCACAAGTCCAAGGGCAGTCTGAGCTGTGGCAGTCTGAGCGAGGACAGGTGGAGAGAGGATCTTTCCCATAACCCTCCAAATGGCTACTAGAGGTCTCATTCCTACTTTGACACCCAACGCCTGGATCCCCTGGAAAAAGCGGACTCATTCGTTCTCCACTCCCAGAATGAACACTGGCAAGTACTTGCTGCACATATCCTAACTAATTCCTTCTCTCCCTACACTGCCTACTACAAACTTGAAAATCTCCTTTTTCAATTGTTGCTCTCTGACTAACAAATCTCTGCTTCTCAACGAACTTATAACAATATATACCAATATACCAATCTTGATCTTCTCTCTCTAGCTGAAACCTGGCACTGTAAACGACATGCACTCGCTGCATCTAGCCACCCCAAAGGGCTATTCCCTCTTTGGCAAACCTCATCTCACTGGCCGAGGCAGGGGCACTGCTGTTATTGCAAATTCTGTGCTCGCATCCTCAGTTCGTTCTTTTCCTGGATGTCTGCCAATTTTCTTCAGCTGAACACTAGCAAATCTGAACTCCTTCTACTAGGATCTAAAACTCAACTTAAGAATCTCAATATAGCTCCCCCACAGTACGAAGCCTTGGTGTACTTCTTGACAGCAACCTCTCCTTTGATGCCCACATCTCCTCCGTGGTCAAATCTTCCTTCTACCATCTTCGAAACATCTCCAAAGTCCGTCCCTACCTTTCTCTCCCAGATGCAGAGATACTTTGTCATGCATTTGTCTCCTCTCGACTGGATTACTGCAACTCTCTATATGGTGGTCTCCCGGCCGCACCATAAACCGACTGCAGCTAGTTCACAATGACGCTGCCAGGATCCTTACCAGATGTAAAAAAAATGATCATATCACCCACCTGTTCTCTTTTGCTTTCCATGCTCTTTAAGCCTGATATCTGCTATTAGCTACTGTGTTGTTGCTACTATTTCATGCACTTTTTTTGTATGTCATGTATTACGCATTTCTCTGTATTTAAAGTATTATGGATTTTCTTGTTACTGCATCTTGTAAAGCGCTTTCTGATGGTGGTCCATTATGAAAGGCGCTATATAAAATAATTGATTGATTGATTAACCATTGAAACCAGGGCTTACAGTAAGTAAAACCGCATAGCATCCAGTTGAACATAGTCTCCAAAAAACAAGGACAAAAAAAAATCTGGTATATCCCCACTTAGCTGTGTTTAAGTTGAAGAAGAGGTTTCACTGACATCTAAGCATGGAAGAACTTCGCTCTTATAGAAAGCTTCAGCCTCCTGTACCGAAGTAAAGATCGACTTCCGACCCTTGAAACAAACACAAAGCCTGGCTGGATATAACAAGCTGAACTTCATCCCATGTTTATATAGCCTTGTCTTTATGTCTTTAACCATCCAGCTGCCCATTTATTTTAGCAATGTCCAGGTTAAAAATGAGATTTTTCATTCTTAGCCATCAAATAAGCAATTTAGACAGTTTTCAAAACAATTTGCTGTGTTTTTTTTTTTAAATACACACTTTTTTATTGTGATTATGGTAAACGGAAATACAGTATTTCAATAGAACTTAAATAACAAAATAACAACAATGTGTTTACATAGCATTATAATATAGTTCACAACATAACATCATTTTTTTTACAATGGCAGCATTATAATAACATTATAATACTTGTGCAGGCATATCACATTTTAGAAATTATTTTTTGTGTGATAGATTTCAAAGCAGACTTACTTCAAACCCTCATCAATGCTAACGCCTTTATATTGAACGTCTGTATATCTAGCACATATACATCAGAAAACTTGTGTCGCAAATTTTCAATCACGTCATATACATTATCTTCTCCAGTTTCAGGCACGGGTGTATAGCGCTGTTATATGAATTATTATCTGTTAAGTGTAGGTACAATAAATAAATAGGTAGTTTTTACCAGTACCAAAACTTGACAAGGCTTCCTTACAACCTGCAAGACCAACAGATAAAATAAAGAAATCCTTTTCTTCTTTGTAGATACACAGGCATCCATTTTTCACTCTCAGCTGTGTATAAACGATGACCCGGTCTGTCAAGCACATTTCTTAGGGACCGCTGCCATCTGCCAATAAAAAACAAAACTGCATACACTTTTATACAATACAGTTCTTATTTTTTTATTGAAGCAAAAAAAAAAAGACGTGTTAAACTTTGCAGATGACATAGAAGTGCCTGCATGGTATTCTCACAGGAATGACAAATTTGGACTTCCATGCGCTCCACGTGGAAATTGTGGGAGAAGCAGCTGGGTGGTTAAATGCTGCACGGCTTCGGGCGTCATCTGTGCTGAGGTCTGGAAAAATAAAAAGCTTTTGCCCCCGAAAGATGACTGCTCCCCGCTCCCTCGCCAAGCGGAGCACAAGTTCCTTTGCCTGATAGCGATGGAAATGGACGATCGCGGGTCTGGGTCTTAGGTGAGGAGCCGGATTCGGTGCTAGTGAGCTATGGGCCTGGTCCAGCTCAGGAGCAAAGCCCAGCGCCTCCCTCCCACGCAGCTCCACAAAGAAATCAGACATGAACTTAGTAGGGTGCAAGCCCTCAACCCCTCTGGCAGTCCGAAGATTCGGAGGCTCTGGCGCCTATTACAATTTTCCAATTCCTACAACTTCTCCTTGATCACGTTGTTGTCAACAGGTGGCCTCCAACTCGCGAGTGCGATCCCCGGTGTCATCAGCCGAATGCTCAAGGCTATCCATGCGTTGTCCATGGGAGGTAACTGTGCTCTGGTTGGCATCGAGAGATGATTTAAAAGAGGCAAACGAGTTCTGAAATTCCGCAGTAAGGTCAGCGGTAAGGGCTGTGAAGAGTTTTTCCAGCTCACAGACCATGGCAGACATAGAAACCGGCACAGGCTGGGTAGGAGCAGCAGGACCCTTGTTGGGACTGAAGTGGAATCCAAAGTTGAAGTGTCTCTCGGCCCAAGCCTAGAATTTGCCTTGGACATTGTGTGAAAAGTGTATAAATGTGTTACAAAAAAAATAAATAAATACATAATAAAGTGAAAATACCAAAAAAATGGGTTTGGCGAGTAATTTTATATTAGTTTGTGGGAGCGAGCAGCTCACGTGTTTACTCCATCTAGCGTTCAACCGGAAGTCTTTCATTTAATTTAAAAGTTGCCCATAACATGAAAAGGCAGCGCAAAGAGAGCAAATCTTCCCTTACACAACTCATTTTTTGGTGAAGAGATTTACTCATTTGTTTTATTTGTTATATATTGTATAGCAAAGTTAAAAACAGACATGTGTTAGCTACATGGATTAGCAATCAATAATGTACTGTAGTAATGACTGCATATCAATAGTAATTACTGTGGTAAAGCCCCTTCATCAGGATGGCCCGGGGCTCTATCACCTCTTTTGTGTGGGTGCTCCAAGAAAGTCTGAGTCAGTGTATATAATTTAGCGCAGTTTTCCGCACTTTATTTACAATGAAACAAAATCAAACACTAAATCTCGGCTCCCTTGGAGCACTAAATAACACAGTTTTCCTGTAAACAAACCTAAACCTAAGGCAGGGAAGCTAACTCCTTTTACCCTGTAAAACCAAACACATATCTTGCAAATACCTTTCTTTTGTCTAGGTTTCTGTGCTTTAAAACCCACAGCATATGTCCCTTTCCTGGAAGTGTCTACTCCCTTATACAACATCTCAACCTCTCCCATTCTGGGTTGGGTCTGCTGTCTTCACTGAACCACCTCTCTAAACAAACATTTCCTTTGTTCTTTCATAGGGTGTGGTCAGGGGAAATTGACTTCAATAATTAAATTCCCACCTGACCACATTCCACACTTTTCTGATTAACTAATAAAGCAATTTATCAATTGAACACTTTAACATGTGGCTGCGTAAAACAGCCATCTTGACCCCAGGCTTTCTCTACACCTGAGCCCATGGTGACTGCCAGCCACAAAACACACATTTTACCTGTGCAGGGCCTCTGCCCTATCACATTACATACTGAAAGATGGTTTAACTTTCACACATATAAGATCAATTTCACACAAGTGCAATTGTGGAGTGATTCAATGGAATCAGAATTCCAGGACTGATTTTTATGATGAAGCCCTCTACTTTCAGAAAAATCTGGTTCACCTGTGCTCGAAAGATGGTCCTTTAGCACAATGATTAATCATGCTTGCATATAAATTAGTAATTACTAACAGGCTAAATCCGTTTCAGTGGTTAGCTGTAGATGATTGGAGAGATTAACAAGAAGTGCGAAACATGTTCAAAACACAATATGTTGTGGCTTCTTTTAGGTGATCAAAACACATTTTAGCCATGATTAATTATTTTCTTACTGTTTACACCTGAACTTGATTGTGTTTCTTGTGATTAGTGACACACTTTATCCCAGTGTAAAAATACCCTATTCTGATCTCCATGGGTTTTCCCTGATACAGGTGTTTGTCAATGAAATCAAATGCAGTCAGACCTGTTTTATCAGCTGTATACAATGTCTACCCATATATAGTGAGCACTCCCCCGTTAATTGCACTGAAAATCTATATGGGTCTTACAATACTACACAGTACGAAGTATTACTTACTGTTTCCATGTCCTTGCTATGCATTAAAGTATACACAAAGTTAAGCTTTCCTTATTATCAATATGTACCGTCCTATGACTACATACTGATGGGCATATTATAATAGAAAAATCTCCCTAACAGACAATAATGACATCAATCAAAGTCAGCTCTTAAATGAGTGTTAATTATACCCAATCTGGGGAAGCTATAATAACCAGCCGTTTCCTCAGCAGAAAGGAAGCCTATTACAATATGAATTATAGATGTTATGCCAAGTATTTATGGTTTGTATTATTTCCAATCAGATAAAATCACATTTTCAAATTCAAGAAATATAATTTATATTCAGCTGCCACTTTCCTTATCCAATAGAAGCCTATTCAATACATCACCCTATTATCAGTACTAGTGGTGAGACAATACACCAAAGTCACGATACAATACGTATCACGATACACAAGCCACGATATGATACGTATCGCGATACTAATGAAAAACTCATCTCTACTTGACGGACTTGAAAATAATTACAATTTCAATTCTATAGACACAGATTCAAAACAAATTATATTTATTTCCCACAAAGTAGTAAACCACTGAATTTAAAGACAAAGCAGTATGTCAACTAGAGTTCCTGGGATATCCATTTTAGCTGAATTAACCAAATCTCCTTAGGTGAGCAAATATAAAATAAAACTTGTAAGAAATGTAAAAATGTGATATGTTTTGTCATCTATAATAAATAGCTTTAAACAGGAAACGTTCTTTCCGCAAAATAAAATGTCAATTTTTTAGCTTATCTTGCCTTATGGCCTATATAAGAATCATCTACACCGGATTATGATCAGGACACATTAAAAGGAGAGCAATAGATTAAAACTGGTAAAACGAAAAAGAAAAACATATAGCTAACTATTTATATGAAATAAAATGCTCCCACAAAAGGAGACAAAGAAATATATAGAATACAAAAACGAGTAGTAAAATTAGCAATGTGGTAGTAAAATTAGTCATAGCTGCGAGTTTCTACAGACACTGCTCACTTCCTGAATCCTCTGTCCACAACAAACAAGGCAGACTGTCTCCGCCTCCTCTACACTCCCATTGGCCAGAACCACCGCAGTCTCAACTCCCATTGGCCAGGCAGCATTTCTGCACCCCTAATCAGTACACAAGTTTGTATCCTGAAAAGTGTCTACCCTACTACCATAAGCTAATTAGAAGGGATGCAACAAATACCTGTAGACTTAAGTATAAAGAAACATGCAGTATATTTTACAGCTTGTTCACGTTGTCAGTGTCTGACAATATCTCAAATGTAAGATTCTTTTAGACACAGGGAGATGTGAAACCTTTTATTGGACTAACTAAACAATAATCACAAGATTTCAAGACCCCAAAGGTCTCTTCTTCAGGTGAAAGTAGGAAAGACAGATTGATGTTTACATTCAAAAGGTAGCATCAGAACTTTAACAAAAATAACCAATTTTGAATCACTACAATTCTAATATTATGAAAAAAGCTGTGCTGGAAAAAACAGGATGTGTGTGAATAGGAATTGGAGTTGATTAAAAGGGAATTGGGATTGGAAATGGAATAAAAAAATGTAATCAACACCAACTCTGTACTATATTACCAATAACATTTTGTTTTAGGAATTACAAAGGAGAAGGGACTATAGCGGCAACAGGAGTGGTTACAATCTTTCTGTTTCCATGGTGACGGCGACTTCCCCCGCAACACAACAGCCTCAGCCATCAACATCTAGTTACATGCCTTTGAGAAAAAGATTTCACAGTTACTGAGAACAGTTTCACAACCTGAACTCGGTATAACACAAACCACTGCAGGATCATCCACGGCTTCAACTATAGAACCAATTTCTGAAGTAGCAAACATTCACAGAGCAACTCATTCTCCATCGATACAGCCATTTAAATTTAACAGAGTCAGGGGACGAAGGTCCGACTGACGTGGAAGCAGACGAAAATAGGGGTAGGCCTATTGAAATGGAGAGAGTGGGTGAGGAGGAGAGAGATCCTGGTAGTGCAGAAATAACAGATACGGGGAGAAGAGGGACAGTGCAGCCAGCACAAATTGGTAGAGCTGTATGCCAGTGAGCTCTTCCTCATTTCGAGACGAAAATGTTAGACCTTTCAGTAAACGAATACTGATGGTTAAAAACAATTAATTGAATAATTACACAATAATTGTAACTGTATGGTAACTGTCTTAACATATCCTACTCATTTAAAACAGACCACCATGCAATTAAGCTTTAATTACAAACACCGGGAGATAATTGAGAATATACTGAAAGTCATAGCCTACAGGAAATTTTCATTTTCCATAAATATATGCCTAGGCTATTTTCAAGTTACATTAGGCTATATATATATATATATATATATATATATATATATATATATATATATATATATATATATATATATATATATATATGCTTGAAATGTTCTTTGTATGACTTGCAGTGACTGAGACACACACTCTGAGACACACAGACAGTCTCAGTGTGTCTCAGTCACTTCAAGTCATACAAAGAGCATCACAAGTGGAGCGATAAAGTGGAGCGAAGCGATCAAAAAAAGGCGCCAAGTTAGAAGCAAGAATTGTGTGAATCTTGGGCCCCAGCACCTTTCCAATTGTGCCTATTTGCTTGATGCTTGACAAGACTGACCCAATTGCTTCTCCTAACTTGGGCTTTTGTGTTTGATATCACCCCTTTAAACGGCTGTTGCGTTTTTCTAACTTGTTTTTTTACACCGTTTTTGTTATAGATATCACTTTTTTTTTACTTCAAATAATGAATAAAGCGAGGGAAAGATATTTGAGAATGTGTATGGTAAATAGACAGACAGGCAAGCCAAGAGAGTAATAAGTCAAGTAAAATAACAGTAAATAGAAGATTTGAATGTAAGATAGTGGTATATAAAAGGGACTTTTTGACTGTGTTGAAAGTGTAAATATTTTATTATTTGGTTGCAAATGCACATCCATCAGTGGTAAAAACAATATGTATATTTTGGTAACTTGATTTTTACGCAGGTACAAAAGTAAAATGTTATGAATGGTTAAAAATGTACATATGAATGTCAGTGCTAAAGGGCAGAATACTAAGAGATACTGCAATTGGTAGAATGCAGAAAATCCCTGAAGTTTTTCACCGAATCTCCAGTGCCAATACAATTCATACATTTACTTCATCAATGCAACGAAGAAATGTGTAATATCCAGCTTGCAGTAAAGAAGTCATAGAAGCATCCACTTTCTTCAAACTTTCCCACAGCGTGGTGTGAGAAACAACGTTGTTTTCATAACAAATCCAACAAAACATGGCAGCAGGCATGATAGGTGTTTTCAAGAATATGTTTCTCGGAGCCAAATGCTATACTGATTCCTTTGGGGCTATATGATGAATTGAAATATATATTATCACTAAGACATAGCCTATAAACCAGGTGTTTAAACACGTAGGCTATTTGTCACACTTTTCAAACACGTTACTGAATTTATGATTCTAAATGTGTTTAGGAATTAAACACCTTGTGGCTTTTATTTTATATACTCTTAGACCTGTTTGAGTTGTAACACTATTAAAAAGTTAATACGCGTTAACATGTTTTTTTTTTTTTTACATACAATTACCAATGTTTATTTCTGGAGCAATAGGTAAAAAGAGCAGTGTGTCCTCCACCTGGTATTGAACCTATGACCCTCCAGTATGTAGTGAAGTGCCCTAACCATTACGCCACTGACATATATTGCCAAATGCAGGCACAAAGTCATGGCTCACTAGTGTCATATTGCATCACTAATAGGCTACCAGTATAGGCTGCTATATATATTTTTTAAATGTTTTTTTGTTTTTTTTTACTTTTATATGGGTAGGCCTATACAAATATCAATTGCTCTGGATAAAAGCATCAGCCAAATCAATTAATGACATGTATTTTCCTGGCTTTCCATTTATTAATTTATGTAAGTTTAAAAATTAAACATATTTGAACAGTTACCCAGGGGCGCAGTGGTTTAACTGCGGTCCATTTATTAATTCTGCGTCAGGCTCGCCAGGTCCAATTTATTTTCACACTCGCAGTTAATTTTAGACGCGCTGTTTAAAAGTATTTTTTCCCCACAGTCAAACGGGTTTAAATGGCCCTGCAATCAACAAAGCACTCACTAGGGATCTCCAGCCCCGCCCCACCCTTTCGTTTGCTATCGCTTTCACATATGCTACCAAATAAAAAATAATAATAATAATAGTCGTACATACCGATCAATCGTCTCCTGATGACTCGTTTTATCACCAAACTCCTCAATAATGCAATCCAAGTCATTATTTTATTGCTATAACATCTCAAAAAAGCTCTGCAAATGTCCGTGATAGTCTCTGTGCGCTGATACTGTAACTCCCAGCTTGTTTCCATATGACCACCCCATCTGATGCATGGGGCTAGTATGACTATTCATGAGATACGCCTTTTTTTTTTTTTTTTTTTTAAATCGGCTTGTCTCGGCTCCTTTCGTTCCCACTCGGCCATTGAATGGTTTTCTCGGCTTTTTCCGTTGAAAAACCGACTTTTTTGCGTTTTTTGGATGATGTCGGACAGGGTCCGACAAAGGACCTGATGGGAATAATTGCAATGTCGGACCCAGTCCGACAAAGGACCGCAAAGGGTTAAACTGTGTCGGTATCACAGCCTAGAACTCACGTTGCTAGTTTGAACCTCGGGATTTCTTTATTTTATTTTTGAGCGATATGTTATTGTGGATATTCCCTGCCAAAATTAGAAATAAATAAATAGATACATAAAAGAGGCCTTTATTAATTAATTTCAATATTTATGTATTTATTTCACAATTTCCACTTTGCTTTTTACATTTTGATGTGATGCTCGCTATTTCTTTTTCGATGTGGTCTCCATATTTCTTTTTCAATGTGCCACAACTGCTTTTGTCAATCACAGCCAGTGGGTGCTATCAACGACTCCATTGGCTGGCAGAGATTGTTCCACCCATAGATACGGTTTCACCCCCTCCTCCGGCACACAATTTATGTCAATCTGACAAGGTTTCTCAAAGTTATACTACTGCTGCAAGTTACAGATATTTTATGTTTTATTGAGTTGACTGAAATATCCAGCATTTATGTCCCTGTTTTGCCACTTGTTAGCACTCCCAATTTCACTTTCGTAACTTAGAAACTGGGAGATGGGGTGCGGTAAGAACGCTTTTTATTTATATAGCCCATCGTAAATTACCAAAACACCACACACACACACACACACACACACAAATGCCCCTAACATTATAATAATGATTACATGTTAAATATATGTCATAGTTCTGAGATTTGATTCGCAAGTGTCATTTCAGTTTTGCTGTCAATTATTTCAAGTTAAGAAGTGAGACACTATAATTAACATGTACGACACAGGACAGGAGTAAGTTAACTTGGCTGTTCGATAAACTAATTTTAGTCAAACTTGTTCGAATTTCACTACAAACAATCAACTATTGGGTTAGCCAGTGGGCGGCATCAAAGCCATTGGTTAATCATCAGCCAATTGAGTCGTTGATACCGCCCACTGGCTGTGATTGACAGAAGCAGTTGTGGCACATTGAAAAAGAAATATGAAGACCACATCGAAAAAGAAATAGCGAGCGTCACCTCAAAATGTAAAAAGCAAAGTGGAAATTGTGAAATATGAATAAATAAATAAATCGAGATAAATGTATTTATTTATTGTGATATTTATCTATTTATTCATTCATTTATTTATTTCTAATTTTGGCAGGGAATATCCTCCATAATATGTGCTGTTTCAAAACATAAATAAATAGCTTAGTGTAACTGGTATGGATATCAAACTGCTTGCGTTCCCTGGCTTATTTTGATGTAGACCAACATGTGAAATCGAGTCAGGCCGTTTTCTCAATGTAACCGGATAACTGCTGATTTTAAAACTGGAAGCTGGAGATTCAGTCGAGCAGAGCAGCGCCTACAAAAGGTACCATGAAATGTTCCTGTCAGGACAACTGAGGAAGTCAGCACCTCCGGTTATTTTTTTTTAAAGTAACAAAAACGCTTATTCGCTGCCAAACATGAACTACTTTAGATGTGTAATGGCTGCAGTGTAGGATACTGACCTTAGGTTTAGGGTTTCGGTGTTGGGAGAGGATTATTCATTGTTTTATTAACAATAATATGATAACCAATCAGAGTCAGTGTCCTGACAGGAACATTTGGTGGTACCTTTGTAAGGACAGCTTGAGCAGATCCTGCTCAGTGCAAACTCGTCAAGCACGGATGTAAGCATCAAAACTGGGAGAATTTCCAACAGCTGACCCACAGCGCAGTGGGCTAAAGCGTGTCTGTATCAGCGTAGAATTCTCATGCTGCAGCTTCGAACCCCACAGGGGGTTTTTTTCTGTTTTTTTTTCCCCCGTGAGATGTGATGTTTTAAAACATAAATAAATTCAGTAATATAACTGGAATGTATGTCAAAGTGCTTGATTTCTCTGGTTTATTTAGAGGTTGACCAACATGTGAAATGCCATGACTGGTACATATCCCGTTCTTTACTTATTGTTTTCCAAGATTGATCACTACATACTGTAACGAAACCTGTCCTGGCTAGGTTGTGCTCTAACTGGATTGAAACAGAGTAGCGTGTAGCTGCCACTACCTTTGGTTAACCGGGACGGTCCGGATAAATAACCCCAGAAGTATAATTATGATAGCTAGGGAAAAGAGCGAAGCACCAGGAAACAGCTATAATCAAAAAGGATATTTTTACTTTTAAAAGCAGTATAAAAATGATCTGGGTATACAATTTAGTACAGGCAAAGTGGACAATGGTAGAAAAACAGGTACAGCAACCAACAAAAATGTTTGATCCAATCAGTTCTCATAGAACAAGTCAAATTACTATATATTACAGTTAGACCTTCAGTTAAATTACCATACAGCAATAAGCCAAACTTCAATATAAAACAATCTAACATTACATTTAAAACCAATATGTGTGACTAAAACAAATCAAACAACACTAAGTGTTGGTACACACACCAATATTCAAATCATAAGAGAAAAACCACACAATCAAGAAACAACAACTTAAGTGCAAAACGATCACACCCACATTTCAATTATAACAAACAGGTTAGATTAATTGCTGTATGGATAATTAGCAAGACAATGGCAACTCAATTACTTGGCACAATTGCTGAGCATCACCTAGCGGAGAAGTACCCAGTTTTAGTAGTCAGTTTACAAATACAATACTATCAGTAATTCATAAACTATTTAGTGCAAATCAGCATCAATTAATATTACGTTTAAAAACCAGGTTATATTATATCAACATTTCATACCCAGCTGGTGTATATTAGCAGCAGTCAATATTACGTTAAAACTAGATTCTTTTATATTAGTAATTCATAAACCATTCAGTGTGTATTAACAACAGTTAACAATACGCTTTAAACCCAGGTTATTGTATCAGTAATTCATTCAGTACATATTAGCAGCAGTAAAAGTTGTAATAAGCAAGCCCAATTATCAGTAGTTCAGAGATTATTCCGGGCGTTTCAGCAGTACTTGCAAACCCGGCTATTTGTTTAAGAACAACAATACATGCACTATGAGGTAGGTAACAGATTTGAATGTACACAGTTATCAGTATGTTATTGCACGTAACCCAGCAAAAAGATAAACACAAGCAAATACAATAAAATAATAAATAAAATACAGAAAGAAAATTTCCCTTCAATGACAAGTCCCCCCAGAGTCTCGCACAGCGAACAGTTCGATTCAGTTCCTTTAGTTACGTTTCAATTCGGTTAAGTTCCACAGGCAGCCCTGAACCCCGTCAGCGACCCCTCAGCAGCAACAACAACCAAACAGGAGTCAAAACCCAAAAAACAGCTCTCGTAGTCCATCCTGTACATTGCTTTTATCCAGGTTGTTTCTAATTATTCAATAACAACAAGTATGGCGTCATTGGTCGTAATGCTCAGTCCAATTGAGGTTGCCAATGTTTCATTCAATGCGTGACTGAGCCGGCTGGCTCGTCACACATACACAATTGATTCATGCGTCCTTCACAAAGACAAATCTGCCCGATTCCAGCCTTGCTGAAGCACCCCCAGATGAGTCCAATTTTCAGCTTTGCCCAACACCTGGTCGTCTAATGGTTAGACGGAGACCTGGAGAGGCCTACAAGCCACAGTGTCTTGCACCCACTGTGAAATGTGGTGGAGGATCGGTGATGATCTGGGGGTGCTTCAGCAAGGCTGGAATCGGGCAGCTTTGGCATGAATCAAGCCAAGTACAAGGTTGTCCTGGAAGAAAACTTGCTTCCTTCTGCTCTGACAATGTTCCCCAATTCTGAGGATTGGTTTTCCAGCAGGACAATGCTCCATGCCACACAGCCAGGTCAATCAAGGTGTGGATGGAGGACCACCAGATCAAGACCCTGTCATGGCCAGCCCAATCTCCAGACCTGAACCCCATTGAAAACCTCTGGAATGTGATCAAGAGGAAGATGGATGGTCACAAGCCATCAAACAAAGCCAAGCTGCTTGAATTTTTAAGCCAGGAGTGGCATAAAGTCACCCAACATCAATGTGAAAGACTGGTGGAGAGCATGCCAAGACGCATGAAAGCTGTGCTTGAAAATCAGGGTTATTCCACCAAATATTGATTTCTGAACTCTTCCTAAGTTAAAACATTAGTATTGTGTTGTTTAAAATGAATATGAACTTATTTTCTTTGCATTATTCGAGGTCTGACAACACTGCATCTTTTTGTTATTTTGACCAGTTGTCATTTTCTGCAAATAAATGCTCTAAATGACAATATTTTTATTTGGAATTTGGGAGAAATGTTGTCAGTAGTTTATAGAATAAAACAAAAATGTTCATTTTACCCAAACACATACCTATAAATAGTAAAACCAGAGAAACTGATAATTTTGCAGTGGTCTCTTAATTTTTCCCAGAGCTGTATATATATATATATATATATATATATATATATATATATATATATATATATATATATACACACTACCGGTCAAAAAGTTTTAGAACACCCCATTTTTCCAGTTTTTATTGAAATTTAAGCAGTTCAAGTCCAGTGAATAACCTGAAATGGTACAAAGGTAAGCGGTAAACTGCCAGAGGTTAAAAAAAGTTTAGGTTACCAAAAACTGAAAAATAATGTACATTTCAGAGTTATACAAAAAGGCCTTTTTCAGGGAACAAGTAATGGGTTAACAACTTACAGCTGTTCTGCAGCAATGGAAATTAAGCCTTGAAAGTTGATGCTAACAATTCCTACAGGTGTCCTAACTTTTGTTGATTACTTACAAACCCTCTGTCTGTATAAAAGCAGTGTTGGAACAGAATGTGTTACTACACCCTCTTAAACATTATTTGGACAGTATTGTACTGCAGGAAGTAATATATTGCTATCATAATGGTGAGAAAAAGGCAATTAACAAAAGAAGACAGACAGACCATTATAACCCTTAAAAGTGTAGGTCTTTCCTTTAGAGAAATTGCAAAGAAAGCCAAGGTGTCAGAGAGTACGGTTTCCTACACCATCAAAAAGCACTTGGAAACTGGAGGAAACTCTGACAGGAAGAGGTCTGGCAGACCCAAAGCCACAACAGAATCAGAAGACAAGTTTCTGAGAGTCAACAGCTTGCGTGATAGGCAGCTCACAGGACAACAGCTTCAAGCACAGCTTAACACTGGTCGAAGTAAGCAAGGCTCAGTTTCAACTGTGAAGAGAAGACTTCGAGCTGCAGGTTTGACAGGTCGAGTGGCAGTAAGAAAGCCATTGCTAAGATGGCAAAATAAGAAAAAGAGGCTTGCCTGGGCCATGAAGCACCGCCAGTGGACTACTGAAGACTGGAAGACTGGTCTTATGGACCGATGAATCAAAATTTGAAATCTTTGGTTCATCACGCAGGGTTTTTGTACGCCATCGAGTAGGCGAAAGGATGGTTCCTCGGTGTGTGACACCAACTGTCAAACATGGAGGAGGAAGCGTGATGGTCTGGGGCTCTTTTGCTGGATCCAGAGTCGGCGACTTGCACAGAGTGAGTGGCACCCTGAACCAAAACGGCTACCACAGCATTTTGCAGCGCCATGCAATACCCTCTGGTATCGCCCTAGTTGGTCAGGGTTCATCCTACAGCAAGATAATGACCCAAAACATACCTCCAGGCTATGTCAGAACTACCTTAGAAGAAAAGAACAAGACGGTAGGCTTCAAATCATGGAATGGCCAGCACAGTCTCCAGACTTAAACCCCATCGAGCTGGTTTGGGATGAACTGGACAGAAGGGTGAAAGCAAAGCAACCTACAAGTGCAACACATTTGTGGGAACTTCTGCAACAGTGTTGGGAAGAACTTTCCGAACAATATTTGATTTCCATTGTAGAAAGAATGCCACGAGTGTGTTCGGCTGTTATATCTGCAAAAGGTGGCTACTTTGAGTCAAAAATTTAGATTAAATTTTGTTAAACAAAACGATTCCATGATTTCTTTTTTTATCTCCAATTGTTTATTTGTTCTATGCTTTAATTTCAGAGTACATTGAGACATTAAACTGCGTAAATTTCAATAAAAACTGGAAAAATTGAGGTGTTATAAAACTTTTGACCGGTAGTGTATATATAGTCAACCTCGGTTAATTCGACTGGTGGATAACTGGACACCTTCGCTCAATTCGACAGACAGTCTTGGTCCCGAATTTTCTCCATATAAAATATATGCAGCCTGCCTCTTCATTTTTTAAATTGACCCCATGCTTTACACGTAAACTCAGTACTTATTACAGGTACAGAAGGGATTATTAAAAAGACTAGTGGATAACTTGACACTACAGTTTCACGTGACTGACCTCTGACTGGAAACGGATCGTTCATTCATTCACAACTTCCAAGTGCAGCTGGTTACAGTGTCATTTCATAATGAGTCAGAAGCAAAAAATTAGTTCTCGTTCAATTAGCTTTAAAGCTCATGTTATTCGGGATAAGAAGCTTGTCAGCAGATCTTTCGAAGCACATGTTTTTGCATGCGAAACAATCGACAATGTTTGATTTCTGTGTGAAACTGTACGTTGTTTCTTATTGTTTATGTTCACAGTTCATTCTGTATAATGTACATTTGTTAACACTTGCTATTTAAGACATCAAATTAGACAGTACAAGCCTCTAACTAAAAGTAGTTAACAGTTTGTGCACAGTATGTGGATGGATTGTTTTTGTAAAAATAACACTGTAGTTATTTTATTAATTCTTATTTCAATCAAACTATACAAGTTGTACTGAGTTTGTACAGTACTGTATACTGAAATAGATTCTATCACTGCAGTTCTTTCAACGGTTTAAAAATAAACTTGTAAATACTGTAATACTGTAAACGTGTGAGTTCTGTTACTTTTATGCATGTTAATGACATGTGCACCCGTGGTTAACTCGACACCTTGGACAAGTTGACATTAAATTATATCCAGTGGGGTGTCAAGTTAACCGAGGTTGACTGTAATTATATATATTTTGAATGTAAACAATAACAAGTAGTTGTCATGCCGTCAAAAACCTATAAATACCTCCAATGTTTTGATTCAAACACAGGCTCCCTTGAGAAAGATATGTACAACATATCGAAACGTTGGGCAGCTGGCTCTTTTGGCCACACATCCTGTTTTTTTTTCCAACACAGCTTGTTGCCTTACATTACAATTGTAGTGATTCAAAATGGACTATTTATGTTAAAGTTCTGATGCCACCTTTCCTACTTTCACCTGAAGAAGAGACCTTTGAGGTCTTCAAAGCTTGTGATTAATTATTGTTCAGTTAGTCCAACAAAAGGTATCACATCTCCTTCTCTTTGTCTATCGTCTCTGGACTGATACGGCTACCATTTCATCTATCAAAGATTTTTTTAGAACGCCAAATAAGGCTTGCCATGTAAGAGCCAACTGATTTACAAGGTAAACTCAGTCTACATTGTAAACTTTATTTGTTTCTTGACTTACATGTACAGCAGGATATGGTAAGAAATTAAAGTATTCTATAATTAAATGTTCTAAAACAATATCCTGAAATATTTTTGTATAACAATAATAAAGAAATATGTAGAAACTACTTGAAAATGGCAGTGCTTAAAAAAAAAATTCAATTATGTAATCACTGTCTTGTACATTTCATTAGCCACAGTAGATAATGTCTCAATGCTCCAAGCTTTTACAGCAACTCTTGGAAACTCTAGCCTTCTAATGTAATGAATAAGGAACCCATGGGATTCTTGAAAGTTTTTTTCAAGACTTCTGTCATCTTGGGTCTACCAGTTTAAAAGGAAATCCAATTACATGAGAGTGGAAGTGTACAAATGTATTGCATATCTAGCAGATCAATCTTTTATGAAATATTAAAGTTTTAAAATTATGGATTTGCATAATCAGTCCATCACGGTCAACTAAAATGACAAGCTTCAGTCACCCTGATGGATTTTTTTTCTGCTTGCCTAATTTCAATTTTTACTACTACTGGCGCCAGACAAACCTATATGGCAGGCGGTAAAGCAAAAAGGAGAATATCATTTGAAATTATAATAAATGTCTAAAAAACGTGTTCTGCCTCCAAAAATGTGTTCTCTTCGCAGTGCTTTATGCCTAGATACAATAAATACAAGTCTTGACATTGTTGATCATTTTAGAATAACTGGTTTGAAATGTTAAGTCTGACTTCCAGCCGCTTCCTACCCAGGCTTGAAAAGTAAGTCTGCCTTACACCAGTTCTCAAGTCCAGCTTCACATATTGCAACCATACCTATTTTCAAGTCTGACTTGGGGGTGGATTTCAATCCCGACTTGGGAGGTAAGTCCAATTTATGTGTTTATTGCAACCAGCTCCAGAGTATTGATCTGAATTATCAGTTCCTTTTTATTATTCAATAGTCGGAATTATTTTTATGCTGATCAACGTCATTTTAAATAGAATTTCAGTGTCCCAGACTACATAGTAAATTACTGTGCAAATCCTCCCCTTTATCTCTTTGTACTCCATAAAAATAATCCAGCAGGCAACTGTTCCCTTCTTTCCCCATAGCTTTTCTGTCTCTGGCATACACTCTCCTGACCCCAATCCTCAGAATCTCACATGTAACAGATGCACACCAGGTCAGAGTGCAGATGATATGCCAAGTCCTCCAATCCCGGGTAAAAGCATTTTTTCTAAAGTGATCTGGGATTTGACATGTTGTGGCTGTCAATCTTTCAAGTCAGCACAGTAAGGTACCATGCTTAATGTGACATTTGAAATGACAGCTAGAGGGAGAATAATCAAATGTTAGTGACTGTAATGATTTCTTCTCCTTGATTATTGATAGCTTACCTTTGCAATTTGGGGAGGAAGGTACTACTAACTACAGTTTCCATTGCCAATTCCATTATTATTATTAATTTCTTAGCAGACACCCTTATCCAGGGCGACTTACAGTCGTAAACAAATACATTTCAAGAATCACAGTACAAGTAATAATACAATTAAGAGCAAGATAAATACAATGACTTTGGTTCTAGCAAGTACAAGCATGACAAAATACGATTCAATAATGGAGCAGATAACAGTGTCAGTGATAGTTGCATCAGGATATAATTAAATACAAAACACTACAGATTAAATAACACTTGACGGATTACAGTACTCTGAAGTACAGGATTAAATGCAGTATTCCATCTGACAAATAAATAAATACATAAATAAATAATAAATAAATAAATACATTACATAAATAAATGTGTCTGGCACAAAAAAACATGATTTTAAGTATGCAACTACCATTGGAATATTTCTGAAAACTTCACTTCATAACTACACGTCTGTATCAGGGGTAGCACCAAATATAACTGTAGTGTGAACAGACGTTGCAATACAGATGCTGCAACGATACCAGTGTGGTGTTATTTTGCAGTATGCGTTAAAACATGGTAGACCATGTACTGTGCTTGCCCAGGCATGCACAAATGATTTTAGCTCAGAAAATAAGGAAACGTCCATTTGAAAGGGGTACCATCTACTGAGTTTGGCCTTTAAAGTTAATTTTTTTTCACAATTCTGTAAATTTATGTGAATTTTAATGATGAGCAACACATTGGGTTATCTAAAATTGTAAACATATACGATTGTGTGGGTGAACTAGTTTGTCTTGTTTGTGGTCAATCACAGCACTTCTGAATCAACATGCCCTTAATTAGAGCCTTGTATGGCTGGAGATATCATTTTAAAAGGTGCCACTTTTTTATGAAGTATTTTCATAAGAGATAAGATAAGATAAGATAAGATAAGATAAGAATGTATTTTAAGCGCAAGATCACAGTGATAACTGAGCAGTATTTTTGTCTGTTTGTTTCTGCCGATCGCTTCCAGCCCTGTGTTAGCTGGTTAATAAATGCTTTTCATGCATTTTTTCTGACTGTTCTACCCAACGTCCCTGCATATTTTACTTATTCTACTGAAAAATAACTGCATTTTACAAATGCAATGTGCTCTGAGTGTATTGAACCAAACGTTGTTTAAACAAAAGTCAAATCCAGGAAAAAAAAACAAAAAAACTAAAGATCTGCTAAAAATATTACCTTTTTTTATTTATTTTAATTATGGTAATCACCTTTTATCTATTCGTGGCATGCTGTGTTTATTCTGATGAGGAGACTCCCTGAGCCTATTTCTTGCAAATGTCACATAGTAGCATAGTTCCCAGCAATTCTTCAAGTGGAGTCCAGACAGGTTTTTTTTTTTGTTTATTTTTTGTTAAGAAAAAAAAAAAGTTTTTTTTTTTTTTTTAACTTTATCAACTCCTGTCTCACTTTTTGTACTCTGCACAATATACCCACTAGACATCCCTGAGGAAAAGCGAATGGCACTTAGTCGCACTAAATGACACTCATACCATTAGAGCAGAGCTTTTCCAACTGTGGGGCATGGCCCTCGGGAGGGGCACAAGGTTATTAGGGGGCCAATACCCGACTGGAAAATACATTTTTCTGACTTCCTGGCGATTGTAAAAGCTCTGCTGTAAATGGCAGACTCTCAGTGGGCCTCCAGGATGATTGACTCAATCAACTACCTTGGCAGGGATCATGTTAAATCTGACCAATCCCCTTCCACAGAGCTTGTGTCGTTTCAGACCTATCGCAGCTCAGCGACTCTGTCGACCAGCCCTCCTTCATTTGAAAGTGCAGCGGCGGCTGGATTTAATATCTAATACATTTTGTTCATTGGGGTGGTGAAATATACCTGCAGTTTATAAACGGATAAACAAGGGTGAAACATTTTATTAAATAAATATTTTATAAAGTTATAATAGAAAAATTATGCTGGACAAACATTACAATCACTATTCGTAATTGCATTAACATTAATAAAGACTAGTCACTTATTAAAGTGTTGCACCCTTGTTTTCTCGATCTTTATTCCACTTTTAAATGCGATAGTAAGGACTTGGGGGATTTAAAAGCTCATTTAGTTGTATCACAGAAAAACACTGTCAATTAAACTGATTTTATTACTATTATTATTGTAGTATTGTTAATACAGTATACCTTTTATTTTACAAACAGAAACAAATTGAAATTTCAATGATCATAAATTAAAAGCACTAAGGGCGTTACTACTAGTAAAACCAGACTGTGATATTAATAAAAGGTATACTGTAATAACAACACTGTAATAATAATAGTACAATCAGTTTCATTTACAGGCCTTGGCTGTGAAACAATTAAATGGGCTTTTAAATCCTCCACGTCCTTACTTTCTCATTTAAATGTGGAATAAAGAATGAGAATAAGTGACTATGTATTGATGTTAATTCAATCCATCTTAAAAATATATATTAGAATTTTATTAAAGATTAGTTGCTTATTTAAATGTTGCACCTTTGCCGCTGCCCCAGCTGCACTGTATCCTGGTAGAACCTACAGCACGCGCAGCGCTATAACAGTGTAACGACCCAGCGATTTCCATCATTGCAGGACTTATTGTTTGTCTTTTATGTTTCTGTATTGCATAATGTTTTGCTGGGGGGGGATGCCAGTCTGTCCAGGTTCAGCAATCCTGGACATGCATTTGTACCCTAAGAATACTGGCGGGAGATTGGGGTCCGAATGGCATGCCTGGGATTGGTGACGGTGGAGGGAGGGCGTGGTTTTAATGCGAAGAAATAAATAAGAAATAAAATGAAAATGCCTGAGCGTGGTTGTGCGACGGAGTGAGTGACAGAGACTGTCTCTTTTTTTACTGGAAATGGCTGGAACACGCGTCCTCGAAACGTGCTCCTGCCAAGCCGTCATTTTCGCACTGCAGATCCACAGCAATGCCACCAGACCTATAGTGCCGGAGGACAACACAGATCTGGCGGCTCCACTGCAGAACCACAGGCGCCCTATCGGCCACAGGGGTCGCTGATGCGCGGTGAGCCGTGGATTCCCCTGCCGACCTAAGCCCTCCCTACCCGGCAGCGCCAGCCAATTGTCGCCCCCTAGGAACTCCCGGTCACGGTCGGCTGTGACATAGCCCGGATTCGAACCTGCGATCTCCAGGCTATAGGGCACATCCTGCACTCCGCGCGGTGCGCCTTTACTGGATGTGCCACTCGGGAGCCCTCGCCAGAGGCTGTCTCAGTGAGAGTGAGAGGTAGACCGGAATTTAGCACAGAGAGATTTTTATTATTTAGTTTTGCTTTGGCGTGGTCCTTAATTGTTTATTTGTCCTGTGCTAATAAACTGTTGAATTCAAGCATGAAGCTACTGCCTGTGTGGAGCCTGCTTTCATTTTACATGCAACATTACAATATGTTATTTTAGGAAAATCATATTTTTCTAAATATTGTACTGTTTACTAGAAGGGGGGGTGCAGCAAAAAAAAATCTCTGAAGGGGGGTGCAGTAAAAAAAAGTTTGGGAACCCCTGCATTGGAGCTCAGGTCAGCTGTACATATTAACACTGCTTACATTTACATGGGAACATTCCTATATAGAGTGAAGAGGTATGCTACAAACACTATTGTATCTCCAAACTTTATTATCTAGCTATAGCCAACATAACATAGCCAATGCTGAGACCTTCGTATACAGTACACAAAGGCAGCATGCTTTTTTTAAATTTTTATACTGTTTAATGTACTATGCCCTGTATTTCACTATTTAATGTACTATGCATTGTTCCTCAATACCTTGTAAAGCACTTTGTGATGGTGGTCCACCATGAAAGGCGCTATATAAAATAAACATTGATCGATTGATTGATATACACCTCATTTAATACAATAATTATATATGATATTAATATGTTTAAATGAGGGAACACAACAATGGTTCTGAAATATATATATATATATATATAAAGCAAGTATAGTAGCCTATTCAATACTTTATTGCTGCACATTGCATATTGAAAAAGAACTGGTACATAAACTGGCACGTGCATTAAAAGTACTTGATAGTGTACCACATTATGATGGTGTACCACTTTCTGGCCCTACACTGTTATAAATATGTGAACAGGGTAAATGAAAAGTAAAGGCAGTGCAACAAACCTGTCATTTTTCAAGAATTCTAATTATGTCAGAATAGAATGTTCATTACAAGACTTTCTAAAGTTCCTAGTTTAAAGACAAATTCGCGTTTCCTTTTTTTTTCCCGCGAGCCGAACTTGTTTCATACCGCTGACTGATCCCACTGATGCGAAATCTTCAGCAGAGTGATTAACATTGCAAAGAACCCTAGGTGCTTAATTTACCTCGTGCAATGTTTAGGAAACTAAACTGCAGCAGCACATATTTGCATAAAGTAATTGCCTCAAGCTCCAGTACTTCTATGTTCAAAACAGCACTAAAGTCAGCTTGTTTAAAAAAAAAACAACAACAACAACAACACTTGCTAGTCGCATAAAGAGCCTCTTCCTTATTTCATAAACAGAGTGAAACTGTTAAATAATGAATGTCAACCTAAACAGAAAATGTTATATAGTAAAACAATGACCACAGCACACATACATTATATATATATATATATATATATATATATATATATATATATATATATATATACACACACATACACACTCACACACACATATATATATATATATATATATATATATATATATATATATATATATATATATATATATACACACATACACACATACACACACACACACATATATATATATATATATATATATATATATATATATATATATATATATATATATATACACACACACATACACACACATATATATAGTTATTAATAAATAAGACTGTCAAAATGTGTCTTGACTCGTAATATTCCCACACATTGCACTAAATTCTCCTGCACACTGCATTATTGAATGATTGTTAATGTACACACATACTGTAAATATAATTCATGTACGTGTTTGCTCCGTATTTGTGGGCTGACTGCCACGTATCTTCACATCAAACATGCTACTCTAACGCTGTAATAAAATGTGACATGCATTAGACATGCATATTTTAAAAAAGGCCCAAATGTGAAAAGCTTGCACATTCCCTGCAAATTGTAGGAAGCTAGACACCGACAACAGTACAGAGACTACCTGTGAGACACTGTATCAACTGACAGGCGAGAAAAATAGATGTAATGAATGTTACCTTTATAACAGAAGAATATTCTTGTCCTTGTCTGATTAGGTCTCACAAATTGCAATGATGTTTCCAGAAAAGACTGTAATCCATAACCCGGTTTTTGAAAAACAAAAATTCAATGGTTGGATTTAAAGGTCCGCCGATGTATTTTCCACTGAATGTTTGTGTTACCTCAATGACGTGAGTCTCCTTCTCCGCCTCTTCCGTATCTGTGAAAGCAGACATGTGACGCTACCCAGAAACTCACACCTCCTTCATGCAACCGGCTCATGACAGATCGAACTGTGAAAATCACACATGTGCACTGCACTGCACTGCTTGACTGTTACAAAGGATTGTCAGTCGCAATTAACCATGAAACTGACTCTGATGTTTAATTTAAACGTAATTGCCTACAGGATTGTATTGTTCTATATCATGATCACAAACAAGTAGAGCTACCTGATAGTAATCCCAGATATGTACCTGGTTTATCTAAATACAAGACTGAAACATGTTTCTAATGTTTATTCAGAAATATATATAAAGCAGAAAGTAAAATGCATAAAATGTAACATTTTTGTAAATGTTTATTTTATATGTTACAGAATACAATGTCATTATGCCATTTGTATTATTACTTGTACTGTGATACTTTGAAATGTATTTGCTTACGATTGTAAGTCGCCCTGGATAAGGGCGTCTGCTAAGAAATAAATAAACAATAATAATAATAATAATAATAATAATAATAATAATAATAATAATAATAATAATAATAATAATAATAATTTGCATTAATCAGTCTTAACAGCAGCAGGTTTTTTTTTTTAAATACTGGTACATTAATCAGCTTGATAGGCTTCAAATTTGAATGCACAAATAATGGTAGATCTACATTGATGTAAGTTTATGCTGAATAAAGGACATCTAATAACTGCATTTTATTCAATAATTTGAAATAAAAAAATGTTACAAAATATCACAAATAAACAAGTTTAAAGACATTGTGCTACGTTCTGTGAATTAGGTTTGTAAGAATAACAAAAACAGATTTACCTTTCCCATTGTAACTGGAATTGTCACCTAACCTGGGGTGTTTCAGTACTGTAGTACAGTACTACAATGAGTAATGTTTCTGATGAAAAAGAAGTGTTGACATTAAACATACTGTAGTAGGGTGGGACTGATAGTGTGGCATAACAGTTTAACCTGCTTTAGGGTGTGTGTGGTGTTTTTAAAGCTAACTTTTCTTGGAAACTTAGTTGTTTTTCTGAGAGGAGAATCTGCCCCCTTATCAAATACGTAATCATTGAACCATATATATATATGCAATTATTATTATTATTTGTTTATTTAGTAGACACCTTTATCAAGGCAACTTACAGAGACTAGGATGTGTGAACTATGCATCAGCTGCAGAGTCACTTACAACTATAGCACAAAAAAATATGTTTTACTTGATGGTAAGAGGTGACAATTCAGAAAGACAGGAAATTGTCAGGCAAGTCCGCCACTGCACTCTTACCTGACCCATCTTCTGACAAGGCTTTCCAGCACACACAGCTTCACTGGTACACTTCAGACAACATGTGTAGAGACCAGTGGGCAGGTGAAGTGAGGTCTAAAACCAGAACAACCATGATTGTTTTCATGTCATAGAATGATATGTGAATTGGAAAAGCTAATTAGAATAGTTAAAATATTAACACATCTGGAGTGGGTTTTTTTTGGATAAGGTTTTTGTTTATGAAGGACACACAAACATGTGTTTAATATGGTGGAAAATAAGTCTGATGTATGTGTGGCATAGTAATGTACAGAACCACTAAAGGTACATGGTGTAAAAATTAAAATGGGAGGCTATTATCTCGTGCTCAGGACTTGCTGTAATATCTCGTGCTGACGAGATAGTAAGATCTGTGCATGAGATAGGAGCCTCCCTTTTTACACCATGTCCCTTTAGGGGTTCCGTAGTAATGAGATCAAAGGAGACAAATAATATGTTACACAAGCATATTACAATCAATCAATCCATGAACTTTACAGATCTTTCTAATCCTTTATGACAGTGATTCTTCTAAACTTCTAAAGAATATCATTAGGTTGTTTCGGTGAACTTTTGAATCCTCAGCAACCCACCTTCTGTACCAGTTAAGCAGTGTGTGCTGGAAAGCCTTGTCAGAACATGGGTCAGGTATTCAATAGCCATTCTTTTTTCACTGGAAGGCAGATTATAAAACATGATATTTATATGTAACAGAAAGTAGATCCCTCCATTTAGATTGTAGTTCTCTCTGTATATCTTAACGGAAGCATTCCCAAACAGGACCCCATTTTTTATATATTATACACATATACATAGACTTCTAATGCATAAAACAAGCTATTATTATTGGGCTATTACATTTAACAATTTTAAAAAATACAAATACTTTAGTTACGTGTTTATTAGGCTAGGTATCTGATTGATTATTAATAATAACATGAACATATTCATAAATGTATTTGTATTTATATTTTAATTTACATTTCCATACAATCGATTCAACCATTTCATCGCTTAATATAAATAAAACAAGATAATAGCCTAATAATCATGAACAACAGGATCTCCCAGATACTTGTAACTCCATTGACTAGGGATTTCAACATGTAAACAAAATGCTGCGGTAAATCACATACAAACAAAAATAGAAAAACACTTTTAAGCGCTGCCTTTACTTTTTTTTTTGTTGACATGCAGTTACTCTAGTGCAGGGGTGGGAAATTCCGGTCCTGTAGGGCCGGTGACTCTCCTGGCTTTTGTTAAAACTTAGCCCTAAATTATTTAATTGGACCAATTATTACCAATTATTGGTCTAATTAAGTAATTTAGGGTAAAGTTGGAACAAAAGCCAGGAGGGACACCGGCCCTCCAGGACCGAAATTGCCCACCCCTGCTGTAGTGTATTCACAACTATGCTGTATGTATTGTGCGCAGGGTGCGATTTGTTGAATTTCCAGTAGGGGGGGGGGTAAAATAGACAAACAACAAAACCTCATGGCAAGCCTTGATAGATCTGTAGGGCACAGTTTAAACAGTTAAGAGAATCACTAGGCCACTTATTTATACTGAATCAACTGCTAAAAAATCTTTAGGAATCACACATTTGCCAAATCTGCCATCATGCAGGATAAATACAGTTACAGTATTATTGTTTTTATGGATACAGTATCAAAAGGCAATAACAAAAACTACCTATGCTTACAGCAACTAAATTAAAATGCACTCATGACAAGTACTTACATTGCTGTACATAACCACACTGATAACTATACAGAGTGTAACAATAAATGGTACATAATACAACATACGTACTTTAACAGCTTAATCTGCAGGAGTTAATTATTGTTAATCTTGGCCTTTTTTCCACTCTGCTCAGCAGGTGACTTGGCGGGTAAAAGTTCCAGTCTTTCAAGCTACTATGGATTTTTAGAGTCCTGTCTTCATTTCTTTTTTCTTTAGTATAGTATGCGCGGTTTGAAATACAGCAGCGGAATGAAGTTGATGTAGTTGATTTTCATTGGTCAATTTGCCTTGCTACGGTGCGTACAGCACTACTGTTGGATGACAATGACGGATGAGTGGAACCCGAGCCTGATCCACTTTATACTTTTTTACTTTAAAAAAAAAATCATTTTAATACAATGTCCTACTGATCTTATGTTCTGAAGTGCTTAGACCGAGATTTTTTGAAGTCATTTTGCGTAAAGCAGAGCCGGAAACCCCCATCAAATCACCCCCAGAATGTGCTTCACAATTCACACAGAAGGAGGGCTCTGACATAAATGATCAGTCAAATACTGCAAATCCATAATTGTTTGTGAGCAATTTATTACACGATTTTTGTGTTCGGAAGCAAACCCTGAAACATTTGGTAATGTTAATTATCATACACATTATATTGTTTGTAATACGTTATCGTACACAATATTAGTATTACAAATATTTTATGCTAAATGTTTTAAAGTGTATATATTGCATATATACTAAATACATACTAACTAATATCTTGACTGTAAATATTTAAAAAAGAGGTACATTGGAGATAGTGCAGTCAATCATGGTACTGCATCCGGGGTTTAGCTTCACAGACTAATGTCAGAAGCATTTAAAAAAATAAAATAAGTCTAAAAAATTAAATTGATAAAGTCAGGATCCACAAGACATAAGTGTATCCACTAACTTACTATTGGTGGTGGAGGCCAACTGCGCAGCCTGTTCACATTTTTTTACACAAATTATTTTACTGGTGTCTATTTAGTTTTTCCTTCCATTGTTTTAGCATTCTACTGTAATAAAGTATACTTAAGTCATGTTACAGTTTGTTTACATTATCCTGCTTTTACTGTAGCTCACAGGATTTCTGTTAAAATATAACCATTATTGCAATCTATCTGATCTATAAGATATACTTTATTCTGGTCAGTTAAACAAGGGAAAATATCCTGAACTAATTGCCCTTTTTTCCCCTGGGTTTCTAATATAATCTGTCAGTACTGCTTTTCAGCACAATTTAAAGGGTAAGTATCGGGGTTCCGAAAAATATAACGTTATACGTCCTCACGTGTTGCTACAACTGTTTCAATTTTTCTTTTCATTGTTAACATCCTGACAACTTTTTACACTTATAACTTTAAAGTCTGTTTCAAAGCTCATTTCAAAATGGCCATTGCACTGGGGTTTGAGACCTGTCCTCTAAATCAGTGCAGGAAGAGATTTAAAAAAACAAACAAAAAAGAACACATCATGGATTGTTATTGCTGTGCTACCTGTTTGAAAATGTGGGCAATAATCCTTACACTATCAGTGCACTAGAGCAGACATTTTTCAAAAGAGCTTTAAAGTGGAGTAAAAAGTTGTCAGGATGTTAACAATGAAAAGAAAAATTACAGGTACATTATTTAAACAACAGTTGTAGCAACACATGGGGACGTGTAACGCTGTCTTTTTTTTAAATCTGCTACTTACTCTTTAAGGGGATATTTAAAACAGACCATAACATTTTAATGAATCTTAGAGAATTACAATATACTCCAAAAGTACAAACAGATGTGAGGGTTTGTGTGTATTTTTGCCTACAGTACTTCTAGAACAACAAATACATAGTGATGCTCATAAACATATTGTTGCATTTCAGAGTGTAGTAACTCACACTTGTCAGACCGGGGCTTGGGGCTGCTACATACTAGGAGGGGAGGAGAAACCGGCTTGGGTTGACCGTGACCCCACTGGTTAGGAGACTGGACGAGATGTTACTCAGCACTCAGAATTACAGAACATTTTCCGTACATATCTAGCATATCTAGGAGGGGTTTCCTCCAAAATCACGTCCTTAAATGTGGGCTGTTTTAGAGCCCCATACTTTATGCCTACAACTTTATCATATGTCTATGTATGCTATTCTGTTTGCATTGTTTTTACATTAATAGGGACAGTCTCAGTTCAATTAATTTAAGTATCTGTATAATATATGATCTTTCACCAGGATAGCAAACACAAGAAAGATGTTATGGTTGGTTAATCATTGTTTCTCTAAAGATGATGGAATTATGTGGATAGTTCTTGGATGTTTTTTCTGTTGTCTGGATTAACAGGTATTCTAACGGCATTCAATCATGGAGAAAGCTGCTTATGTGTTTCTTGACCCAACAGTCTAATTTTCCCCATTTGCTTCGGATTTTTTTTAGAACATAACTGAATGCTCAAAATTGTGACGTTTAAGAAAATAACTTCCTGGTTATTGCTCAAGCTAGACGTTTATAACTGAATACCCCTCCCCCTCTCCCATTCTAACACTGATGTGGGAAATCCCAACAGAAAATGACCAACCCACGATAGCTTATTGAGGTAAGGACACCACAAAGAACAAAGGTTTGTCTAATATTTTTTTTTTAATTTTTTTTGTTAAACTTAACATTATACTTATGAAGTTAACTACAGCTCAGATATTGTGTTGTGTGTTTCTTTTGTTGGCCATGTTTTGCTGGTGGAGTTTTAAGTCACTGAAAAGGAGCAGAGTATGAAGGTTTCAGTTCCCTTTAGCATCTGCATTTCTCAATCTAACCAATACAAGTATAACTTAACTTAGCCTCTCCGCAGTCGGCTCGTTTGCCCTTGAGAACAAAGACCCAGACACAAGAATTGCATAATGAAGCACTTTTGTGCACTTTTATTTTTACAAAACAAAATAAACACAACAAAACCCTAGCTCAAACATAGACCCTAACTGCACTTGAAACAGTCCCTATCAGACTGGACAGCTAAGCCATTTACCAGTGACAAACACTTTCCCTTCCTTTGTTTAAACAGCACTCCTCTTCATAAACCAGCTCCCTGGTGATCTCTCTCTAATGGAGCTGAAAGCTCTCTTTATAGTATATGGCTGTTCCCAATTGACACCAATTATCTCGTTTGGGGAACAGCCACATTCTCACATGTTTTTGGCAGGGACAGGAATTAACCCTGTCCCTGCCAACCACCACCAAAACACAAACATCACCCAGACTTTATTTACACGCAGAGCTCTTGCTCTGCCACAATAGGCGGAACATTACAATACTCTGTGTACAGACGGGCAAGCTAAGCAAGCACATCAATTCCTAATCAATTTATACAGACATGGAAAACAAAGAAATCAATCACACACAACTTGGCTACTAAAGGCATGTGCACAAGAAGGTGTTCACAGTGAAGAACTGCCTCTCATCTGTTTTTCCAATAGCATGATTTACTACAGAAAGGCACACCATGTCACTAGCCCCTGCTTGTACTCAAGCTTCTACAGATCATTTATACCCAAGGATTAAAATGAGTACATAAAAACAGCATCCAAGTGGCTGTAATGACTCACTCCAGAAACCCAGAAACCACATGTCCCAGCAGGTGATCTGTCCCACACAGCTTTCCATACTATCATCTGCTGAAACTAAACAGAAGTGCACTGATTTGTTGGTAAACGTGTAGAGCAGTATATGTTAGGTAGACAATACAGACTCTCATGTCTGCATAGTATTGTTAAAATATAAAACAAATAAGCATACACACGCTTAATGGAGATTTTGAACAACTGCTTGATAGGAATCAAAATGTAAAGTTCTGCAGAACCAGAGCTTAACTACGAGTGGTATATTGATACAATAATGTGTTATAAATGGAGAGCAAATTAAACAAGTTTCACATTAATGCTTTCTTTTAACACTTTTTTGTAAAAGCATGTTTAGTTCTCCTATTAGAAATGTATGGAATAATTTAAATGTATGTGTACACGTTTTTATAAGAAGACAATCTGGCTGAATTGCTGATACATTTGAAAAAACATATTTTGTCTTCATTATTGCTTTTTTTATCTAAATAACCCCACACAAGTCATCTCATCTTGCCTATGTGTTGAATTAATTATAATGGGAAACTACAACCCTTGCTTTGATTGAATACTGACATATTCCTTCAAGTAACCTCAGATCAGTCATAATGTTAACATGATATATCATTAAAAATGATAGCACATAATATAAACTTAGGATATACAACACAGTGTCGAAGCAATATAGCACATTTAAGGTGACAAGGCTGCAGGGTAAATAAACTTCAAAATATGGGGATTGTGTTTTTGTATGTTATATTTATTAGTTATTGATGGCCACTTCTACATGAAAGTATTTACAGTGCCTATAGAAAGTCTACACCCCCTTTTTTTCATTTATCTACACAACCTACCCCATAACTTCCAAGTGAAAAAAATATTCTAGAAATTTGTAGAAAATGAATAAAAATTAAAAACTGAAATAGCTTGGTTGGATAAGTGTCCACCCCCCTTGTAATAGCAATCCTAAATTAGCTCAGGTGTAACCAATCACCTTCAAAATCACACACCAAGTTAAGTGGCCTCCACCTGTGTTAAATTGCAGTGATTCACATGATTTCAGGATAGATTCAGCAGTTCCTGTAGGTTCCCTCTGCTGGGTAGTGCATTTCAAAGCAAAGACTCAACCATGAGCACCAATGAGCTTTCAAAAGAACTGCGGGACAAAGTTGTTGAAAGGCACAGATCAGGGGATGGGTATAAAAAAAATATCAAAGGCCTTGAATATCCCTTGGAGCACGGTCAAGACGATTACTAAGAAGTGGATCGTGTATGGCACCACCAAGACCCTGCCTAGATCAGGCCATCCCTCCAAACTGGATGACCGAGCAAGAAGGAGACTGATCAGAGAGGCTACCAAGAGGCCAATGGCAACTTTGCAAGAGCTACAGACTTTTATGGCCAAGACTGGTCAAAGTGTGCATGTGACAACAATATCCCAAGCACTCCACAAATCTGGTCTATATGGTAGGGTGGCAAGAAGGAAGCCATTACTCAAGAAAGCCCACCTTGAATCCCATTTGAAGTATGCAAAAAAACACTCAGGAGATTCTGTAGGCAAAAAGTTTTGTGGTCTGACGAAACTAAAATGGAACTTTTTGGCCTAAATGCAAAGCGTTATGTTTGGTGCAAACCCAACACAGCGCATCACCCAAAGAACACCATCCCTACTGTGAAGCATGGTGGTGGCAGCATCATGTTATGGGGATGTTTCTCATCGGCAGAAACTGGGCACTTGTCAGGATAGAAGGGAACATGAATGAAGCAAAGTACAGAGAAGTCCTTGAGGAAAACCTGCTGCCCTCTGCAAGAAAGCTGAAACTGGGACGGAAGTTCACCTTTCAGCATGACAACGACCCAAAGCACACAGCCAAATCTACACTGGAGTAGCTAAGGAACAAAAAGGTAAATGTCCTTGAGTGGCCCAATCAGAGCCCCGACCTAAATCCAATCGAAAATTTGTGGCATGACTTGAAGATTGCTGTCCATCAACGCTCCCTAAGGAACTTGACAGAGCTTGAACAGTTTTATAAAGAAGAATGGTCAAATATTGCCAAATCTAGGTGTGCAAAGTTGGTAGAGACTTATCCCGACAGACTCACAACTGTAATTGCTGCCAAAAGTGCTTCCGCCAAGTATTAACTCAGGGGGGGTGGAGACTTATCCAATTATGGTCTTTCAGTTTTGTATTTTTAATATATAATTTTTCTCAATAAAAACTTTTTTCCCCTTAACAGTGTGGAGTGGTGTGTAGATAAGTGGGAAAAAAATCCTCATTTAAATGCATGAAACTCTGAGGCACTGACACAACAAAATGTGAAAAAGTTCAAGGGGGTGTAGACTTTCTATAGGCACTGTAACTCACTCTCTAGCTAATCCTCCCTTTTCTTGTTGATAGCAATTCCCATCCCCCCCCAAAAAAAGCTGGCAAAGGTTGTAATAAGCTAACCTCTCTGCAATGCTCTGGTTAATACTGCTTGTATCAACATTCAGTACGTGGGTTATGTCATAATCATTTACATTCATTTTCTTCTCCGGTCCGTTAAAGGAGTGCACAAGAGATCAGTAGTGGTCTAATGGGATCTATTTTTAAACATCTGTGGCAGTGGCTGCCTTAATATAGACATTACAGTTACTACTTCTCCCCACTAGGGATGTCACACTTTATCTTTTACATATATCCAGAAAAGAGCAAATTCAACTGCAATGAAACTAGATAGGAAAGCCTTTAAAACAAGTTATTTAGAGTAGCAGATTATGTGGGTAAACTGCAGCACCTGTCCATCTGAATGTCAAACTTGCAAACGGTGGACATTGGTCATGGTGATTTACTTTTTACAACATATTGTGAATTTCAAGTGTCACTGACATTTTTAATAAGTGTTTGTCATCTACTGTAAAGCAGAATGACACATCTGGAAAATGTCAGTCCAGGTTACAACAGTAATCTCCAACCCCTTTTATTGGTTCCTGGTCTGCTGACATTATTATTATTATTATTTATTTCTTAGCCGACACCCTTATCCAGGGCGACTGTGACAGGGTAGCGTTGCGGGCCCAGATGGTATTCGGCAGGCAAAGAGACTCAGAGACAAGGAAACTGCAGTTAACGCGCTTCTGCGCTTTTTAATAAACAAAAGGAAAATTAAAAAGTCAAACAAAACACTGCTCACAGAGCAAAAATAAAACAGTTAAACAAAAACAAAACTTTCAGGCTGGGCAGAGCCTTCACTGAAACTTGAACTTTTAACAAAAATACAGCAACACACCAGCAAACTGTTCACTCACCAACTCCCACCACCAAACAAAGGATTTTCTCTTTTTATAGCATGTGGCTGGAGCCTAATTATCAATGATTCAATTAGCTCTAGCCACATTCTCACATGTATTTTGGCAGGGATAGGAAATTAACCCCATCCCTGCCAACCACCACCAAATCACCCCACAACAATATTATTTACAGGCAGGGCCCTGCCCTGCTACAGTGACTTACAATTGTTACAAGATATCATATTATTTTTACATACAATTACTCATTTATACAGTTGGGGTTTTTTACTGGAGCAATCTAGGTAAAGTACTTTGCTCAAGGGTACAGCAGCAGTGTCATATATATATATATATATAGTGTCTTATTACTGAATTACAAATGGTACATTGAAATTTCGTTCTGTTTGATATTTTATTTAAAACACTGAAACTCAAAATCAATTATTGCAAGGTGACATTGGTTTTATGTTGGGAAATATTTTTAAGAAAAATAAAAAACTGAAATATCTTGCTTGCATAAGTATTCAACCCCCACTCATTAATATTTGGTAGAGCCACCTTTCGCTGCAATAACAGCTTTAAGTCTTTAGGAGTAAGTATGTACCAGCTTTGCACACAGTGTTGGAGTGATTTTGGCCCATTCTTCTTGGCAGATTTGCTCCAGGTTGTTCAGTTTGGTTGGACAACGCTTGTGGACCGCAATTTTCAAATAGTGCAACAGATTCTCAATGGGATTGAGATCAGGACTTTGACTGGGCCACTGTAGGACATTCATCTATTTGTTCTTGAGCCACTCCAATGTTGCTTTGGCCTTGTGCTTGGGATCATTGTCCTGCTGAAAGGTGAATTTCCTCCCAAGCTTCAGTTTTTTAGCGGACTGAAGCAGGTTTTCTTGCAGTAGTTCCCTGTATTTTGCTCCATCCATTCTTCCTTCAGTTTTAACAAGATGCCCAGTCCCTGCTGATGAGAAGCATCCCCACAGCATGATGCTGCCACCACCATACTTCACTGTAGGGATGGTGTGTCTTGAGGCATGGGCAGTGTTAGGTTTGTGCCACACATGGCCAAAAAGCTTGGTCTCATCTGACCACAAAACCTTTTCCCACATCGCAGCTGGGTCACTCTCATGCTTTCTGGCAAACACCAGATGTGCATTCAGATGGTTACTTTTTTGAGTAACGGCTTCTTTCTTGCCACCCTCCTATACAGGCCAGTGTTATGCAGAGCTCTTGATAGGGTTGACTGGTGCACCATTACTCCACTCCCAGCCACTGAACTCTGTAGCTCCTTCAAAGTGATTGTTGGCCTCCCTGTGTCTTCTCTCACAAGTCTCCTTCTTGTTTGAGCGGTAAGTTTTGAGGGACGGCCTTTTCTTGGCAGTGCCTGGGTGGTGTGATGCAGCTTCCACTTCCTGATTATTGATCCAACTGTGTTCACTCGGATATCCAAACACTTGGATATTATGTTGTACCCTTTCCCCAATCTATGCATTTGTATTACTTTATCTCTAACTTCTGTAGAATGCTCTTTGATCTTCATTTTTCTTCAGATTCACAGCCTGACCAATGATCCTTCAACAGTGGGGTTTTTATCCAGAAAATGTGACAGCAACTTTAATGGTTCACAGGTGGAGGCCAATGGTAAGGTAATTGTGTCCTTGTTAGGGCAATTTCATCGGTGTAAACTGGGAGCTTCCACAGCACAGGGGTTGAATACTTATGCAAGCAAGATATTTCAGTTTCTTATTTTTCTTAAAAATATTTCCCAACATAAAACCAATGTCACCTTACAATAATTGATTTTGAGTTTCAGTGTTTTAAAATAAAATATCAAACAGAACGAAATTTCAATGTACCATTTGTAATTCAGTAGTCTGACTACTTTTGCAAGGCACTGTATATATATATATATATTGTAAGGCAGCGGGTTGTGTGAGACAGCAGGGAGGGGGTTAAAACCTCCCTGAAGAAAAATGGCACCTCTTTTGTATTGTTTAATTGATTTGTTAATTGTTTTATTATGGATCATTCCCTGCACCTGGTGCTTATTATTAAATTAGAGCCAGGTGCAGGGTATTTAAGAGGAGCAGTTAGTCTGCCCGTGGCTGCTGAGTAGAAGGAAGCAGAAGAGAGGTGCTCTGCTTCCGAGCAGTCAGAGAAAAGAAAAAGTAAGTGCTGTGTAAACCTGTATGGTTTGTGTGCCAGGTAAACGGCTTAGCCGTCCTGCAAGTTAGTCAGGGAATAACCTGTGTAGTAAGCGCTCCAGACGGAGTTAGGAGTTTGTTTGTGTTTTGTTTGTTTTTTGTGTTTATTAAAAAGTAGCGCAACCGCGTTTAAAATCGAGTTCTGTGTTTCTGGGTCGTGTTTTTAAAGGGGCACGAACCTGTGAGTGGTGCGATCTTTCACATTTGGTGGCAGCGTGTGTGGGCGCCCCTACAACCCAGAAATGGACATTGCAGAGCTGATAAGGACTCTCAACAAGTCCACAAAAGAGATGCAGGAGATGACACGCAGGCAGCAGGAGAGCAACCGGAAATTGAGACAAGATCTGGGGCTGCCAGAACCGAGCTTTGAGCTGCAGCAGGTGCTGGAGAAAATAGTGTGGCCAGCACCAGAGCCCAGAGGGAAGAGCCGCTGCCAGAGCCCAGAGGGGAAGAGCCGCTGCCAGAGCCCAAAGGGAAGAGCCGCGCTGCCAGAGCCCAGAGGGAAGAGCCGGCGCTGCCAGAGCCCAGAGGGAAGAGCCGGCTGCCAGAGCCCAGAGGGGAAGAGCCGCGCTGCCAGAGCCCAGAGGGGAAGAGCCGCGCTGCCAGAGCCCAGAGGGGAAGAGCCGCCGCTGCCAGAGCCCAGAGGGAAGAGCCGCTGCCAGAGCCCAGAGGGGAAGAGCCGCGCTGCCAGAGCCCAGAGGGGAAGAGCCGGCGCTGCCAGAGCCCAGAGGGGAAGAGCCGCGCTGCCAGAGCCCAGAGGGAAGAGCCGCGCTGCCAGAGCCCAGAGGGGAAGAGCCGGCTGCCGGAGCCCAGAGGGAAGAGCCGCTGCCAGAGCCCAGAGGGGAAGAGCCGCTGCCGGAGCCCAGAGGGGAAGAGCCGCTGCCGGAGCCCAGAGGGGAAGAGCCGCCGCTGCCAGAGCCCAGAGGGGAAGAGCCGCTGCCAGAGCCCAGAGGGGAAGAGCCGGCTGCCAGAGCCCAGAGGGAAGAGCCGCGCTGCCAGAGCCCAGAGGGGAAGAGCCGCGCTGCCAGAGCCCAGAGGGAAGAGCCGGCGCTGCCAGAGCCCAGAGGGAAGAGCCGCGCTGCCAGAGCCCAGAGGGAAGAGCGCGCTGCCAGAGCCCAGAGGGAAGAGCCGCTGCCAGAGCCCAGAGGGAAGAGCCGCTGCCAGAGCCCAGAGGGGAAGAGCCGCTGCCAGAGCCCAGAGGGGAAGAGCCGCTGCCAGAGCCCAGAGGGGAAGAGCCGCTGCCAGAGCCCAGAGGGGAAGAGCCGCTGCCAGAGCCCAGAGGGGAAGAGCCGGCGCTGCCAGAGCCCAGAGGGGAAGAGCCGGCGCTGCCAGAGCCCAGAGGGGAAGAGCCGCGCTGCCAGAGCCCAGAGGGGAAGAGCCGCGCTGCCAGAGCCCAGAGGGGAAGAGCCGCGCTGCCAGAGCCCAGAGGGGAAGAGCCGGCTGCCAGAGCCCAGAGGGGAAGAGCCGGCGCTGCCAGAGCCCAGAGGGGAAGAGCCGGCGCTGCCAGAGCCCAGAGGGGAAGAGCCGGCGCTGCCAGAGCCCAGAGGGGAAGAGCCGGCGCTGCCAGAGCCCAGAGGGGAAGAGCCGGCGCTGCCAGAGCCCAGAGGGGAAGAGCCGGCGCTGCCGGAGCCCAGAGGGGAAGAGCCGCCGCTGCCGGAGCCCAGAGGGGAAGAGCCGCCGGAGCCCAGAGGGGAAGAGCCGCCGCCGGAGCCCAGAGGGGAAGAGCCGCGCTGCCGGAGCCCAGAGGGGAGGAGGTGAAGAGGATACCTCCACCACAGCCCCGACCACCACCCCTGCAGTCCAGTCCGGCACAGCTGCGTGCGGTCCCTCGCCCTTGCTCCTGGACACCCTGTCGGTTGGCCTGGACCTCCCTTCACTTGACCTAGAGCCCAGGAGTCGGCAGAATTGGTCACAGTTCTCCACCTGGTCCCCTGCTCCGCTCCTCCCGGACACAAAGACGCCGCTGCGCTGCTCCCAGGCGCCGCTTACGCTCCCTGGTCACTGCTTCGCTTCCCCTTGGTGACCGGATGTCGCTACACTGGGTCCCAGCTGTAGACCTCTGCCCGCTGCTGCAGCCACCAGTGCCCGGTTGTCGCTCGGTCGCCCCTGACAAACCGTTGGGGTCCCTCGTCGCCGGTGCGTGGTCCCTACCTGGCTGGGCTGGGGCGTGGACTGATCCACCCTCAAGTCCGCCCGTGGAAGAGGGCGAAAGGACATTTATGGACTCGAGGGTGGGTGGTTATGGTTTAGGGGAGGTGGCCTTGAATGGCCGTCAGTGTTGCACACTTGGGGAAGGATGTGTAAGGCAGCGGGTTGTGTGAGACAGCAGGGAGGGGGTTAAAACCTCCCTGAAGAAAAATGGCACCTCTTTTGTATTGTTTAATTGATTTGTTAATTGTTTTATTATGGATCATTCCCTGCACCTGGTGCTTATTATTAAATTAGAGCCAGGTGCAGGGTATTTAAGAGGAGCAGTTAGTCTGCCCGTGGCTGCTGAGTAGAAGGAAGCAGAAGAGAGGTGCTCTGCTTCCGAGCAGTCAGAGAAAAGAAAAAGTAAGTGCTGTGTAAACCTGTATGGTTTGTGTGCCAGGTAAACGGCTTAGCCGTCCTGCAAGTTAGTCAGGGAATAACCTGTGTAGTAAGCGCTCCAGACGGAGTTAGGAGTTTGTTTGTGTTTTGTTTGTTTTTTGTGTTTATTAAAAAGTAGCGCAACCGCGCTTAAAAATCTATTTCTGTGGGCTGGGTCGTAGTTTTTAAAGGGGCACGAACCTATGAGTGGTGCGATCTTTCACAATATATATATATATCATATATATATATATATATATTGTAAAGGTAATAGCGCTGGGAGAAAATTACACGTCCCAGAAAGCTCAGTGTGGATTGGTAAGGCAGGGTTACAGGATTTCAAAGGAAGCCGGGCAGAACAATCAGGGGATCGTGCGGAACACCGCTGATTGTCCTGTCTACCCAAGCCTTGGGTGTTTTCTTTCGTTCCTCCTTTGCAAGGATTAGTAAGTACGTGTCTTCTCAGTTTTAGTCCTTTATAGAAAGTGCATTTTTCTGTGTTTAACCTCTTGTTGCATTTATTATTATATGCTATATCGCCAAGTATTTAGAATTGCACGCTATCGATTTGGGTACTTGTATTGCACAGAGCAGTCAGCCTGCGCTGTATAACTAGAAGTGTTTGTGCAAACAAAGAAAGACAAACCCGGGACTGAGTAAGACTGCCCTTTCTATGTGTGAGCTGCAGGAGCAGCGAGTCATTGTGAAGGTGTTTGAGAATAAGAAACACAGACACGGGACATTTGTTTTATAAATTGTTTATTATTGTGGGGGTTGTCAATACCCCGCCGTTTTGGTAAGAAAGCCAGCCTCACTTCGTGGTCATTATGGAAATCGTCAGTGGTGGCAGTCTCTCTACATTCCGCTGTTCCCATACGTTGGTGCTCCTGTCTCAATCCACAAAGAGTGCTGTTGTCGTCTGCTTGTCTGTGTTCCAGACAATTAATACTGAGGGAACCCTGTACCCTGCTTACCTGTGTTTCCAGCTCACTCCACCAGAGGGAGCCCGGATACTTACCTGTGTTCCCGACTCACTCCATCAGAGGGAGCCCTTATTTCACTTACCTGTGTTCTGGGACTAATTCATCCGGAAGAGACACTTTACACTGCTTGCCTGTGTTGAGGTATCCAGATGTTCTACAGGAAGAGCCTGCAGCAGCTTGATCCTCATAGAATAGCATAGAGAGGGGTGAAGAAGTGAGTTAGTTAGTGGCCCGTACAGGGCTTAGTACGTGTTGATTTGAGTTAAATCCTGTGTAAATATTGTAAATAAAATTATTCACCTGATTACGCAGCGTGTCCAATTCTGTCTGTGGAGACGAAAACGCCGGGATATAACAGCACCACACAACCATTGGTTTACAATATATATACACACAGTGCCATGAAAAAGTATTTGCCCCGTCTGATTTTCTGCATTTTTGCATATTTTTGACACTGAATGTTATCAGATCTTCAACCAAAACCTAATATTAGATAAAAGGGACCCTGAGTGAACAAACAACACAAAAATGTGATACATATTTCATTTATTTATTAAAGAAAGTTATGCAACACCCAATGCCACCGTGTGAAAAAGTAATCGCCCCCTTAGACTCAATAACTGGTTACGCCACCTTTAGCAGCAATAACTGCAACCAAACGCTTCCTGTAGTTATTGATTAGTCTCTCACAGCGCTGTGGAGGAATTTTGGCCCACTCCTCCATGCAGAACTGCTTCAACTCAGTGACATTTGTGGGTGTTCGAGCATGAACTGCTCGTTTCAGGTCCTGCCACAACATCTCAATGGGGTTTAGGTCTGGACATTGACTAGGCTATTCCAAAACTTTAAATTTCTTGTTCTTCAACCATTCTGATGTAACTTGCTTGTGTGTTTCGGATCATTGTTTTGCTGCATGACCCAGCTGCGCTTCAGCTTCAGCTCACGGACAGATGGCCTGACATTCTCCTGTAGAATTCTCTGATTCAGAGTAGAATTCATGGTTCCTTCAATGATGGCAAGGTGTCCAGGGCCTGATGCAGCAAAGCATCCCCAAACCATGACATTACTACCACCATGCTTGACCGTTGTTATGAGGTTCTTACTGTGGAATGCAGTGTTTGGTTTTCGCCAGACATAACGGGGCCCATGTCGGCCAAAAAGTTCCACTTTTGACTCATCTGTTCATAGAACGTTGTTCCAGAACTCTTGAGGATCATCCAGGTGTTTTTTGGCAAACTTTAGACGAGCATTCATATTCTTCTTAGTGAGCAATGGTTTCCGCCTTGCTACTCTGCCATGAATCCCATTTTTGCACAGTGTCTTTCTGATGGTGGAGTCATGAACACTGACCTTAGCCGAGGCAAGAGAGGCCTGCAGATACCTGGATGTTGTTCTAGGGTTCTTTGTGACTTCCTGGACGATTTTACGCCTTGCTCTTGGAGAGATTTTGGCAGGACGGCCACTCCTGAGAAGATTCACTACTGTCCCAAACTTTCTCCATTTGAACAATATGGCTCTGAATGTGGTTCAATGGAGCCCTAGACCCTTAGAAATGGCTTTGTAACCCTTTCCAGACTGATCAACAACTTTTTTCCGGAGGTCTTCAGGAATTTCTTTTGTTCCTGGCATGATGTGCCTCTAGAACCTGTGTGCTGACAACTTCACTCTGATGGTAAGGGCCAAAGTTAGTCAGATTTATATTGGGCAGGGCTGGCCCAAATCAGGCCTGGTTGTTAACCAAAGTACTCAAACAGCTGACTCTAATTATCCCTTTAATTGGGTTGAGTTAACTAGGGGGGGGAATAACTTTTTCATTGCATGTTTGATTACCTTGCACACCAAACAAATGAAATAAGCACTCTGGTGTCATTTTTTTCTCTCAGACTCCCTCTATATACTACTACAACCCACAAAAAAATGTGACCAAATACAATGTGAAAAATGTGCAAAAATGCAGAAAATCAGACGGGGCAAATATTTTTTCACGATATGACGTAACAGCGGCGCCAGAAAGGTTTCAATATGGCGGCGGCCTGCATTTCCAGCTGACCCAGAAAGCTGACAAAAAAAATTGAAATCCTGGCCAAAAGCTTGACTTATTGACTATTATTTTTATTATTATTATTTATTTCTTAGCAGACGCCCTTGTCCAGGACAACTTACAGTCGTAAACAAAAATACATTAAGAATCACAGTACAAGTAATAATACAATTAAGAGTAAGATAAATAGAATGACTTTGGTTCTAGCAAGTACAAGTATGACAAAATACGATTCAGTAACGGAGCAGATAACAGTGTCAGTGATAGTTACATCAGGATATAATTAAATAGAAAATACTACAGATTAAATAACACTTGACAGATTAAAGTACTCTAAAGTACAGGATTAAATGCAGTAAAATAGGGAGCAGATAAGAGCAAGTAAAGCGCATTTAAGGAAGAGTGTTTATAGAGAAAAAAAGAGTTCTACAGGTGCTGTCTGAAGAGGTGAGTCTTGAGGAGGCGCCGCAAGGTGGACAGGAACTGAGCAGTCCTGACAAGTGTAGGAAGGTCATTCCACCACTGCAGGGCAAGGGTGGCGAAGGATCGGGCTCTGGAGGCAGGGGAGCATAGAGGAGTAGAGCCAGTTTTCTAGAACAGGAGGAGCGGAGAGGTCGAGTGGGGGTGTAGGGAGAGATGAGGGTCTAGAGGTAGCTGGGTGCAGTCTGGTCAAGGCATCTGTAGGCTAGTACAAGAGTCTTGAACTGGATGCGAGGGGTGATCGGGAGCCAGTGGAGCGAGCGGAGCAGTGGAGTTGCGTGGGAGAAGCGAGGCAGAGAGAACACCAGGCGAGCAGCGGAGTTCTGGATGAGCTGGAGCAGACGGGTGGCAGTCGCAGGGAGGCCAGCCAGGAGGGAGTTGCAGTAGTCTAGGCGGGAGAGTACCAGAGGCTGGACCAGGAGCTGGGTGGCGTAGTTGGTGAGGAAGTGTCGGATTCTTCGTATGTTGCTCAGGAAGAATCGGCAAGTGCGTGCCAGAGTGGAGATGTGCTGGGAATAAGAGAGGCAGGGCTCCAGGGTGACTCTGAGGTTCTTAGCTGAGGAGGAGGGAGAGAGTGTGGTAGATTCCAGAGGAACTGAGATAGAGAGATCAGAGGAGGGGGAGGAGGGAAAGAACAGGAGGTCAGATTTAGAGAGGTTGAGTTTGAGGTGATGCGAGTGCATCCAGGAGGAGATAGCAGACAGACAGTTATACGGGAGGGGATAGTGGAGTCAGAGATGGGGAAGGAGTGGAAAATCTGAGCATCATCAGCATATTAATGGTAAGAGAAACCATAGGATGCGATGAGGGGGCCCAGGGAGTGGGTGTAGAGAGAGAACAGGAGAGGACCCAAGACTGACCCTTGGGGGACTCCTGTTGAGAGAGGTGCTCCACGCCAGGTTACCTGGTAAGTGCGGTTGGAGAGGTAGGAGGAGAACCAGGCCAGATCAGTGCCAGAGATTCCCAGGTCAGCGAGAGAGGATAGTAGAATAGAGTGATCGACAGTGTCAAAGGCAACAGAGAGGTCGAGGAGAATTAACAAATTGGAGCAGTGAGACGCATTTGTTATGTATACAGAGCATTTAGAGAGCCTTGCTATTTTGAGTACAGTTCTCCTTTAAACGCTTGCCGCAATAATATCTGTTTATAAAAAATCTTAGTTGCTGGGACTTGTTTTTACCTGTTGGTTGTACTGTAATAATTCAATGGCTTGGAATGCCTATCAGCCAATCAGGATGCAGATATCTCCCAACCCATTTTATAACAGGAATTCACCAATCATGAAGCTGGTATTTGTTTGACCCCAATGTCGTAGTAACCAAATGCGTGGCACTGAGCCGGACCGTGTACAGCTACTGTAGTGCTGCTTCTGCTTGCTAGAAGTATGAAATCAACAGGGGAGGTATTCTGCCCTCACAAAAGAGTCCCCTTCTTAAGCTTAGCAGATAGATAAACTCTTTCCAGTAACTGTAGTATTGAATGATGATTTATTGCCACCAGTTCGTAGGTACAGTATTAGAAACTGAGTAAAACTGAACAACCATAAGTATGAGTATGCTGAATACTATGCTTAATTCTCACTAATAGCACAGCATGTATTTTTACATATGGTATAATATTATCATAAACTCAGAAATTTGCTGCCATATGCAAAATAATTCCACAAACATGGCAAGATCAATTACATAGTACACATATCTCCAACCATGCAGCTATCAAGAAAATACGTAAATCTATCACGTAAACGATCATCCATATAAAATATCATCATGAATTGAGAGGTAAGTTTGTTATTATTGATTTTACTTACAGACAATGCTTCTACAAAATAATTGCAAGAAGGATGGAGTTTGATAATATCTGCAGCTCCACAGAGTGACTTTCACCATTTTTCAATGCTAACAAGGATTCTTCTTTTACAGGATATAGGAACTTAAGCAAACAACAGACCTGATCAGTAAACAGCGCCGTCTAGTGGCCAAATGGAATTGACTTAAAAAATAAAATCAAACCAACTACAGGGGTCAGAACAGGAGGTGAAGAGCACAGTAATGTAAAATACTGTAAGGAAAATAAAATGCATATTTTTTACTGTAGGCAGTCAAATACACAATTTCCGTGAAATTAGTGATATTGTGAATGTTCAGGGCCATTTCTTACGATGGAGAGTTCAGCCTCCTAACCTTCCTGAACAAACCAGGAACAGAGGGAGAGTATTTAGGGTGTCATTACCCTTTTTGCTGTCCCTGAGGATGAAATTATAGTTCAACACATTTCATTATGTACAATTGTTTGTATTGGTCGTATAATAAACTTGGTTCATTATATCCTTTTCATTATGTATATTTGGTTTTATCCATTGTATAATAATAATATAATATAAAGTCAAGACACATCATTGCCTCTCCAGATGACCTACCTATTGTTCAATTGAGGTAGCCCATTTGGAGGGGAGGCGCTATTTTTCATATTAGTCTGTTAGTCTGTGCTACCGTAGCCCATTTTTAGGGTTTCAGAACACCGGCGCAGCAGAATTTTCGCATTTAAATGTGCCAGCTTACACCGTCTCATTAATTTTGGGCCAGTTAATGCATTAGGGATGGAGTCAAATTTGCTACTTTACACTCCGCCAATTTAGCGCTGCGTCGGTCGATCTTGATACATGTCCCCCTTTGTGTGGTTCTTGCAGGAATGGGGTTGAAATGAAAACCCTACTCTCCCAGTTTTCTACCTCTGCTATTCCTGCAGCCAGCCAGTCTTGGCAGCATGTGTTATCTCGAAACTAATATCACCCCCTCAACTTGACTATATCCATACCAGGCCTGTCTTGTGAAGCACTACTAATGTCATCCAAATGGAAAGATTCAGCTGATCTAAAGTACTTACCATCTGGTAAAATCCTACTTGACAGTACCTCTAATGCCAGGCTTACACTGCACGATTTTTGCTGACTCCTCAGCTCGTCTGCGACTAATTTCTTAAAATCTGGGACAAAAAGAGGTTGTCGGGGACAAAATGGTCGATAAGTGTGAGAGGATCTCCCGACGCTCTTATGACATCCCGACAAATTTCTAACATGTCAGAAAACTTTAGTCCCCGACAAAGCAATTCGTGAAATGTGTGAGGGGCTACGGGCCGATTTCTTGACGAATGCTGCCAGCAGCCAATAGGACAAGCTAGCAATAATGGCGACGAATAGAAAGGTTGTGCCGCGCAAGTTGTGGAGCCTCATAATTGAGGAAAGGATGGTGGAGATGTGGCAGGAACAACCCGTGTCTCTTTGACATAAGTGACATTTCCTATCATGATCGCTCATTGAAGGAACAAAGATGGAGGGAAATTGCTTTGGAACTTCAGGTACCTGGTAAGTAAATAATTGTTATAATTTGTTAACGCCGAAGCAGATACTGTGTGTGGTAGTTTCAAACCCCTACTGTATGCTTGTATTGCTAATTTAATCAAAATACGAGGAGGAGGGGTCTGCGTCTGTGTGTGTGCGAGAAATAGAGAGAATGTAGATTATTTGTTGTATATTTAAACCTATGACAAACTTGTAGTAGTCTACTATTAAAGTTGTATTCTAGTCTGTTCAAAAGCGCAACACTTGCTCGTAGTACAAAATATTTATTAGTTTAAAAGTCTTCAAATTATTCATCAGAATTTGGTATTCTGATGAAGATCGCTTGACGGCCAATCTCCCATGCCAGTCTTTTAATCTAATAAATATTTTGTACTGCGAGCGAGTGTTGCGCTTTTTGAACAGATTAGATTTTATTATTTTGGATGCACCTCGACTCGAGTTGGTTCAGAGCACAGACATCAAGGAAATAAATATTTACATTGCTATAATGTTATAACTGTTATAAACTTTTTTTATCGCAATATTGAACATTTGTGCAGTTTATGGCCCTGAAGTATAAATTCTCATGCTGGAATTTGCAGAGTATGAAATTAGCAATATCCACGGTCCTATTATACACACAGTACTTACATATTCAAAATGCATGACTGTTTGCTTTCAATTATATAGATATGAAGCATTATACTGTAATATGTATTTATATTTATTTTTGGTCAGTGTAGAAGTCCAAACAAAAGCATCCTCTCTGCGGACACAATACAGAAAGCTGCTGAAACCTCGTCCCAGTGGCAGTGGGACAAAAGACCTCACCTTCCAGGCAGAAATGGATTTTAAAGAATCTTGAATTCTTAAAGCCATTTCTTGTGCACCGTCATAGTGAAACCAGTTTGGAAGTAAAATTATTTTTTTAAATGAGAATATTTTTCTAGTATTTTTTTCATATCAGAGAAAAATATTAATAGCAAAATCTACATAAGCCAATTGCCGTCCAAATGGATCATCTCCGCGTTTCTTTTTTTCTGTGCAAAACAATGCACACAGACAACAGCGGTCGCCTCCTCGCTTGAGTCCATGATTCTCCCAAATGATGTCTACGATTCTGCAATGAAAATAGGCGCAGTCCGCGACAAGATATCTCGTGTAGTGTGTGTAGCTTGCAATCCCCCGATCTACAGTGAGAAATCGTAACTCAATCGGTAAGTGTGAGTGGCGCTGCATCTCCCGATTGCAAAAATCGTGCAGTGTAAGCCCGGCTTAAAGCAAGCCTCTTTAATCCAAACTAAAGTCCACATAGACAGCAGCAGTTACAAAATAAACATGTATTTGAAATGATTCAATATCAATCTATGTTATGTAGACAGAGATTCTAAATAATAATTGCCTTCCTTAGGAAGACATCATTTCAAGCATGCTATTAATACTATGGCTGCTACAAGCATATTAATATAAGTTAAGAGGTACCATTTCGAAATGTTTTGACATTTTGTCATCACCAAATGCCTTTGCCACTTGCACTGCACATCGTTTCACTATTTCGCCGTCAATCAGTGGCATTTTAGCCGGTGCCAGCTCGAAAACAACAAGGCATGATGCAGCAAGACTCAAAGTTTGTACTGTGATGGCTCTGGAATAACAACTCTGCTGTCTTATATAACAGCCTTTTAGATCAACAATGATGGCATCTCTAGCATCGCCAGTATATTTGTCATACTTTGCTTTGTGATTGGTAGTGTAGTGATGGTTCAAGTTATATTCCTTTGTCACTGACACGAATTGCAAAGATACAAGGCATTGGGGCTTACCTCCATATTCAGTAAATAGAAATTCACGCTCCCACCGTGCATTAAAACTCGTTTTTCTCTGTTTACCTTTCTTTTACTCATGACGAAACTAAGGTTGACGAATCAGCCACAATTTTGTCAATGTGACGCTTCCCGCCTCACACGCAGCGCGGACATAGATCTAAGGTTCAGGGTATTGAATTTCCTTGTTGTATTCAGCATACACGCAACCCAAAGAGGCACGCAACACCGCCCCCTAGCGATTGGTCTTCCACATTGAAACAAGCACTTTATACTCGCAGTAATGTACATTTATCACAGCAGAATAAATAATATCTTAACTGTTGGCGGACCACATCAAATAAATTGGCGGGCTGGATGCAGCCGTCAGTTGCCCATCCATGCTTTAGAAGGACAAATAGCAATTACAAAATGGATCAGAGATTTCCTTTAACCTGACTGGTCTATATGAGGTCCCTAATCTCTGGTAAAGGACCTTGAATGTTATCGGTCAAACTGTGTTTAATATCTGTGCTTTTATTTTTCTGTGGATCTGTTACAGGAGCACAGTTCATTGGCAAAAAGAAAAAAAAGTTGGATGCACTACAAAGTGTACACGGTTTGTTCATGATTCCCTGTTTTTGCAGAATAGTTTCTAGTTTCACTAGCCTTGCCATACCCCTGTAGTTGTGTCTCTGGCAGGTCTGACCCTGCACATGGAAATGCAATTCCACATGTGTATGACAGTAATTGGCATCTACAGATTGTAAATTGGTCGTGGTTAGACTTGTCATAGGCATAAAAAGAAGTGTCCTTTGGCAAAAGAGAGCAATACAAGATGTTGATATATTCTTTAGTGCTTGCCTGGTGTCAGAAAACACTTTTCAAACTAAAAGGTTTGTGCTCTGCCACTTAGATTTATTAGAAATTTGAACTGGCTGCACACTGTTGTGTGCAATGTTGTGGTTTATTTATAATGGCATTGCTGTGGAGTGTTACAAGGCAATAATGGAACTCTTGAATCATTAAAGCCTGGGACTAGAGGTCGTGGGCATTATTTAAATGAGACATTATTACAGAGGAACATGCCACAGCAATACTATGTTTACTACTACACCTCATGGGTTGAAATACCAAAGCTGTCGCAAGGCAATATTGCAGAGCAACTGGAATGCTGCAAAGTAGGCCAAGGCCGTCTTGTGCGTTACCATGAGGAACCCCAATAGATAGGGCTAAAAAAAATGGAGGGAGAACTCACCTCTATGTTTATGCTGTAGGGTTGAGCTTGAGGCTGTCCTTAACGCTCTTGTTCCAAAACCAGGGTTTTGTGGATCTATGACATTCAGCCAATCAAACTGCGTAAAGGTATGGGGAGTAGCCAACCCCGCTGCATCGCAAATGTCCCTGACAGATGTGTCCTGGAACAAAGCCCACAAAGTTGCCATGCCACTTGTGGAATGGGCAGTGATATTTTCTGGAAGGGGCCAGTATGCTCACTCATAGGCTTAACTGTGTGTGTAATCCATTTTGACAGCCTGTGTTTAGACAGAGCTTTCCCGCAGGACTTAGCCCCATAACAGACAAAAAAAACTGCTCAGACTGCCTCCAGTTCTGAGCTCTGTCCACATAATACACTAGTGCCCGCACCGGACAAAGCGTATGGAGCTGCCGCTCTCAGACTGGAAAGGAGGCAGATGAAAAGCCTCAAGCTCTACCATCTGGTTCATGTGGAATGCTGAGATGGTTTTTGACAAAAAGCAGGATTGGTGCAAAGTGTAACTTTCGCCCTGGTTTCTGCAAAAATGAAGCAGGTTTTGCAATCGAAAAGGCTTGCATCTCACCCACCCGCTTAGTGGATGTAATTGCAAGTAAGAAAGCCGCTTTCATAGATAAATGCTTCAGCTCCGCTGAATACAAGGAATCAAAGGGAGGCTTCATATGTGCTTCAAGCACCACATTGAGCCTACCGCAAGGGACAGTGTCCTTCATGGGCGGCCGAAGCCATTGAGCTCCTTTAAAAATCACCCCGCCAGGAAATGCGCTCCTGAATCTATTTTAATATGACAAGCCAAAATGGCTGCCAAATAGACCTTTAATGTAAAGGGGGATTTCCCCTCATCAAATAGGTCTTGTAAAAATTGCAGTATAATTGCCATGGGACAGGTCGTGGGGTCAAAACCCTTAAGCAAGCACTACGCTTGAAAAACGCCCCTTTTGTGCAAACACTGTGGAACGCGTGGACTCCACTCTGGCATTCTGTAAGGTGTCAATGACCCTATTAGATAACCCCAGATGGCTCAATGCTGATGTCCAGGGGCCAGACCCAGAGCTGTAGGCTCAATGGGTTGGGATGCCACAATGTCCCCCGCGCCTGACTGAGCAGGTCGCTGCGTTTCGGCAAGCTCCACGGCTGGCCGCTCAAGAGCTGAATTAGGGTTGAAAACTACAGTCAACTGGGCCAAAAAGGGGCTACCATGGCACGAAATAACCGACAGCACCGGCGGCAATTGCCAAAGTGCCCAAGCTGCTTGCCGCAATGCCTCTCAAATGTAAAAAAAAAACTTACAGCAAAAGTTGCCTGTAAGCCTGCCTGTCATTGCTGCTGGTGTCCGTCAGCACCAGCAAATCTGATCTACAACCCATTCACAAACTTGCTCAGCGTCAGCTGGCCCCTTCTCTGTCTAATCTCATCCTGCAAGAAATGACTCATTATCATAATGTATTATTGTTACCATTCTTTCTACTGTGCACCTCCCAGTACAAAGCAAAGAGAAAGACGTACTGTATCTTTGGTTAATGAAGAGCAAACAGAGGGAGGGATGCTGTTAGACTGAGCTGAATATGACTGCGCTTCAAGGAATTTTCAATCACACGTGGCAGTGTCAATTAGATTTTGTCTGTGAGCACCATGTTAACTCAAAAATGTTTAAAAAGAAAGAAGGAAGAAGAGCTGTAAAGCAGTAGCGAAGTGTTCAGATTTACCTAATGTTCAGGTAAGCAATGGGTGCACAACAATTCATCCCCAATAATAATAATAATAATATTAATGTGAATTTACAGTTGTCAAGTACTGCAGAAAGGATGAGATTGGACAGAGTTAAATTGAATTGTGAGAGAACAGACTTAAAATTGCAATACTCCTGTAAGCTGCCCAGGGCTGTGTTGTCCTCTGACGCTGTAGCTCTGGGTAGCTGCATGATGAGTCTGCAGTGTGTAAAGAAGCGGGCAGCTGATGGCACATGCTTCAGAGGATGCAGATCTGGGTACTACAAATTTTCTCTGCCAGGACTCACGCTACATACTGTTTTACATAATGGTAACGTTGCTTTTAAATTACTGTGGCTGATTCTTTGGCTGATTTCCATTACATGAGAGTAGATGTTAAAACTTCATGCTGATTTGAACTCGGCTCTCGCCAAGATAAGCACCAGCTAAGATGTAGCTTTACAGTAAACTAATGTGATCCATCTGCATCTCCATCCATTTGTGTTTCCTTCCATCTGGTGGTGTAGATATCCTTCTGCCTTGTACTGATGGCTGAAGTGTAATGCTGGCTCCAGGGATCAGCTTATTTTGCCTCCCCAGTGCATCAGCACACACAACGGCTGCGATGCTGGCTCCGGGGATCAACCACAGTGGTCTCCCCAGTGCATCAGCATGACAACCGTCTAGATTGAGCTAAGCAGGGTACATCTCTTCAAGTGAGCACCTTCTGTCCTCTGTGTTTCGTCGACTAGCCCACAAGACCTCAAGAGTTACTCTTAAATTACTGTGGCTGATTCTTTGGCTGAAGAGAAATTGTCAATGTAACAAAATCTACTGGGATGCAAGACACAAGAGACGATAAAAAATCTCTTTGTGTTGACTCAAAACCTTATTTAGACACTACAATTTGACTGGCGAAAGATAACACTGGTTTATTGGAGTTCACAAAGACAACTTTTTTCAACTTGGTACGGTAATCTTTTCATGTCCTTGTTTGTTTAATTCTTGCTCTTTTTGCTGCATTACAGCCCTTCATTAATTTCGGGGCATTTTTTTAATGGCACGTGTCAAGACACTAACCTTAAGTGTATTTTTATTTGTTGCTGTTCTTGTCCTACATTTCCTAAACAACTGTTCATTTTAAGCTACTTTTTTTTACACAACAGTACTCACACATTTGGTCACCAGAACTGTTGCAAGAAACTGGGGTTCATGTATTCTGCTGGTGCTACCTGATGAAGACACGTTAGTGTCAAAACACGTTGTTTGTTTTCAACTATGTCCTTTTTTTAAACCAATAAAGAGATTTTGATGAAGAATATAAACAAGCGGGAGTCAAGTATTTAAACTTTGAAGCAAAATGATGATTTTTGTTTGGTAAGCCATTTAAATATTGTTTGCCTGAAAGAAATTTGAACGCTACTTTCATTGTGTGTGTATGTGTGTGTGTGTGTGTATATATATAGACCGACGTCATCTTGCATTCATATTGACACTTGCTTTTAAAGGGAGATGCAGCATTTTTGAACAAAACAACAATGCATTTCATTGAAGCACTAGCTATTGATCTAGTTTCGTTATCGCTTGATTAGATGGATAAAAAACTTGATAAAAACATACTCTGAAGCTTCTAATGTTTTATTTCTGTTTTCTTTACAGGAGAGTCATTGAAGACCTCACATCCACCATCTCAACCACAGCTCTATCCAGATTTCACACACAATATGGGCCATGAAATGTTTATGCACAACACTAAACTTCTTCTTGCCATTCTGTCTGAGGAAGAGAAATTAATTAAAGACTCTGAAACCAACTGACCTTTTAAAATAGATAATAATAAGATTTTTTCAGTGTACCAATGACAATAACAAATCTAGTCAAAGCCTACTTTGGAGATTTGCAATTTAGTTTCTCAACTTCAGAATTCAGCACTACATGGCAATGCCTAGAAGTTGGAATAATGGCAGGATGCACCATTTCTCCACTGGCTTTTACCATGGCAATGGAAGTAATCATTAGGGCATCAAAATGGGTAGTGGGAGGAGAGCGCTTGGCTTCTGGAATGCGACTACCACCAATTCGAGCATACATGGATGACATGACAACCATGACTACAACAGTAGCCTGCACTAATCGGTTATTGGGCAAATTAACCAATAACATTGAATGGGCACGAATGCAATTCAAGCCCACTAAATCAAGGAGCATCTCTATAATTAAAGGTAAAGTAGTAGATAAAACGTTCTTCATTAATGGTGAGGCAATACCAACAGTGGCTAAGAAGCCAGTGAAGAGCCTTGGGAGATGGTGCGGCGGGGATCTAAAGGACACAGTTCGTGTGGGAGAAGTTAGACAACAAGCTGTGGAAGGGTTGAAGAGCATAGACAGCAGCGCTTTACCAGGCAAACTAAAACTCTGGTGCTTTCAGTTTGGCCTACTGCCACGGCTGCTGTGGCCACTGACTGTGTACGAGGTTTCTTTGACAACAGTAGAGAAGCTGGAAGCTTTAATCAGTTCACACATCAGGAAATGGTTGGGAGTTCCACGCTGCCTCAGCAGAGTGGGACTTTATGGTAAAGGAATACTGCAGCTACCTGTCTCCGCTCTAACCGAGGAGTTTAAGTCGCCAAGGTCCGACTGGAAATGACATTAGTAGAGTCAGCGACAAATGCGTAAGGGAGGCAGCACCTGTGTTGAAAACTGGAAGAAAGTGGGTGGCAAAGAAAGCTGTGGAGGATGCAAAGGCTGCCCTTCGAATTGGTGATATCATGGGGCAAGTTCAGCATGGAAGAGGGGTCTTGGTCTCAGTTCAGCTCCTCCTACATGGCACAAGGCAGCCCCAGCAACGGAGGAAGCTTGTAGTCAACGAGGTGCAAAAGCAGGAGGAGAGGATGAGGTGTATAAAGGCCATTTCCCAGGGCAAGCAGGGAGAATGGATGAGATGGGAGAGTGTGGAACAACGCAAGATTGGCTGGCAAGACCTATGGTCAATGGAACAGAGCAGGATCAGTTTCCTTATAAGGTCAACATATGATGTTCTCCCATCACCACAGAACCTAAACCTCTGGGTAGGAGAGGATCCCTCATGTCCTTTGTGTTCATCACCTGCAACATTAAGGCACATTTTGACAGGATGTAAGGTGGCTCTTAGCCAAGGACGGTTTACTTGGCGCCATGACCAGGTGCTGCGATGTTTGGCCTTAGCATTGGAAGACAAGCGTAACATGACCAATAAGTTGCCACCTGTTCCATCAAAACATTACACACAAAAGACAACATTCCTTCGCCCAGGAGAGCAACCACCAAGAAAAGGTGTTAAAACCAATCCTCGCCCAGGACAACTGGAAGCTGCTAGAGACTGGAAAATGCTGGCGGATGTTGGTCAACGGCTTATTTTTCCACCTGAGATTGCCACCACAAACCTTCGACCAGATATTGTCTTGTGGTCTGGATCAGCACGCCTTGTTTACCTGGTGGAGTTAACAGTGCCATGGGAGGATGCTGTAGATGAGGCGTATGAGAGGAAGAAACTGCGGTATGCTCAACTAGCCACTGAAGCGGAACAGCGAGGATGGAGAGTCTGGGTTTACCCAGTGGAAGTGGGATGTCGAGGATTTGTGGCACACTCTACAACCCGGTTTCTCAGAGATGTCGGATTCAATGGCCAAGAGTTGCGTCGCACAGTGAAGAACTTATCTGAAGCAGCAGAGAGGAGCAGCAACTGGCTGTGGTTGAGACGGAAAGATTCTGGCTGGGGATCTCAAGCACAATAGAAAGAAAGAAAGGCTGATATACAGGTAAGTAAGCTGGGCTGAGTTGAGTGGGGGCGGAGGGGGTGATGCTGGGACGCCAGAATCACCGTCGAGCCCTCTTGAGGTGTCGTGGGCTAGTCGACGAAACACCGAGGATGGAAGGTGCCCACTTGAAGACCCCAGAGATGTACCCTACTTAGCTCAATCCAGACGGTTGTCATGCTGATGCGCTGGGGAGACCGCACTATGGTTGATCCCGAGCCAGCATCGCAGCCGTTGTGTGTGCTGATGCGCTAGGGAGGCAAAATAAGCTGATCCCTGGAGCCAGCATTACACTTCAGCCATCAACACCAGACAGAAGGATATCTACATCATCATATGGAAGGAAGCGCAAATGGATGGAGACACATATGGATCACATTAGTTTACTGTGAAGCTACGTCTTAGTTGGTGCTTATCTTGGCGAGAGCCAAGTTCAAATCAGCATGAAGTTTTAACATCTACTCTCATGTAATGGAAATCAATCATGCACAGGTGTTTGTTTTTTTCTCCAAACATCTCCTTAGACAGGTACAACCAATTTCCAGACATAACCATAATAATGCAATATAATACAAATACCAATTTAAAGCATTTCAGTTGCATAGACAGTAAGACTTTAAGATGTCTGTGTTAAAAGGTTGAACATACTGTAGCAGTTTTGCTCTTAATCTGCAGCGTGAGCTATAACAAGGACACCACTGAAGCAGATTATAAAGTCAAATGGAACTTTATTACAGATTCATGCAATTATGGTAGTCCTTATAAGGATTTAATCAAGTAGATCTGAGACACACAGTGGGGAAAGGGAGAGGGGTCACTAGGCGGGCAAGCTGTCCCAGCGAGGGTGGACACACAAAGGTAAGTACAGAGGTTAGGGAACTCAGCACACAAACTTTACAACAATTATGTATACACACAAATATTTACCTTCTTTTTTTAAAAGAGTTTATTTTCTCTGTTTAGTCCATTATTTATAAAGTCTTTAGCTGCTCCCAGCTTCTAATCCCTAATGCAGTTTAATCAATGTTGCATGTGCTCTTTTGACAGATTTCCTGTAAGGATGTAATGGCATAATTGTCCGTTTTCGCCCTTTTGGCATATGAGCCCAGGACGAGAGTGAGTGCTTGTTTCAGGGAAGCATATAATGCATTACCTGCATGAAATTGATCAGATTTACTATATTGGTAAAGCTCTTCAATAATTCTGGAACATTTGTCCATGATGTTGCTACATCCTACAGAATGTTTGTCAAATGAAGTGACAACTAGATCAGTACTGGCTGTAATGCAATGCGTTTGAGGCAGATCTACATGTGGGTTTAGAAGCTTGCACAAATACTGACAAGCACATGTGCAAATAAAACTATTTGCTGGGCAACTGCACTGTCCAGAACATGCATTAACATCACTTTGTAATCCACTAAAAGTGCCTCCGTTTAGTGGATTACAGTGTCCAGTGGTTAAAAAAAGGCTTGTAACCAGGAGGTCCCGCTTCAAATCTCACCTCAGCCACTGACTCATTGTGTGACCCTGAGCAAGTCACTTAACCTCCTTGTGCTCTATCTTTCGGGTGAGATGTAGTTGTAAGTGACTCTGCAGCTGATGCATAGTTCCCACACCCTAGTCTTTGTAAGTCGCCTTGGATAAAGGCGTCTGCTAAATAAACAAATAATAATAATAATAAAAGGACTACTCGCTGTCAGATGGTCTTCTTGTAAAACAAAACTTTCACATTTTAAAATTGATAACTTATCCACTGCTTCAGAATCCTCTTTTTCAGCAATCATTGCAAGCAAGTGCAGATGTTTACACTGCTTTCCAAGGGCTGCTACTGGACAGTTACAGATCTGATCATGAAGAATTGCAGTATATTTCACATCAAAGGTAGATTGGCTGGGAATTTCAGCAACAAACTCAGAAACCCAGGTAATCTTTTCCTGCCAATTATTAGCAAGCATTTCTTTTGCTTTCAGAATGCCTTCTTGTTTTTGTTGCTCTCTTTTATTGTGCACTCGACCTGATTGTTGGAGCCTGTCTAGATAGCCAAAGTAACTCAAAACGTTGTCACAAAGCAGATTCAAAAGGTCATTGAGTCATCTGTTAAATCCATGCAGAAACTGATACTTCACAGTTAAGAATCTGGAGAAGAAAATACAAAAAAGACATATTCATGTATGCAAATTAACTTCTGAGCTGTCACCTGAAAGTGATGGCTGAAATAGAACATGATATAAAATAACAAACAAGAATAATACTGTAAATAAAATGACTGATATTCCATACCAAATAATACAGCATACCAATGTTGTACTTCCAAGATAAATACTCTAACCATAAAATAAAAATGATTTGTACTCATCAGTAACACACACCATTCTGCAATAATGTTTGTTTCTGACTCTTCATCATTGAACCTTCTTCCAGCTTCCCACAGCAAATCCAGTTTTGTTCCAGATAATGGACCACTGCATCTGGAACCCCTTAGACTGCAGTATCGTCCATTCATTTGCAAAATCTTCTTCCTGGAAGACATAACCATAGCATTCACCCCAATTAAACTATTTTAAAATATTTTTGACATTATACTACGAATTCAAATCGAAACAATTTTACTAGTTTAAATAGTTAACGGTGCTGCCACCAGGATTTTGAAGATGGAGTCATTTTTCATGTCTTGCAAGGTATGGAAAACAGTTATATGGAAAGTTTATAAGGCTACTGGTTAATTCATCAGATTTAAAAGGCACAAACATAAACATGTAATGATAATTTGCTGGTGAGGTAATATTATTTTAAGACAGGATATAGCATAGTTTACATACTGTAGGCACATCACTTGTTTTAAAGTTCACCTGCTTTTGTTATTTAAAAAAGAACAAGGATTGCTGTTACAGTATCTACAATCTGCTATGCTGTCCCAATTACAGTAAGGCAAGACTTCAATGCCATGACGTTTTTCATTATGTCCTGCCATTCGGCATTTTGGGTACTACTGAGGGTAGGACAACAGCTTCTTAAACCACCTTTGAATAGCCTGCAAACAAGTACAGTAATCAAATCAAAGTGTATTTATATAGTGCCCTTCATACCAAATTTACCTCAATGTGCTTTGCAAAAAAATGTAATAAATAAAATCATACCTTTTTTTAATACATATACAAGTATAATATGTAAGTATGCAATAACAATTAATTTCTAATACAGGTTCAGAAGGTAGGGTTCTTACAGTGGCTCTCAAAAGTATTCACCCCCCTTGGACTTTTCCACATTTTATTGTGTTACAACATGGAATCAAAATGGATTTAATTAGGAGTTTTTGCCACTGATCAACACAAAAAAGTCCATAATGTCAAAGTGAAAAATAAAATCTACAAATTGTTCTAAATTAATTACAAATACAAAACAGAAATTAAATTGATTGCATAAGTATTTACCCCCTTGAGTCAATATTTGGTAGAGGCACCTTTGGCAGCAATTACAGCCATGAGTCTATTTGGATAAGTCTCTACCAGCTTTGCACATCTGGACACTGCAATTTTTGCCCATTCTTCTTTGCAAAATTGCTCAAGCTCAAATCAAGTTGGATGGGGACCTTTGGTGAACAGCAATTTTCAACTCTTTCCACATATTCTCAATTGGATTGAGGTCTGGGCTTTGACTGGGCCACTCCAGGACATTGACCTTTTTGTTTTTAAGCCACTCCAGTGTGGCTTTGTTTTTCTTATAAATGTTCTTAATAATGTTCTTATAAAAACTGACAGAAAAACAAACCATGATTGGGTACATGTTTGTAATTTTTGATTCACAGGTAGGTCAAAGTTTTGATTTGGTCTAGGCCTCAGTCTAACAGCAATACCAATACCTGTAGCACATGAAACCAGCAAAGCAGAATCCTGATGTTGGGGAACACTTCCTGCAAGCCCTGTATCAATGTTCAATCCTTCTCCATCATAATTCCCCTAAAAATACATACTTTATAGTTTCTGAACTGACTGCCAGGAAATTGACACATGATTATTTTGTACCTACCATTATACCATCTTACTGACTGATATCAAACCAAAGAGTATTTAGAGTAAAATAAATTAAAACCTTGTTGAGATAATCATAAATTGTTTGCTGTATGATCTTGGGTTCAAAAGGCATAAGTGGCTTACCAAAAAAAATATATATTTTTGCTCCACTTTTTTAATGTCCAACTAAAATTCTGAAGCTATGTTTTGGTGAGAAAAAACTTACTTTATGTTTTCCTTTTCCACACCTTTGTTGTCTCTTTGATAGATTTATACTTCCAAACATTTACACCTAGTTTCTGAAAATCTGGAGCAAATTTTGCTCTACAGCAAAACAAATTTTGAAAATTCACCCTGTAAGTGTATCCCACTTGCTCCCTTTTTAATCTGAATAAAAACAAAATATAAACTAATAAATACCTGGGTAAAAAGTTGGATTACTTATTTTTAGAGCTTTCAGAATTTGTTGTAGAGTTTGTTGCTTTTCACAGTTGGTCACAAAAAAGGCTTCTGGGACACTGTGTCCATGGTCATTCCTGTGTACAGTGCATATCCATATGCAGACACACCCGAATATGTTGCATCCAAAAGCACTACATTTTTGCCATATTTTTCTAACTGGCATTTCTGCCACAAGACAAAGGCTGGTAAAGATGACATCCTCATGGGGTCCAGAGTGGCGCATCCAGTGAAAGCGCTCCACGTGGAGTGCAGGATGCGCCCTATAGCCTCGAGGTCACAGGATCAAATTCAGGCTGACCGTGACCGGGGGTTCCTAGGGGTGGCGCACAATTGACAGAGCGCCGCCTGGGTAGGAAGGGCTTAGGTCGGCAGGGGAATCCATGGTTCGCCATGCACCAGTGACCCCTGTGGCCATAGGGCGCCTGTAGTTCTGCAGTGGAGCTGCCAGATCTGTGTTGTTCTCTGGCACTATAGGTCTGGTGGCCTCGCTGTGGATCCGCAGTGCGAAAACTGACGCGTTGGCAGATGCACGTTTCGGAGGACGCGTGTTCCAGCAGCCATTTCCCAAGTCGACGGGGTGGTTTGCGAGCGGTGAGCTGAGAATATAGATAATAATTGGGCATACTAAATTGGGGAGAAAAACCGGGGTAAAAAATTGGCGACGACTAAAATGAAAAAAAAGACATCCTTTTTTAACACCGTTTGTATAAGTTTATTCACACTAGCTGCATCATTGTGGTCAAATCTGTGAGTATTTTTTGCGTTGTCTAGGAAAAGAGATGTAATTTGGTGTTAAGTAATATCTTCTGTCAGCAACATCATGAACATCAGCAACAGTAGAACGGGCCATGCATCTGTGCCCATTCTACTGCTTTTAAGATAATTTCAGTTGTCATCATATTTAAAGACAGCAAGACATTAACTAGGCCTAACAACGCTGGATCAATGGGATTTACCCTCTTTCCCTCTGTATTCTGAAGATCATGGCCATCATGAGACAACTGTTCACAAACTACTAAAGCTAAGTTACAGCCCTCCTTCAGCACTTAAAATGAAACATAGGAACAACAGGCATTAGCTGTTGTCACTGTGGGCTGTACAGATGAGGTGCCACGTGGTTTCCGTTGTCAGTCACACATGTAATAAGTATCACGTCTTCTAACCATCCAAGTCAAATGGCCTTGGCTTTCTTTATTCAATTGACTGAGCTTTTCTTGAATTAAATCCGGAACCTCATCCAATGAACTGATAATCTTGATAGTTTGTGACACTTCTTTTTGACTTGACACTTTTCAAATGACCTCACAAGTGTCTCATCTACTTTTGGCACCTAAATGAGTATAAATTTAATTAACGAGGAAATTTAAATGCTGTTGCTGTTAAATACAAATAGGGTTCTATTTTTTTTATCTTAATATATATTGTGAACCAGATGTTCAGTATTTGTATGTGGTAGCCAACTGGCGGTGTGAGAGAGACACTCAGAACAACAGAAGATGAAGTTGAAGTCAGGCAGTTTTATTACATTATAATACTGTGGTATGATGTAATCAAAACTAAAACAAAAGAAAACAAAAACTGCCACTCTGGGTGCTAACTACAATGTTCAGTTGCCCTGACTCAGCCTTACCCGAGCTAACCTCCAGGCAAGTAAAAGAAACAGTCTGTACTGCTATTCACAGTAATCTGTGGTATTTTTACTGCAGTCCCGTGCAGTCATGGGAATTCCATTCACTCCAGCTCGAGTTAGGTTCTTGTAATCTCCTAGGTTCAGTGTAAAAACAATCCTACCATTCCAGGTTGCCAGGGAAAGAACAGTACGGTAAACTGTTCAGTATAAAGTCTCTTATTTCCAGCACTGAACCTTCTCTTTTTAGGCTCGACTGGTACCTCTGCTGGGGGCAGTGCAAGGAGCCTGGGCTGCTGCTTCCAGGCTAATTAGTCAGTCCTCTCAGAAATAAACACCACCAAACTGGTTCCGTTTTAATCTTCTTTCTATGGTGGTGACTCAGTTAGCCACAGGCTGTATAACTTCAGTTTTGCCTGGATTCCGTCAAACTAAACCACTAGGGTTGCACACACAATCCTTCCCCAAAGACTCTCTATTTTACACAGAACGTTTTTAAACAGGCTTGGACGTTTTTAGACCGTCCACAGAACTGACAAGGAACTGTGCAGCGGCATCCCAGAATGTCGTGCGGCCGAGCAAACCACACTGTACTTGTTGTTGTTGATGTTTATTAATTGAGAGTTATTGAATGTGTTTATTTGGTTGCCTTTCATGTTTCAATAGCAATACTTAATATGCAATGGTTCAATACACATTCTGACTCCTTTCATGTCTTCAGTGTATATAAATTGCTAATTTAATAGACATTTCAATGACTGTTGCTGTTTTGTAATTTGGTGTTATTCCACCCCCCAAAACACCAATGCTAAAAATGAACACACAATAGGTAGATAATTATTAGTTTTGCTCAAATTCTTACATAAAAATAAAAAAAACACACACACAAAAAAACTGAGTAAGAAGCTATGATATGGTTCAGGTAGCCGCTCCCTGTGTAATGAAACGAGTAGGAGAGATAAGATAATAGTGAACAAAACACAATCTCACTACCTTATGTAGTTCTGCTTTTTAACTAGTAAAACATGTGCGTTCATAAAAGGGGTTAGAATGTGGATGCTTAAAACAGCATACCTTTTTTTTTTCCTGAATCGATGTCCAGCAATGCATCATAACAAAACGAAATCCTTTGCAACTGTAAATTTCCAGAACTGTGAAACTATATAAAGTCTCTCAAATGTAAACACCTAACATTATGTACATCCAGCTGTTCATCATTGTGATACAGAGCACTATCCATTGCCTGACAAAGTTTCTATTTCGAGTTTTTTTTTTCCAAAGTCGTGTTGTTTGTACAGGTTTTGTAACAGCGGTTTGAAAACTACAGCTGCGCAGACACTGCAGCTCGAACAACTCATTTGACCACCATCTTTATCAAACTCCAGCCACGGGTAATCTAATCTATGTATTAGTCAGTGGTGGGTGACCGAGTTTAGTAAAAAAAAATACCCTGAATATTTATTTTTTTACCAAATTACCCTTTGTATTTTTTCATTATAAAAGTTTGTTGTTTTTAAATTGGATTTTTATACCATTTTATTGTTGTAACAACTAGTGTGTGAATCACTCAGAAAATATTGATTTGTGTTTGTATGAATTAATTTCATCAACATAATAGGCTCTCTGTATTTATTTTTTTGCTGTTTTATGAATGAGTATGAAAATCACCTTGGTGCCCTTGGGTTGGATTTTTACCCACTAGAACTGCCTTGGTGCACCAGTAGTATTGTCCATCCAGACAAGCACGTCTCCACTGAATCTCCTGTAAAAAAATCTGCAAGGCTAGAAATACTACCTGCAGTTCCAAAATATTTATATGGAGACCGTGCCACAGGGGTTTCCATACTCCTTGCGCTCCACTGCCATTCCACACGGTGCTCCAGCCGAGTCTGGATGCACCTATTGTGATAACTTCCCTTCTTGTAACACTGCCCAGCGCTATGCCTAAGCACAGGTGAGCAGGCTGTGTCCACCAGGATAGCGCCTGCAGACAGTGCCGAGACACTGTCAATAGGCGGCCTGGGTTCAATACAGGCTGAAAAACCCTGCTGTTGAACCAGGCTTAGAGAGAACGCAATCGCAGAAGAGCCAAAGAAAGGGTCTGGGAAGCTGCTGCCATCAAACCCAGAAGCCTCTGAAACGTCACTACTGTGAGCTTTTTGTTGAGCTGAAAAAGCTTCAAACAAGCGGCTATTCTCTGCACTCTGTCCTCCGACAGAGTGGACAGCATGGACCAGGAATCCAGACGCACTCCTAAATAGGAAGCTCTCTGCGAGGGTGTGAGCTAGCTATTTGCATGGTTCGCTGACAGACCTAACCAATGCAGGTGGTCTGAAACGAGTTCAAGCGTGAGCCTCTGCCTGCACTGGAGACTGAGCACAAATGAGCCAGTCGTCCGGGTAATTGAGAACTCTGATGCCTTGCAGTATCAATGGGGCCAGAATAGCCCCCATGCACTTCAAAAAGGCACAGGGAGCTATAGCAAGGCTGAATGGCAGTACCCAAAACTCATAAGCTGTCCCTTGGAAAGTGAACCTGAGGTACCTCCTGTGCCCTGGTCTTATGGGGATGTGAAAATAAGTGTCTTTTAAGTCTATCGTGGTGAACAAGTTGCCTGGCCTTATTGACTGTAACTGCTGCATAGTCAACAATTTGAACCTCTGTCTACTCAGATACAGGTTGACCTGCCTGAGGTCGAGGATTGGTCTGAGGCCGCCATCCCACTTGGTCACCAGGAAGTACCTGGAATAAAACCCTTTTTCCAAGTAAAGAGGATGAACTGTGTAAATAGCCTGCTTCTGTAGCAGGGCTGTCACATTGTACTCACTAACATTGTTGTCACGCCCTGAAATGGAGGGTGACCATGTCTTAATTGTAGAGAATAGCTGTGTCTGTACAATATTGATCACCCTGATGTCCGTGGTGCATTGACGCCAGTACTCCAGGTGGCTCCCTGAAAAGGGGCCCTGGGCCTGTGGCAGCAAATTACTAGGGCTGCTGCTTTTCCTTTGCGCTTGGCAGTGGAACTTATTGAAGTTTCCCTTTTGCGCAGCCGCAGGTCGGTTGTGAAAACCCCCTCTGGCTTTAGCAGGAGCCGGCTGTGCCGATCTCTGAGGCTGATGGAACCTTAGCCGCCAGTTGGGAGCTGGTCTATGTACTCGGGGAGGCCGCTTAGGAAGCAGGTGCACCAGTTCATTCGTAGACTCTCGCGCATGGTGTGAGCGCTGCAGCATGTCATCTACTGGAGGACCAAAAGTGTGTCCTGGAGTACTGGGAGCATCCAGTAAAAGTGCCTTGTCCCCATCAGCTACATGCGCTTGGGACAGAGCAGCCTTCTTGCGGCTACTAAAGCAGCAAAGTTCCTGCCCACTGCCTGCCCGTTCAACTTAGATATACGGAGCAGGTTCTTATTCACCAACCATAGCTCCTTGAGCTGCTGTGGTGTGGGTCTGTGGCTCTGAGAAAGAGACTTTAACAAACAGTTCCCTCTTAATTCGAAGACGACCACCAATGACATTATGTATGGGATATGCCTGCCCATTGGGTAGGTATCGCTGAGCTCTCTCTATACCAGAGCTGCCGATAGGCCCCTTCCTGGGATGATGCACTCAGTCCCACCCACTGAGGGAATAAAATTGTCATACTGAGGAAGCCATTTAACTTTTTCCTTCTCAAGGCGTGTTGATAGAAAGAACTTCTCGAGTCGAATCGTGTCGATTGTATTTCCCTTGCATTCGTGCTGAAAGCTGACTCGCCCCTTTCCTGGAGTCAACGACTTTGAAAAGACCAAGCCTTTTGCCTTTCTGTCTTTCAGCGGCCTCCTCGCTTGTGTGGTAGGCCGCTCTTTGTTATCTGTCTGTCGTTTGTGAGCGACTGCCTGTGCATTCACCTGCGAGTGGTTGTCTATTTCTTTCTGAGAGTACACAGTTCCTCCACGGGCCTAGGCCTTGCCGTATCCCTGCTGTTGAGTGAATCTTCCAGCCATGCTCTCCTCCATGGGGCTAGGCCTTGCCGCATCCCAGCTGTCGAGTAGACCTCGCCGGCTGAGTAGGCCCGCCCACCTTGTAAACAAACAGTGTGCTCTCCCCTATACTATTTACTGTGGTTTTTGCTGTCTGATTCAACTCGCCCACCGCGTCTTTAGCCCGTGTCCCCCTGGTGCACTCTACGCGCTGACCAGGTGTGTGTGACCGTGCGGTTAGGGTAGGCAAAATTACGTAGCTGCCCCCCCGGTGCTTCGGTAGCGCGGCACACTCATAGCCCTTGGTATTTAGGTATCTCGGTGCGCAAAGTGCTCATTGCATACGGCACATGGTGCCCAGCGCTACAGCATCAGTGCACAGCGCTGCACAGTACTCGGTGCATGTAGTGCTCGGTACGCACAGTGCACGGTGCACACGATGCTTGGTGCCACTTCTACACTAGTGCACAGGCATACGGTCGCGCACAGTACGCGGTGCACGCGGTGCCCATGGTACTCGATGCGCATGGTGCTCGGTACGCACGGTGCATGGTGCGCATGGTGTTCGGTACCCTCCGCTACAGCGCTAATGGGTGAGCGCACTGCATTGCACTATTAATCAAATATTGCAATGCAAATATCTTGCAGAGGATAAACATACCATCTGTGTGCGGTGCTTGGGTGTCCAACATGCCACCTTGGCCCTCGAGAGGGAGTGGCCTGCAGCATCTGTGCGGCTTTTCAGCCCCGGGTGAAGGAAGATAGGTTGTCGAGGGCCACGAAGGTGAGTTCTGCGTCCTCAGTGGCCGGACCGTCGGCGGCTCTTGGAGCCCCAGAGCCCCTCCTCCATGACCTGTCCCAGGACCCCCTGCTGGACATCCCCGATGCGCAGGCTTGACCGTAGTCACTGCCCACCTCTGCAGGCGAGAAGGGTGAAGCGTTCCAGGCAGGCAAGGGACATTATGGACCTCAAAGCCCAGATGGCCCAGGTCCTGGAGCTCTTTGCCAAACAGGCAACAGGCACATTTCCTAATATGCATATATATTTTAACATTATAAAATATGTTCTGTTGTCTTTTCCTTATTCAAACCTCCTCTCCATTGCTGCCCTCAAAGTGAGATGTTACACTCCAATATGTGGGCAAATTGCTCATGCCCATTATGGAATCAATAAAATATATTTTAAATTTACTTTACAAGAAATTAGCTCAAAATATAGTTATCTGGCCTATACCGCTTATAAATAATGTACATAACATTCAACACTTGTAAATTAATTATTATTTTAACCCTTTGTTTCATAGTTTGTATGGATGTTAAATATGTACATGTGCTTCTCTGCAGTACTGGTTACTATACCTGTAACACATTAAGCTGTTGGGGTGGATACATACAACATGCTGTATACAAAGTGCATTAGGTATGGTATAAGGCAACAGTCCTGTAAGGAAATGCAACAGGTTTGAGAAATGCAGCTGTAACTGCTATCTGCAAGGGTTATCAAACAATGTATGCAAACAGTAGTTCAATTTGAATTAACTCTGTGTTGCCTTCCTGTAAAAATAGAATGCTCCAGATAAAATGAAACCAAACAGATTTGAGGTGAGTGCTATAAAGCAACTCCTTTTGTATCATAACTACACTGTACTGTAAAGTGAATCCATTTAAGTAATTGAAAAATACTCTGACCTGTACTTAATGTGCGTCCTACTAAAAGCTGTTTCTTGTCCAGCCATTTATCAGTCAGGACTAGAACGCTTTGAAATCCACCTGCTTTCCTTACATATGATGAATCCTTGCTTTCAGTGTCAGTCTTTCCAAGTGGTATCTGCTTATGGCAAATGGTTTGTATCACTCATACTATTTTCGGATTCACAAACAACAACTACACACACATTTGTCCATCAACCATAATGAGAATCTGAGACATTAATCTGCTGTCAAATGTTTCACACTCAAATGCATATTCTTAATACTTCAATTAGTAATGTAAGCCAACATATTGCCAAATTATTAGTACAGAATTATTTATATCCCTAAGTTAGTTATGGCAATGTAGTAGCATAAATTATAAATTTTTAAGTATCATTAAAAAAGTCTGCTGTGCATTCAAGATTAGACTGTTTGTCCACCAGAGTCTATGTACTTGTGTAAAGGTATGATATGTCACTGAATTAACAATTTATTTAATATTGTCACTAAGTTCAAATATAGCTCAAAGCCATCGAAAGAGCAAAAGTTACCATTATATAAGTAATTGTTTCTGATTGTTTCAAGGAACAGAACTGTTTGGACAGTATCTGCTGTGAAAAATAAACTCCTTACCATCGCTGCCCATTGTGTGAGATCAAGGTTTAAGAAAGAAAATTACATATTAACTAACATTGTATTTAAACATTGCGGGGGTATCAAAATACTGACATTTCTGTCTGATATCAAGCATGAGCAGGTCATAAAAAGCAAAATACTGAGTGTATAGGAAAACCGTTGCTAAGACACTTCATAAGTGTTATCACATATGCAAAATGCCCTGCCTTTGAATGCACCAGCAAAACCAAGTACAAACTGCTTCCCCTCCTAAGAAGAGAACAGCTCAATACGTGCTGCTGGAGAAATGTAGCACTGGGGAGTGAAGCCTGGCCTCTGCATCCTGACTTCATGCCCTTCATTACAATGCAATGCTACAATAGCTAATAAGATGTGTGGTGCAAAACTTGGAAACGAGTCATCCTCCCAATTTAAAATGTTTCTAAAAGCTGTGAGTTTCCAAGTAACTGTTACATTCCTGGCGGTCCTATAAAAACCACAGGCGCACGACTGGAGAGCATTGGTCCAAGTTTGGAGTGTCTGTGAACAACTTCACGGGGCATAAAAGAAAAAGGAAAGTGCCTTGCTTCAGAACATCCTCTTTTCACAGGACTTCTCTCAACAGAATAAGCCAAAACAAACATTCACATCAACCATGAGAGGCACCTCTTTTTCCCAGAAGACTTTGTCAGTCAGTGGCTCCAGCAGGATGCGAGTTCAGAGCCCATCTCCCTCACGCTGTGGAGGGGCAGGCTTCCGCTCCACCTCTACCGACTCCCGCAGAGGGGCCTCTTACAGTGCTACCTCTCGGGGCCGCTCAGGCTTCCAGGGCTCCGCAGTTGAAGTTGGTACAGAAATCCACCGGGCCAACGAGAAAGAGGAGATGCAGGAGCTGAATGTCCGATTCGCCAGCTACATCGAGAAGGTACAGAACCTACAGCAAAGGAACACTGCCCTACAGGCGGAGCTGGCAGACCTGCAGGCCTGTTTCAAGGGGGGCCCGACTGCCGTTGGAGAAGAGTATGAGCTGCAGTTTAAGGAAATGAAGAACCTAATAGAGTTGCTGACAAAAGAGAAGGGAGCAGCCGACATTGAGAGGGGGTATATCGAGGAGGAGATTGAGGTATGGACACTGAAGTGTGAAGAGGAGCTGGAACTCAAGGGTGAGGCATTATTTTCAATCATTTGTTTTTCAAAATCTTCATGAAAGGGTTATCACAATAAGAGTTTTGTCTTGAAATTGGAGTCTTAATGAGGGTAGAAATCAACCCTGTTAAAACCTTAGCTAGATATTTCGGACTTGTCAAAGGACTCATTTTTATTTTCTTTAAGGAGCTTAAGGACTAGGACTTCCATAGCCATAATCTTTTGAGAAACAAATTTGCTTCCCCGTGAAAAGCTAGTGGTACTAGTATAGCCACTCCCTTCTTCAAAGATTTGACCTATTATGACAGACCAGTCTTATCCTACATTTTAAGTAAATAACATCAGTAGTTGGCAAAACTATATTTTCTACTAATGCCTTCTTCATTGAAAATTAAAGCAGTTACTTATGTGTGAACCTAGAGTAGGTTTTGAGGTTTCCCATGACAGCTCCTATGACAAACAATTCAGATTCCGATATGCCTTTTGTACTCCTGTACTACTAATATCTCTTCAATAAGTGGATACCACTTGCCTTAGTTCATGCCTTAGTCAGTTGGCAATGGTTCCAATCTGTAAATCCTCTTTCTTTAAACCAGAGGAGGCAGAGAGGATCCTACGAGAGTTCCGCCAGGATGTGGACAATGGCACCTTACAGAAAGCTGAGCTGGAGAAGCGGGTTGAGCAGTTGGTGGCAGAGATTGAGTTCCTGAAGAAACTGCATGATGAGGAGGTAGCTGACCTCCTGAAGCAGATTGAAGACTCCAAGATAACCATCAAGCTGGATTCAAGCCGACCAGACCTGGCAGCCTACTTACGCAGGGTCCGAGCCGAGATCGAGCAGGTCGCTGCCAAGAATGTCCAGGAGGCCGAGCATTGGTACAAGAGCAAGTTTGACACCCTGAAGGAGCATGCTTCCAAGCATGAGGAGCAAATGAAGTCCATTAAAGAAGAAATCACCATCTTCCAGTCCCAAGCCACAGACCTGCAAAACGAAATCGACAGACTGAGAGGTCGCAACAGTGTTCTACAGCAGCAACTAGAAGATATGGAAGCAAATCATCTGGATAGGGTGGCTAACTTGCAGGACATCATTGCCCAGCTCGAGTGCCAGCTGAGGGAGACCAAGTCTGAGATGGCTAAATACATGCAGGACTACCAGGAACTTCTCAACATCAAACTGAAACTAGACGCAGAGATCGCCACCTACAGGAAACTGCTGGAAGGAGAGGAGCAAAGGCTGGGGATTTCTTCAGAGAGTGCCTCAGGTAACTAATCCGATTTTCCTTAAATCCATTTCAGTCAGATCCAGCTTCAACTACCTGTCATTCAGTCGTGACTTTTAGGATATGAAACCTAAAATTGTAGATGGGTTATCTTAGGATCAAGATAATTATCTCAGAATCTTGACACATTACAGTGCTTTAAAACATCAAATTTCCTTTTATAAGCAACTATAAAGTGCAAGAAAAGTATAAAGCTATATAATACCATTAAAGAAATAACCCTTTGGCCTATATTATTTCCCATTTCCATATTCTATGGTGCTATTCAAACTAATGACACTATATATATATATATAGTGTTATTAGTTTGAATAGCAGCATAATATAGGAAAGAATATAGGTCAAAGGGGTATTTCTTTAATGAATAAATTCCATAATATTCATAGGTTACTGCTTTTAGACTCTGTTAAACTTTAAACTATTAAATAGCTTCCTACACTGCTGAAATAACAGTTTTGTTTTGATATGCAATTCAATATATATATATATATATATATTACTTCATTTTTCCTCTCTCCTCTTTGCTCAAGCAATAACAAAGGAAGAGAGAACTACTTCAGTTACACGTAAAGTGGAAACCCACACGGCCACCAAGGTTACAGCCTGAGACCCGACTGACCAGCATAGAAGCAAACCCATCCCTGAAAAACCTACAGCCAACAACTGATGAAGCCTCAATTGATTTCGTCATTACTCCCTAGATGCAGATGATGTGCACATTTTTCGTTAAAATGTGATGTCCTGTATGAAAACCTATACTCTCTAAGTAATCAAAATGATATGAATGTTTACATGCATATACCACAAACTAGAGTGTTACCTCTTAATAAAGCTTGACATGAATGCACTGCATTGTTGCTGGTTATTTAAAAATAATAAGACACCCTTTTTGTTACTTTGAGCAAGGATCATATTAAAAAAGTACTCTGGAGTGATTGGATTTATGTGCAGAAAATATAAACACAACATGAACATACAAACATAAAGAAAAACACATTTGTTGTATTCTATAGTAGATCATGATATATGTTGGTGTCTTTAACAAACAGCTTTTTCTACAAGGGCTCAAACCTTGAGACTTTTTATGTTCAAGCATAAATGGATAAAATGTCTGGGTCTATATTTCGCATTTTTAAAACAGTGTCGCATGACCTCAGAGATTTTACAAAACAAGTATACTCCCTTAAAGGGGGTCACAGCAGGTCTTAGGCAAATCATTTTTTGGTTATATTCATATATGGCTGAATGAGCAGATTTTTTTTTTTGCCAGAAATGCCAGATTTGACATTTCTAAAAAAAAATAAAAAACCATTAAATTAATAGACCTTATTGAACTAGTTGAACAGTTATTTTGGTATCAATTGTTTTCTCTTTGACTGTAGAATGTAAATCAACCCCTTACTTGCTTAACTGTACAGTGGAAATAAACAAAAGTGCAATTCTTGCAACCCCCTCCCCCCACCACCACCACATGGATTGTGTTCAAATTCACAGGGTTGTTAGGTTATGACCCTTTAGTGAATCTCTGAAAGTTTTCTCTTGATTTGTTTGTTGTGAGCCCTGAAAGGACCAGAGGCCAGAGCTGCGAGAGTTGAGCTTGGCTAGTAGAGACAGGATTAGGATAGAGCCTATGTAGAGGCAAAGCGCATCAGCTGGGAAAGTACAGGTGTGGCCGGGGGTCCCCTCTGGCTTCCTGTGAGAGCCTCTGCCATATTGGCATATGGGTGTGTGCCAGAACCCGAGGCAGGGGGAGTGAGCTTCACTGCCCCCCCAAAGATAGGACCCCCGGCTTCCGCAAACCTCACCGTGAAGAAAGACTGCTTACTGCACACGTAAAATAAAAGTTAGAATGACAACATAAAAGGTTAGTAACACAACTATGGATTGGAGGCCGTCTGTACTGTGGAGAGGAAAAATAACCCATTAAGTTTTAAAATGGGGGAAAACCTCTGGTGGACCTGGCAGAGAGGGCACACCCACTCCGGGCATGCTAACAATTAACTGCTGGGCTACTGCAATGCCTGAGGGAGATGTTCTGATGTAAGTCTCTACAGCTGCTGACCAGCTCCCCATGTTCTTAATAAGGTGCTGGTTTACTCCTGTGCTTGCTGCTGAGGTAGCTGCTCCTATACCGAAGGAGTGCGGTGTATAGAATTGAGGGGTAAGCCTGCCCTTGAGGTGAGTACAGATAGATGAGAGGAGAACCAGAGTCTTGTGATAATTGTCCTGGATACATCTGTGAACAGCGGGTCTGATGGGAGAGCATAGTTCCTTGTGGCTAGATATTTAGATAGGGATGAAAAAGGGCATTTTTGAAAGTTGAATAAGCTACCCTTGCCGGAGTTGATCAGTTTTGGATATTCTGAGATATAGAAGGAAGTGGCTGTCAGAGACCGGTGACAAGTCAGAATGCCTAAAGATGGAAAACTGTTCACTGATGGAACTGTGAACTCAGCGCATCACATGAAGCCGAAACATGCTGTTAAGCACAGTGTTTCCATCGTGAGGCCGTTATCAGCTGTCTAGTTGGAGAGGATGCAGGCAGGCTCTTTACCATCCCTCTGAGCATCAGGCGTACTACTGGAATTGAAGGCAAGGGAGGAGATGAAATGGACTTGAGGCGGTACTGGTACTGGATGCCGGAGATGTATCACCGGATTGATGATGCAGCCAGTTTGAGAATGTCTCTGAGATAGACTATAAATGCTAGCAAGATTTCTTGATTGAATGAATTAAGCAGGATCCGATTCTGAGCGCAGAAATTGGAGAAGGCTGCCCATGCTGTCGCGTAGGTATCTCTGGTGGATGAAGCCAGAGCTGCAGCCATGTATTGGTGCGCCGACAGAAGCAGGTTGGATAGAGTTGAGTTCATCGGAATGTCAGACAGCTGAAAGGGGGTACCTGGAGTGGTGAGGGATTTGCTGCTGGAACCAGGCTGCGGAATTTCCGAATCTGAAAACAGGACAAAGCATTGGCAGCGTTATTGAATATGCCCGTTATGTGGCGAGCTTGAAAAATAAAGTTATTTGCTACTGATATCCAAAGTAGGCATCTGATTAGTTGCATGATTATAGGGGAAGATGAGCGGCCTTTATTGATTATGTGAACCGTGGATGTATTGTCACTGAAAAACAATATTGATTTCCGGGGCCACAGATGACCCCATAGAGAGGCGGCCACGACTATGAGGTATAGTTCCAGCAAGGTTGATGATTTTTGATGAGCTGGGAGTGATTGAACCTCCTGTGGCCATGAGCCAAAGGTTGTTGTAAAATAGTGATAGACCGTTCCAGTTTCCAAGCAGTGTGATCCACATCTATATGTCCTTCATGGCTTCTGAGGGGATTTGGATGGAGGCATTGAGATTTTGCATGGTTGTAGAGAAGGTTAGGAGATGTGATATGAAGGTCCTCCCTTGGGGGATGATGCGTATTGCATAACTGTAGTGTCCGAGGAGAGAGAGTTCTCTCTCTTTGATCGTTTTTGCTTTTTGGAAAGTTTTGATGAGCTGGCACAGACGCTCCAATTTGTCAGGGGGAGGCGAGCCTCAAACTTGATTGTGTCGAGGATAATTCCAAGGAATTCGAGGCAGTTGGTGCGTCCTTTGCTTTTATTCCTCCTAGAGTGGAACGCCCAGGGAGGAGAACAGCATTTTTAGTTGTGAGATAGCTTGAGCTGGAGGTTGTGATACTGGGGATATGAGGAGGAAATCATCCTGGAAATGCAAGAGAAATGGTACGTGGTATTCGCTTAACAGAATCCAGCAGAGTGCTTCTGAAAGTGAATGGAATATTTTGGGGCTGCTGCGGCAGCCGAAGGTTCATTGCTTTGAAAAGTAATGTGCGCCTTGCCAGGAAATTCCAAATAGGTGTCTCAGAGAGGGCTGGATGGGCATCACTTTAAATGCGTCTGTGATGTGGGCTTTTGCCAGCCATGCGCCATGCCCTGCTATTTTTTATGAATTTAATGGTATCTGATAGAGTGATGTATTGTAGAGAGAACTGTTCATGTGGAATTAGTGCATTAATGCTGCAGGTGGATTGACCACAAGGAGCTGAAAGATCGATTATCAGGTGCTTCTTCCCTGATATTTTTCATGTAGCTATGCCAATTGGGTTGATTCTGTTTTCCAGGAACGGTGGGGAGGGGAAGGTGCCAGCCATAAAGCCCATTTCGATTTCTTTTTGAATGAGGGTGGAGACAGCTTGTGTTTCCGAAGTGGCGGATCTGAGGTTTTTGCAAATAAAGGAGGAGGCTGGGAGGCTGGTGATACCTGTGTGGAAGCCATGTTGTAGCCCGTTTATTAGTAATTGTAATTGGTTTGTAATTGAGTTGGTGCTGTATAAGCCTCCATTGCTGGACCTGGGGCAGAGGCGGCTGCTGAAGCGTAGCTGGCCTGCTGGCCTCTTGGAGCTGTATCCTATCTAGATCAAATTCACATTAAAATTTTAAATGTAAAATGTGTAACTACAAAATTGGAGGGGATCACTTTCATATCATTAATGCGGTTAAGAATATCATGTGTCAGATGCAAATGAAGGTAATTTACAAACAAAAGATTGTAGATAAAAATCTATGTATTGGCATAATGGTTCAATGACTGAACCTATACCTGCGACAAGGAGGACGTATTGGATGTTTATGGATTTTAGGAAGACGGTCGGATAGGATGTTTGACTTTTAAGAAATCATATTCTGTCTTGCTAACTGTGGCAATGTGCCCCGCCCCTGTGTGCATTTCTGTGTTATATGTTGCGTGTGGTGTGTTAATGTCGCTGTATACATATGGCTGCACGGGATATAAATGGGTGTGTGCAGCACAAGTTATTTAAAATGTATTGCACTTCACTTCACGTGCATTTAAAGTATTTAATATGTGAGCATGGGGTTGCACATAATTAGTTCACGTGCTGGGATTCAAGTGAATAATTAATTAGTAATTGAATCCCGGCAAACAGTATATATAGATGCACGTTTTACTCACTCTAGGTTGTGTGTTCGTGAGTGGAGAACGGGTGTGGAGAGGCTGTAAAAACTAAAAAGAAACTAAAAATAACAATTGCTATTGCGCGCTGGAAGCACCAGTGCGGTTTGTCTGTTTGTCCACTTTGTTTCTCTGTCTATTTACTTTGGCCATCGCGCCGTTTTGTTTGTTCAGTCTGTGTTTTCTGTTGTGTACAACCTTTTTATTTGAAATAAACTGGCACATGCAAGCGCCTTCATCATTTCACTGTCCTGTGTGTGTTTCCTTTCCTGGGTCTGACATAAGAACATAAGAACATAACAAAGTTTACAAATGAGAGGAGGCCATTCAGCCCATCTTGAAGCAACCTCCACACCTCACCCTCTCTTAAAAGGAGTCCCCCAAGGGTCAGTCTTGGGTCCTCTCCTGTTCTCTCTCTACACCCGCTCCCTGGGCCCCCTCATCGCATCCTATGGTTTCTCATACCATTTCTATGCTGATGATGCTCAGATTTTCCTCTCCTTCCCCACCTCTGACTCCACCATCTCCTCCCGTATCTCTACCTGTCTGTCTGCTATTTCCTCCTGGATGCACTCGCATCACCTCAAGCTCAACCTCTCTAAATCTGACCTCCTTTTCTTTCCCTCCTCCTCCCCTCCTCTGATCTCTCTATCTCTGTTCCTCTGGAATCTACCACACTCTCTCCCTCTTCCTCCGCTAAGAACCTCGGAGTCACCCTGGACCCCTGCCTCTCTTATTCCCAGCACATCTCCACTCTGGCACGCACTTGCCGATTCATCCTGAGCAACATCCGAAGAATCCGACCCTTCCTCACCAACTATGCCACCCAGCTCCTGGTCCAGGCCTTGGTACTCTCCCGCCTAGACTACTGCAACTCCCTCCTGGCTGGCCTCCCCTGCGTCCGCCACCCATCCGCTCCAGCTCATCCAGAACTCCGCTGCCCGCCTGGTGTTCTCTCTGCCTCGCTTCTCCCACGCAACTCCACTACTCCGCTCACTCCACTGGCTCCCGATAACCGCTCGCATCCAGTTCAAGACTCTTGTACTAGCCTACAGATGCCTTGACCAGACTGCACCCAGCTACCTCCAGTCCCTCATCTCTCCCTACACCCCCACTCGACCTCTCCGCTCCGCCTGCACTAGAAGACTGGCTCTACCTCCTCTACGCTCCCCTGCCTCCAGAGCCCGCTCCTTCTCCACCCTCGCTCCGCAGTGGTGGAATGACCTACCTACAGATGTCAGGACCGCCCAGTCCCTGACCACATTCAGCGCCTCCTTAAGACTCACCTCTTCAGACAGCACCTGTAGAACTCCTCTGTTTCTCCCCTGGGTCACTTTCACCCTTCCTTATATGTGCTTTACTTACTCTTATCTGCCCCCTATTTTACTGCATTTAATCCTGTACTTCAGAGTACTGTAATCTGCCAAGTGTTTAATCTGTAGTATTTGGTATTTAATCATATCTTGATGTAACTATCACGGTCACTTTTATCTGCTGTATTATTGAATTGTATTTTGTCACACTTGTACTTGCTTGAACTAATCATTGTATTTATCTTGCTCTTATTGTATTATTACTTGTACTGTAACACTTGAAATGTATTTGCTTACGATTGTAAGTCGCCCTGGATAAGGGCGTCTGCTAAGAAATAAATAATAATAATAATAATCTTGCTCGTTTGGTTGCTAGTAGCTTATTGATCCCAGAATCTCATCAAGCAGCTTCTTGAAGGATCCCAGGGTGTCAGCTTCAACAACATTACTGGGGAGTTGGTTCCAGACCCTCACAATTCTCTGTGTAAAAAAGTGCCTCCTATTTTCTGTTCTGAATGCCCCTTTATCTCATCTCCATTTGTGACCCCTGGTCCTTGTTCCTTTTTTCAGGTCAAAGAAGTCCCCTGGGTCGACATTGTCTATACATTTTAGGATTTTGAATGTTTGAATCAGATTGCTGTGTAGTCTTCTTTGTTCAAGACTGAATAGATTCAATTCTTTTAGCCTGTCTGCATATGACATGCCTTTTAAACCCGGGATAATTCTAGTTGCTCTTCTTTGCACTCTTTCTAGAGCAGCAATATCCTTTTTGTAACGAGGTGACCAGAACTGAACACAATATTCTAGGTGAGGTCTTACTAATGCATTGTAAAGTTGTAACATTACTTCCCTTGATTTAAATTCAACACTCCTCACAATATATCCGAGCATCTTGTTGGCCTTTTTTATAGCTTCCCCACCTTGTCTAGAGGAAGACATTTCTGAGTCAACATAAACTCCTAGGTCTTTTTTATAGTTCCCTTCTTCAATTTCAGTATCTCCCATATGATATTTATAATGCACATTTTTATTGCCTGCATGCAATACTTTACACTTTTCTCTATTAAATTTCATTTGCCATGTGTCTGCCCAGTTCTGAATGCTGTCTAGATCATTTTGAATGACCTTTGCTGCTGCTGCTTACTATACCAGAATCTAAATCATTAATGTAGATTAGGAATAGTAGAGGACCTAATACTGATCCCTGTGGTACACCACTGGTTACCTCGCTCCATTTTGAGGTTTCTCCTCTAATCAGTACTTTCTGTTTTCTACATGTTAACCACTCCCTAATCCATGTGCATGCATTTCCTTGAATCCCTACTGCGTTCAGTTTGAGAATTAATCTTTTATGCGTGACTTTGTCAAAAGCTTTCTGGAAATCTAAATAAACCATGTCGTATGATTTGCAATTATCCATTGTCGAGGTTGCATCCTCAAAAAAATCAAGCAGGTTAGTTAGACACAATCTCCCTTTCCTAAAACCATGCTGACTGTCTCCCAGGATATTGTTACCATAGAGGTAATTTTCCATTTTGGATCTTATTATAGTTTCCATAAGTTTACATATAATAGAAGCCAGGCTTATTGGTCTGTAGTTACCTGGTTCGGTTTTGTCTCCCTTTTTGTGGATTGGTATTGCTTTTGCTATTTTCCAGTCTGTCGGTACAACCCCTGTGTCAAGAGACTGTTGCATGATCTTGGTTAGCGGTTTGTAAATAACTTCTTTCATTTCTTTGACTACTATTGGGAGGATCTCATCCGGCCCAGGGGATTTGTTTATTTTAAGAGCTCCTAGTCCCTTTAACACTTCTGCCTCTGTTATGCTAAAGTTATTTAAAATTGGATAGGAACAGGTCGACATGTGGGGCATGTTGTCCGTGTCCTCCTTTGTAAAAACCTGTGAAAAGTAATCATTTAATATATTTGCTATTTTTTTTCTTCATCTATGATTTTGCCATTTGTGTCTCTTAGACATTTAACCTCCTCTTTGAATGTTCTCTTGCTGTTATAATATTGGAAAAACATTTTGGAATTGGTTTTAGCACCCTTAGCAAAATTGATTTCTATCTCTCTCTTGGCCTTTCTAACTTCCTTTTTGACTTGTGTTTGCAGTTCCAAGTACTCTTTCTGTGTACTTTGTTTTTGGTCCCTTTTAAACACTCTGTAAAGTGCCTTTTTTCGCTGAATATTTTTTTAATTGATCTGTTAAACCATTTTGGCCATTTTGTTTTAGATTTGTTTGTTTTGCGCCTCTAGTATTACATTTTTAAAAAACAGCCATCCTTTTTCTGTGGATGTTTTCTCTATTTTACTCCAATCTACTTCTGTTAGGTGAGATCTATGGGCATGCTGTTTTGATTGCTCGTTTGTTCTAAAAAGCGGGATGTATGTCCCCCTTCTGTGTCACTTTGGTCTGTAAATTCCTGTTCACTAGCTGATGAAACCAAAAAATCCTCAGATATACGTTTTCTGAAATGTGATTTATGTTTCTTCTGTACTCCATTCCATTGATATATTGTTTCTTCTTTGTAATCTGTGACACCTCTAAGACATTTTTTCAACTTGTATTCTTTTAATTCTTTTTGGAAAACATTTATTGTCTCTGTGATTGTTTTCATCTCACTATAAGCTGCATGGTCCTTTTTCTTTTTCAGTTGTAGTTCCAATTGTACCACCTCTTTTGTAAGATTGTCTTGGAATTGGATTTCTCCCAGTAAACATCATAAGGTTGGCCCAACGCTGGTTTTAGGTCGAATCACTTGGTTTTGTTGGCGTTGGCAAACTAACCAAACGCCGATGTTAGCCCAATGCAGAATTCTGTCTCCTCTTAAGAAACGTCCAAATCCATCAGTTCCAGAGAAACGTCTTTTGAGAGGCTGATTTGAGACGCTCTTAATACTTTGGTAAGTTTTGTTTTTTACTCATTGTAAGTATATATGTATATAAAATGTATATGTTTATTGTTATCATGAATATTTATTGAATAAAGGAACCATTAAGTGTCCTGTTTTATGAATTGTTAATTTGTGTTTAAATGTTTTGTTTTTCTTTCATAATAATTATTGTAACCATGTAGTTTATAACTGGTACTATGTGTAGCTAATTTAACATAATATTCACAGAGTCCAATCATTATATATATATATATATATATATATATATATATATATATATATATATATATATATATATATATATATATAGTATATATTTATTTAGCAGACGCCTTTATCCAAGGCAACTTACAGAGACTAGGGTGTGTGAATTATGCATCAGCTGCAGAGTCACTTACAATTACCCCGAAAGACGGAGCACAAGGAGGTTAAGTGACTTGCTCAGGGTCACACAATGAGTCAGTGGCTGAGGTGGGATTTGAATCGGGGATCTCTTTACAAGCCCTTTTCTTTAACCACTGGACCACACAGCCTATATATATATATATATAAAGCAAGATAACAATGACAGACAATAGTGCTGTCCAAATGGTCTGAGGTACAATATTGAAAATAATCTGATTCAACTGTAAATAATGAAAGAATGTAATAAATACACAAATAATGTTTATTATATTATACAATCATGATTTTATTGACATGTAACAGTTACTGTATTAGTATGCCGCAAGTTGTCTGAGGTAAAATATAAAAATGTTTTTGTCAAATTCAATCACCTGATTCGCGCCCCTGAGTTTCCGTCTTGAGACACAGACAGGGGAACCAGGTGGAAGGGGGGGGTAAAATGACAAAAGTTCTTCATACAATTATCCTTTGTAATATATAATAAAAAAGTGATAGCCTACACATTTTACTTGTGGAACTTTATTCATATATATGTAATTGTTATTTATAAATATTGTAAAAGTATAAGAAAGAAAAAACATGAAATCCATTTGTGGCAGAGCAGGGCTCTGCCCTTGGAAATACTGGCAGGGATGGAGTTAAATTCTCCTCACCTGCCCAGGTTGATTACATCAGGTGGGAGCAATCAAGGAATTAATTATTCAATTAATCACTCAGCCACCTAGCATAAAAGGAGGCCTCAGCCGCCCAGTAAGGGGAGAGAGTTCTAGAAGGAAAGGAATTAAGAGTGGATTTGTGCTGTGTGTGCTGTGTGTGCTGTGTGTGCTGTGTGTGCTGTGTGTGCTGTGTGTGCTGTGTGTGCTGTGTGTGCTGTGTGTGCTTGTTTGTTTTTGAATCCAGTGAAGGTAATGCCCAGCCTGGAAGCCTTATTCTTTTGTAAGTTTCATTTTGTGTGTATTTTGTGTTTTTGAAACCTTTTTGTTTGGCCCTTGTGCCGGTTTATTTGGTATTTTTGTATATTAAAAGCTTTATTTTTGAACTTTCACACTGTCTCTGAGTCTCAACCTCTGTCATCCTGTCACATCTGGTGTCAGAAATGGGATAACGCCACCTGGAGGCTCAGGGCAGTATTTTTTTTTTGTTTTTTTGAGTTTTGCGGGGAAAAAAAGGGCAGAAGAAGCAGGCAGTGGCAGCAGCATCAAAAGCTGCTGCCACCCCAGCTGGAGGACCCAGCTAGCCTTTTTCCCTGGTGTCGGAAGGAGGACCACCGCTGGAGATCCTGCCCAGAGGTGCCATCAGCGGACTGGTGTGGGCGCTGCGAGGTCTACTGCCACAACTGGGCAGGATGCTCCTATGCCCTGGAGGAGGCAGATGACAACTGGGAGTTGTTTTTAAAAAGGCTCGCGGCAGAGTTGTGCCCCGGCTGTGGAGCATATGGGCACACAGTGGCTATCTGCCCCACCCAAACAGAGGAGAGGAGAAGGAGGCAGAGAGGAAGGAAGACATGGGAGGAAGAGGAGTGGTGCACCCAATGCATGCAGTATGTGCATGAGGAGCACCACTGCCTGGAGGTGTTACAGGACACAGACCTGGAGTGGGAGGAGCCCGAACGTCCTGCGCCTGAGTGGGAGGAGCCCGAATGTCCTGCGCCTGAGTGGGAGGAGCCCGAACGTCCTGCGCCTGAGTGGAGTGGAGTGGAGTGGAGTGGAGTGGAGTGGAGGGGGGGGGGGAGTTTGGCCTGCGTACTTTGTACATGGGGGGAGGTGTGTGGCAGGGCTCTGCCCTTGTAAATACTGGCAGGGATGGAGTTAAATTCTCCTCCCTGCCCAGGTTGATTACATCAGGTGGGAGCAATCAAGGAATTAATTATTCAATTAATCACTCAGCCACCTGGCATAAAAGGAGGCCTCAGCCTCCCAGTAAGGGGAGAGAGTTCTAGAAGGAGAGGAAGCAATAGTGTTTTTCTGTGTGTGCTGTGGTTTTTGTTGCTGTGGTTTTTGTTTTTGTAATGCCCAGCCTGGAAGTCTTATTCATTTGTAAGTTTCATTTTGTGTGTATTTTGTGTTTTTGAAACCTTTTTGTTTGGCCCTCGTGCCGGTTTATTTGGTATTTCTGTATATTAAAAGCTTAATTTTTGAACTTTCACACTGTCTCTGAGTCTCAACCTCTGTCATCCTGTCACACCATTCTATCCAATGATATGCTTTTCAAATATGTACTGCAAAGTATGGTGGCCTACTAAGTCCAAAGAACAACGCACATTATACTGTGTAGCCTTAAGCGTTTTACATTTAAAATAAAAAGCATTTTAGGATTTGTTAAACTAAAATATTTTGTGTAAAAGGACAATGTTAAATATATACCAATTCAGAGTATAAATAGTGTTTTTTTGTTTTTCTGAGGCGAAGGCTTTTAAGAAAAATTTGTACTTTTATGATAATATATTCCAAGCAATACAGTCAGAAGTTCAAATGTATAGTTTACAAAAGGTAAAAAATAAAAAAAGATCTCAACTAAGACTGACTGAAACTGTGTATTTTTTTAAAAATATATATTCAGACGGACACAATGCAAGTTGTTACGGAGTGCCGTTATTATTTATTTGCCAGACTCATTTGTACAAGGCAATTCACACAAGAATGTAGTAAAATAACGACTTCTATAGTAAAATAAGCGATTACACAACACACAAAAAGCTGGAAGTCTAAGGTCAAGAGACTTGACCGGATCACAGCACATGAAAACAGTTATACCAGACAACCAAGCTGAGAGAACCAATAATAAAAGTAAATGTAGATTGAACATTGATTAAATTTGACACTTAACATTTAAACTTCAGAAATTAGGTTTAAAGTTTAACATTTTTATTACAATACAAATATGAAGGAACACACAATCAAATACTTTCCACATGAACTAGAAGTTTTATACAACAACTTATTGTAGCCAACTGTTTATTTGTTTATTATTTGTTTATTTAGCAGACGCCTTTATCCAAGGCAACTTACAGAGACTAAGGTGTGTGAACTATGCATCAGCTGCAGAGTCACTTACAACTACGTCTCACCCGAGAGACAGAGCACAAGACTTGAATTCAATATGTCGATAGAATGCAGCATGTAAATCAGGCAAACAAAACTAATTTCAATGCACATTAAATGTAGCTACCTTAATAAAAATAAACTGACCTGCTCACAGAAGCATCTAATTTAAGGTATCTATATTTGCACTAAGACTCCAAGCGGTAGGCTACAACACCCCTTTGAATTCAGGTGCTTATTATTATTATTATTATTTATTATTTGTTTATTTAGCAGACGCCTTTATCCAAGGCGACTTACAGAGACTAGGGTGTGTGAACTATGCATCAGCTGCACAGTCACTTACAATTACATCTGACCCGAAAGAGCACAAGTGACTTGCTTAGGGTCACACAATGAGTCACTGGCTGAGGTGGGATTTGAACCAGGGACCTCCTGGTTACAAGCCCTTTTCTTTAACCACTGGACCACACAGCCAACTGTATAATTAACACATTGTATTTTTCTAATGATACATAACATTTATAAACAAACATCGTTACCAGGGTCTTGTCATCTCATTTTACAGATATCTGAGTTTGCAACACACGTGTCAGTTGAAAGGTGTGTTTTTTATTTATTTATTTATTTTTATTTAAGAAGTATACAACTGTATGCATTTGACTTAAATACTGCTAAAGGTAAAAATCCTGTTTCGAAAACAGCCACAGAAATACAAATCTACGAGATGAACTGGCTTCGGAATGGTGGGAGACAGCAGTGCAGTGATGCCAGACAAAATGTGGAAGGGGATTTTTAGGTGGTGTTTTTTTTTTTTTTTTTTTATAGTTGAGCAGTTTATAGTTATTTGTTTTACCCAGCAACAAAGTTCTTGTTTAGTTTTCTTTTTGATTGTATTGCTTCCTAAAGTTAAAATGTCTGTAAAAATACGTCTGAAAATAAATAAATATTTTAACCAATAAATGGCATGTTTGTTACATAAACAGTAATTTTAGAGTTGTTTAAGCATTGATATATTTTATGATATGATAACCCACCACTCTTATGTGCAATTTATGTGCAATTTAATGCTAATATAGCCCCATAATATATTCCGGTACACAGGGTGATATATTCAAAAATCCGAATACATAAGCTAACATCAAAAAAGAGCTATATAAACAAATAGCCCATAAATGCAATAATAAAGCAACATTTCACAATATAACATACAAAAAACAACAATTAACAAAATCTCAAAAACCTGGCAGCATGTCCCCCCGCTCATTTAAAAAAAAGAAAAAGATATGACTAGATAAATGTGCTTTTGTTCCATTATTGTATTAAATTAGTTGTTATAAATAGTACCACCTAAATTAATCACGGTTATTAATACACCTACTGTACGTTGAGCAAACGTGGTATTCAATGAATTGCTAACGTAAAAACAACGCTGGACCACCGTTGGCCCAACGTGATGTTTACGTCGCCAAACAACGTTGTGCCGATGAGCAAAAATATGTTGGCCCAACGTTGGATCACGACGTAGGCCCAATGTAACGCCTGATGTTATACCAACGTTGGGCCAACGTTATGATGTTTACTGGGCTCTTCTATCTCCACTATTCGAAGAGAGTTATTGCATGCCACATCAATTTGGTTTCTTTCTTTTTGAGATTTACCCAGTTGTTGACTTGATTCTGGATCGTAATCTCTGGGTCAGTGGTTTGCAATATATTTTCAAAGGCTGAATGTGACATAATAATACCATTACCGTGTTCATCTGAATATGAGAGTGTGGAAGGGTGGTGGGCAATTCACTGACACACACGGGAGACAGAAGGTTTTATTTGAAACACCGCACGGGTGCCAAGTTTTATTTTGGGAATTTTCTTTTTTTTTTATTTGTATTATTTGTCACCAGATGGCGTTGGTGCTGCAACTGCCCTTATACCAACGATGATAAGCAGGGGTTGCACTTCTATCCGACAGCACACACAGGTGCTCTAAAATAATAATGAAAACCAAAGGTGAAATAAAAAGAGAAAATAAAACACAGTAATAAAACTACAAAATAAAGGTGCTGCTTACGCAGTGCCCCCACAGCCGCCAAGCTGATCAGCTATTCCCTATACACTGGGGTGGCCAGAGTTCCCCGTATAACTACACACGTCCCCTCGGGTACGTAATTATTTATTTTAATTATTGATTTATTTGTTTCAGGCGGGCTGTCTTCCTCAGCCGTGCTTGCCTGTTTTGTTCTCTCTTCAACCGCTGGCGTTCCTGCCTGGTCTTTGTATACAATGGCGTCTTTCTCCTCTCTCCGGCCACCCGACTGCATAACCAAGAGCAGTACTTATGGGCCGAGCAATCCTCCAAGGCCCGCCTCTCAACCACTCAGAGAGAGGGAAAGCCAACACACCCTCTTCCCCACCTCACCGTGTCACTGCCATGACTGACAGGCGGATCTACGAGGCTGCTGCCCCCTTCCTGCAATACCACCCATGCGCCAGATAGTCAGCACAGATCGCCCCGGTTACAGAGAGACATTCACTTCTTGCTCCCGTGAGCTTTGTAATTTATTAAAAAGTACTCATTATTAAGGGATAATAAACTTTTTGTTTAAAATCACAAACTTTGTGCAGCCTTGGTAACTAACCTTATTCTTTGTCGGTCCTTAATACTTTGTAGAAAATAGAAATACCGGTGCTACAAAGATGCCTCAATCAATTCTAACACACACAAGGTGCTTCGTCCCAGAAAAAAACAATTAAAAGAAATTCAATCTGTGCCCTGAAATTCCGTATGTACAAGTTACTGTTGGATGGCTTATAGGGAATTTTTTGTTTCTGTATCTTGTTCTCCAATATGAAATTTATAATAGGTTAAGTATATTGGTATGTCTCTAATGGTATTTTTCTAATGTTGACATAATTATGAATATTGTATTTGAATCGTTGTTGGACATGCTTAGGATAATTAATGGATTGTTTTTCAATTATGTAAATTTAATCAATTAATTATATTGTTTCTAATGTTATTAATGTAATATATTGGGAACATTTCTTTCATTTTAATGGAATTAACAATCTGTTTTTGGATATGTATAAATTGTTAATACATTGTGTTTTATGATGAAATGTCTAATAACAGATCTAATAGATCTGCATTTCATTCTTAAGGCGGAAATTGAACCAATTGTTTAGACTGTGATTTTATGCAATTAGACAATGAGGTTCATAGACAATGAATATCAGCTGCATTTAACAGAGTCTATGAACTCCATTTTTTAACATGCTCTGATGAAGAAAATATGTTGAAACGCGTAAGCGTTATTTAGTTTTTATTTTTACCTTGTTCTTAATAAAATATAAATAATTGAGAGACAATTTGGGATATAAGTTTTTAATTAATTGAGGGTTGCCGTCTTCATTCTTCAGTGGTGGAAACATCAAACGAAGTATTGTTTCTTTCTATATATATTGTGACAACTCTGGAAATGTGTGTTATGTTTGTCACTTCCTCTGGACCTTTTATACTGTCCTCTAGCATAAAAGAAAGTCAAAATTCCAGGAATTTGGTTCAAACAGGACGGCACCTGTGTGTTTATTATTTACAGTGCTTACAAAAACATCCAAGATAAACAAACAAAAGCCTAACTCCTTTATGGATTTCTAACTAAACAAACAAGTATCCCTAACTAACAGTCCGGGCAGCTAAGCTGCTTACCGGCTCCAAAACACCAGGACTTTTAAGTCCTACCATGCACAAAAGACTTGGTTCTTTTATTTCCCTTTTCACACAGCTCACAGCTCCTTCTCTTACTCTCCTCAACCAACAAGTTGACCCTGCCCTTTTTAAAAGGCTCCCAAATGTTTAAGTGAGGGCAGCTGTTGAATCAATTACCCAATCACCTTATAATTATGCCATCTAAAATGGCTGCCCATCAGTCCCATGGCCTCCTAGGAATTGAAGTCCTGTTGCGCCAGACCAACAGGACTACATCTCCTTAAAACGGGTACAGACTGCGCAAAATCCGTGGCCCAAAATACTGGCCCTCCAACCCATCTGCATTCCCCTGCTTTACACCAGCTCTATGTTCAATTACAAAATTGAATGTCTGTAAACTTAAGAACCACCTTGTGACCCTTGCATTCTTTTCCTTGCTTTGGTGCATCCAAGTAAGAGGGGCATGGTCAGTAATCAATGTAAACTGCCTCCCTAAGAGATAGTATCTTAACGTTTCCAGTGCCCACTTAATGGCTAAGCATTCTTTTTCTACCACTGCATAGTTTCGTTCCTGTGGATTAAGTTTCCTGCTCAAGAACATAACAGGGTGTTCTTCACCTTCCACTTCTTGTGATAATACTGCCCCTAGCCCAACCTCAGAGGCGTCAGTTTGCACAATAAACCTTGTTAAAATCAGGGGTGATTAACACGGGTTGTGCACACAGAGCATTTTAAGTATTTGGAACGCAGATTCAGCCTCCGCACTCCACTTTACCATTAGTGGCCCTTTTGCTTTGGTCAGATCTGTAAGGGGAGCAGCAATTGTGGCAAACCCTGCGATGAACCGCCTATAATACCCAGCTAAACCGAGGAAGGCCTTCACCTGTTTTTATTGACAGGTCTGGGCCAATTCCTAATAGCCTCTAGCTTGTCTATTTGGGGTTTTATCACCCCACGTCCAATTGTGTACCCCAAATACTTTGCCTCCTCCAGACCAATGATGCATTTGGTTGGATTTGCAGTTAACCCAGCAACTCTTATGGAGTTTAAAACAGCCTGAACCTTCTGTAAATGTGTGTCCCAGCTAGTACTATGCACTACCACATCATCTAGATAGGCGGCGCATACTCCCTATGGGGTTTTAAAATCTTATCCATTAAACGCTGGAACGCTATGGGAGCCCCATGAAGACCGAAGGGTAGTACATTATACTGGAATAGGCCCTCAGGAGTGGAGAATGCCGTTTTGGCTTTGGCCCTTTCAGTGAGTGGTACTTGCCAGTAGCCTTTAGTTAAATCTAAAGTGGTGAGATACCGTGCATTTCCTAACCGGTCTAATAACTCATCAACCCTGGGCATAGGGTAAGCATCAAACTTTGAAACCTTATTTAGAGCCCGATAATCATTGCAAAACCTGAGCGACCCATCTGGTTTTGGCACCAACACAATTGGACTGGCCCACTCACTGTCGGATTCCTCAATTACCCCCAAATCTAGCATTTTTTTTACTTCCTCACCTATGGCCTTCCTACGGGCTTCTGGGACACGGTAAGGTTTTAAGGTTACCCTTTTCCCGGGCTCTGTTACAATATCATGTTGGATAACATCTGTTTTGCCCGGTTTAGTCGAAAATATATCACCATTTCTCAGAACTAGGGCCCTAACTTCCTTCTTCTGAGAACTAGACAAACCTTCTGCAATCCTTACCGTCGGTTCAGGGTTCTTAGGTTTGGGAGGTAAGTTATCATTAACAGCAAACAGTACCTCTCTGTCTTTCCACGCCTTTAAGAGGTTAACGTGATATATCTGTTCCGGCTTCCTTCTGCCTGGCTGCCGTACTTTATAATTGACTTCACCGACACGCTCAATAACCTCATACGGACCCCTCCAGGTGGCCAAAAACTTGCTTTCTACAGTGGGCACCAAAACTAAGACCTTGTCCCCTGGCTGAAAAACCCGTACCTGAGCGGTGCGATTGTACGCACTTCTCTGGGCCTCCTGTGCTTGACGCATATGCTCACGTACAATGGGCATCACTGTGGCAATGCGATCCTGCATTTGCGACACATGCTCTATTACACTACGTAAGGGGTAGGCTCACGTTCCCACGTCTCCTTGGCAATATCCAAGAGACCTCTGGGATGTCTCCCATATAAAAGCTCAAAGGGAGAAAACCCTGTCGAAGCTTGTGGTACCTCTCGAATAGCAAACATTAAGTAGGGCAACAAAAAATCCCAGTTTTTCCCGTCTTTATCTATTACTTTACGTAGCATAGATTTTAAAGTCTTGTTGAACCTCTCCACGAGACCATCGCTCTGGGGATGGTAAACAGAAGTTTTTAAGTGTTTAATTTTTAACAGCTTGCACAACTCACTAATGACTTTGGACATGAATGGAGTCCCCTGGTCAGTCAGTATTTCCTTCGGGATACCAACACGGCTAAACATGAGCATGAGTTCTTTTGCAACCGTCTTAGCACTAGTGTTACGAAGAGGTATTGCTTCGGGATACCGAGTGGCATAGTCTAAAATGACTAAAATGTGTTGGTGCCCCCTAGCGAATTTCCCCAGTGGTCCTATGAAATCCATTGCTATTCGCTCAAACGGCACCTCAATTATTGGCAGTGGCACTAAAGGACTCCGGAAAGCTTTAAACGGGGCTGTCTGTTGACATTCAGGGCAAGACGTGCAGTGTCGTTCTATATCGGCGTGTGCGCCTATCCAATAAAACCTTCTCAAAATTCTGTCCTTTGTTTTCTTAATACCCAAATGACCTCCAAGAACATGACCATGGGCAAGATCCAGTACTGTACGTTTATATGAACACGGCACCAGTAACTGTTCTGTTATTTCTTCCCCGGTTTTTTCTACACGATATAACAAATCATTTTTTTGTATAAAATGAGGGTAGGTCAAGGGAATCTCCGGGTTAACAGGAGTTCCGTTTATTATGCTTACACCTTCCCTTGCACTGTTCAAAGTGGGGTCCCTTAACTGGGCAGTAGCAAAATTCTCGGAGTTAACCTCCGGTAAGTCTAACTCATTGACACTGTCAGTGTCATTATCATGGGAGGTACCTGGGTTCGGTTGATCATGTTCTTCACCTAATAAAACCTTCACTAGCTGGGTTTTCTCACACACATCAAAAGGAAACAATTCCCCAAGCTCACCACCCTGTAGCTCCAACTTGGCCACGTCATTTACATTGGGCGGTTCCAATTCGTCCTTTTTGTCCCATAACTCCAAAAAGTTAGGGAAATCCCGTCCCAGTATTACATGATAGGGTAAAGTCGGTACCACGCCCACTCGATAATCCACAGACCCGGCGTTGGTTTGTATGTGGACTACAGCAGTCGGATATGGGCGGGTATCACCATGCACACATGTAATGCTGAGTTTACGGGACTGATCCAATTTAGTGTGGTCTACTAAATGTTCAGCCACCAAGGTTACCATGCTTCCCGAATCAAGTAGAGCCCTGGCCGTGTTTCCTTCCACAGTTATCTGACAGAGATATTTAGTACCATACTGTACCCCCATTAAACAGTAACATCTGTGCAAGTCAACAAAGAATACTTCCGCTCCCCTTTCCCCATATTACATTGCATGGGCTCATCTGCTAACGGACAATTACTGGCTATATGCCCTATTTCCAGGCATCTAAAACATTTCACATGTTTTCCAAAAGACCACGGTTTAACCCGGTCGGGTTTATCAGATTTATTATACCAGTTCCCCTGGTTCATTTCCCCATAGTCCCCAAGTCCCTTCACAGCCCTGGGCTGCTCATCGGCTCCCCTGACCCAAGAACAGTCTTACGGACTTGTTGGCACTCCGGCCTTCGGGTTCTGGGGTCGCTCTGGTCGGTGGTTCGGAGTAGTTCGCCCGTTGCGGTGTATCGCTCTACAAGTACAACAAGCTGCTCAGCAGTTGAGGGGTCCCCTTGTCCAACCCATCTCCGCAAAGGTGGCGGTAGACCTCTCAGGAAGTGATCCATCACGATCCTTTCGACGATTTCTGCAGCAGTGCGGACCTCGGGCTGTAGCCATTTTTTGCCAAATGTATTAGATCAAACATCTGTGACCTTGTAGGTTTCTCTGGTTGATATGCCCAGTCATGGAACCGTTGAGCTCGGACAGCAGTGGTAACTCCTAACCGAGCCAGTATCTCTGCCTTGAGTTTAGTGTAGTCATTAGCTTGGGCTTGGTCTAGGTCGTAATATGCCTTCTGAGACTCCCCACTCAGAAATGGGGCCAGCAATCCAGCCCACTGTCCTGCCGCCATCGCTCCTCTCTGCTGTCCGCTCAAAAGCCATTAAAAATGCCTCCACATCATCGGTGTTAGTCATTTTCTGTATATAATGACTGGCCCTGATAGATGCAGAGGGACGCGGCGCCTCCCTTGTCATCTCATCCAGCTTCTGGGTCAGCACTTGTAGTTCCTGTTGGGTCTGAAGTGCAGTACGTTGCTGCTCCTCCCGAAGTAATCGGTTTGCATCTTGTTGTGCTGCAGCCATTTGTTGCAGCGCTGCGGTGCCTTGCAGCAGGGCCTTGAGGCACTCTTCCATATTCTTAAAGTTCTTATTTTATGCACAGACAAATTAATATGCTGCCCGCATTCTCCACCACGTGTGACAACTCTGGAAATGTGTGTTATGTTTGTCACTTCCTCTGGACCTTTTACACTGTCCTCTAGCATAAAAGAAAGTCAAAATTCCAGGAATTTGGTTCAAACAGGACGGCACCTGTGTGTTTATTATTTACAGTGCTTACAAAAACATCCAAGATAAACAAACAAAAGCCTAACTCCTTTATGGATTTCTAACTAAACAAACAAGTATCCCTAACTAACAGTCCGGGCGGCTAAGCTGCTTACCGGCTCCAAAACACCAGGACTTTTAAGTCCTACCATGCACAAAAGACTTGGTTCTTTTATTTCCCTTTTCACACAGCTCACAGCTCCTTCTCTTACTCTCCTCAACCAACAGGTTGACCCTGCCCTTTTTAAAAGGCTCCCAAATGTTTAAGTGAGGGCAGCTGTTGAATCAATTACCCAATCACCTTATAATTATGCCATCTAAAATGGCTGCCCATCAGTCCCATGGCCTCCTGGGAATTGAAGTCCTGTTGCGCCAGACCAACAGGACTACATCTCCTTAAAACGGGTACAGACTGCGCAAAATCCGTGGCCCAAAATACTGGCCCTCGACCACAGTGCCCCACACTTCATCACATATATA
>CM060248.1:47643164-47668019 GCA_030684275.1 Acipenser oxyrinchus oxyrinchus
TAAAAATAAAACAACCAAACAACAGCAAAGGTTGTTTTTTTTTTTTTTTCCTAAATACAAAAAACGTATTTATTTATTTTTAAATAAATAAACAAATACAAAATTGAGACACCCCTGCACTCCAATAGTGCAGGGGTAAAAGAAAAATTCAAAAATAATTCAAAGTTTAAAACTAAAACAATAGTTTTAAACTTTAAAGAAAAATCAAAATCACAAACTAAGGCAAACAAAGGAGCACATTGGCCTGTGCTCCCTGCCTCGCCCTTCCCCCACTCTGCACAAGGCAGAAGCAGGGGATTAAAACAAAAGGATTTTTAAAACAAAAACTAAAACAGTGTAGTGATTTAAAATAATTTTAAAATAAACTAAAGAAAGTGCTCTTTAATTAAAAATTAAAAAGCAAAGAAATAGAAACTAATTTAAATGAAGTAAAAATTAAAAAGAAAAACAAAGGAAAAACCAAGCCAAAATGGAGCTGTCCTCCTACACTTGCAAACAATGCAAGTGTAGGAGAAAAGAAAAAGTGTTTTAAAACACTAAATAAAAGGTTTTATTAACAAAAAGGTCGAGATCGCCGGCCGCCAGACCGCCCAGAAGTCCCGAACGACCGCTCAAAGCGCCGCCCTCCAACAAGGCGTTGTTAAAGTGCCAGTAGGCGGAGGCGCGCCTACTGGCACCACGGCCACCGCCACGCCACCAGGTTGTGGTCCGTGAACGGCGCCGCCTTATGTCGGAGGAGCGAACGCAGTGAGCGTGGCTCCTGGTGACGAGAGCCTGTCGATCCGGGACTGAGACACCCGCCTCCCTCACCCTGGTGAAGGTGAAGGCGGGACGTCCGGTGATGCCAACGCCAGATGTCGACCAGAGAGAGCCGAGCGATCAGCTCTCTCAGTGCTGCCGACGAGAGGGTAGTGCTCGCCCCCACCCTGTCCGCGGCCTCGAGGGTGCAGTTGAAATCACCCCGAGGACCACGCACTCGCCGGGCGCCGATGTTGTTCAGGTAGGTCGACATCTGGCGAAAGAACTGACCTCGCCGACCCGTGGACGGCGCTGCACACGCTCACCAGGTGAACGATACTGTCGCCGCCCCGGATCCGTGGTGTAACAGACGGCCCGGCACGACGCCTACCACATCGAAAGTACCGTGGGAAGAAAGGACCCGAGAAGAGCGCCGCCACCCCACAAGAGGTGGCGGTGAGATGGCTGAACGACACTCTCCCCCACTCCAGAAGCCAGTTGGCTTCCGCCTGGGGTGGTGGGTTTCCTGCAGGAAGCACACAGAGTAACCCCTTTTTCAGGTAGGAGATTACCTGGGCCTGCGGAAAGGGTCCCTACACCCGCTGACGCTCACAGTACCGATGTGATACATGATCCTCTGTCAGGAGTAGTTGGCGACGCCACGGGAGATCCTGAGTTCTCCCGGCTCACCAACTGGTCGTGAAGCGGGCCCGAATGTGCACGCTCGAGCCGAAGTCTTGCTGGCGTGGCTGGCCCTGAGGAAGGATCTCACAGAGTTTAAGATCCTCTGAAATCCTCCATTTGTCCAGGGCCAGCTGGACCTTGTCCCTGCGGTGGATGGTGGCCTCCAAGAAATCCAGGAGCTCCACCACAGAGGATGTCCGGAGAAGGGGCGGACAGACTCTCCGAGCCCACGCTGCAAGTGGACTCTGAGTCCTCCTCCTCTCCTCCGTTCTCCACCGCCTCGCTGTGGAGAAGCACAACGCACTCACGCTGGGTGAGCTGCTATGCCTTATTTTGATTTTCACCGACTCTCCCAGCCCCAGGGACGCGGCGGGAGAGATCGGCGGAGGGACCTGAGGGGACCGCCTGCACCCTGGACTTTGGGGTGCAGACGGACGCCGACGACACCGCCGAGCCCGATGGTCTGGTCCCCGCCTGGGTCCTCTTTGAGGTCCGAGGCACGGTCTCAGGCCCGCCCTCTTTCCTCGAAGGAAGGGGATCCACCCTCTCGGTCCTTCCTCCTCCCTAGAGAAAGGGGATACACCTTTCGGGTCCTTCCTCCTCCGCATCAGTCACCGGGCGTTCTTTCGACGGGCGCCGCCGGCGCCTCGTGAAAGGGAAGCCCGAGGCCCTCGACTCCCGAGCCCCTCGGTGACTGGAACTTGGCCTGCTGCACTTCGGGAGGGGATCTACCTCGAGGGCACCACCTTCTGCCCTCTCTGGTCCCTCCCTCTGCGCCCGGAGACCCATTGGCGCTGGCTCCGCAGAGCCCACGCCTGCCTCAGGGGTGTTATCTCATCCTCCGCTGCAGCACGAGGGCCGGAACCCCGCCGCCGCAAGAGAGGGAAGCCTGAGGCAGCTCTTTTCTGGGTGGGGGCTCTCCCTCCCCCGCCGCATGTCCGCTGGCAGCCCCGCAGTCCCTCCGAGACGGGCCAGAGGCAGCTCCTCGGGCGAGTCCGCCCTCCCCGGGAGGAGCCAGGGGCTCTTTTCTGGGAGGGGCTGTTCTTCCTCGGGCCTCGGCGGTCCTGGCATGGGCTCCCGCCCCCTCGGCGGAGCCCCATCCCGCCTGCCTCGGGAGTTGGTTCCGCCGCCTCCTCGGCAACACAGGTTTCAGGACCCGTGTCGCTGTCGGAGGAAGGCGGTGCCCGAGGCAGTTGCTCTTCGGGGCCCTCCTGCGCCTCGGCGACCTCTGCGGCCGCCCCTCGATGGTAGAGTCGGGCCGGCTTCCGAGGTCTTTATTGACGGGAGGGATCTACCCGGGGGCTCCTCTGCCCTCTCGGGTTCCTCCTCCCCATTTGCCTCTCGGGGGGCTTCTTCCATGGGCTCCGCTTCTGCGGAGCCCCGGACCGCCTCGGGGGGATGGATCCTTCACCCTCTGTGGCATTACGAGGGCCGGAGCCCTCTGCCGGTAGAGGGGGACGCCGAGGCGGTCGCTGGTTTTGGGGCCTTCTTCGCCCCGGGACCCTCACCAAGAGGCCGGGACGCACACTTGCGCGCACACGGGAAGGCGCGCTTCCTCTTCCCCTGATGCTGCCGGAGGCTGCCCCTGCCCTGTCACGCGACGGGAGCTCGCCCGCAGCGCTCTCCTCACCTCTGTGGGATGAGGTGTTTGTTTTACGGGCGGCTTTGCCGCCTGCCTCGCTGGGGTGCCGCCGAGGGAGTCCTTTCAGGGCTCCCCTGACCCGCCGCCAGATGGTGGGCGGCGGGCTTCGCCGCCCCTGCTCGGCCTCCCGGTGGACCTGGCCGCCTTCTTTTGGCGGGCGACCACGGTCCACTCGGGCGCCTTCTCCCCGCGCGCTGGAGGCGCTGGAGGGTCCGCCGGGGCCTTTCTCCCTTTCCCCCGGATGTTACTGGGAGGGGTGCTTTTTGCCCCCCTGCGGCCTCTTGAGGGCCCCGGGCGAGGTGGACTCGAGGGCGGTGCTGGCGCTGGTGGCTTTTGCGCCTGCTGGAGCTTGGGGCACCTCTTTCTGGTGCCCCAGCTCCTTGCAGTGAAAGCACCGCACCTCCTCCGAGGAATAGAAAATGACGTAGTTGGTCCCCTCAAGGGGACCACAAACTGCTCCTCCACGGTTCCCTCCCGCCAGGTGGATGGTCACCTGGCGCGGAAGGACAGCATGTGGCGGAGGGCTGGTCTTGCAGCCCAGGGGATGGGGTGGATGGCGTTTTAATCTCCCCTAGGGCCTGCAAGATGGGGCTTCAGCAGGTCGCCCTTCAAGAAAGGTGGACGCTGAAAGGACGACCCTGCTGCCCAACCCCTCCAAGGGTTCTATGGGGATGAAAATCCCCCACGCGAGACCCTCTCGATAGCTGTGCGGCGGCCTCCGATTTTAGAAAGAAGACGGCCTTGCCGCACATCTTGGAGGCCGCCACGATGGTCGATGGTCCCACCACCTTTGGCCATGGCCTTTCACCATGCCCTCGATCGAGAGGGAGTCCTTCAGGGAGGCACCTGACCCCGCCTCCTGGTCATGTTTTAAAGGGGCTGCAGCCTCCCTGCAGCCACCTGTGCCCACTTTTTGGGGGCTGTGGAGCTTGCCCACTCATTTTTTTATTTATTTTTATTTATTTATTTATTTTAAACAATTTAAATAAACAAAAACAAACAAAATAACACCCCTGCACTCCAATAGTGCAGGAGTAGAAATTAAACAAAACAACAACAAAATTATTTATTTATTTTTAAAAAATAAATAAAAAATTTAAAAAAAATGAAAATAACACACCCCCTGCACTCCAATAGTGCAGGAGTAGTAAAATTAAAAATAAAACAAACAAACAAAAATTATTTATTTATTTTTAAACAACAAAAATAAAAATAAAACAATCAAAACACAAAAAGGTTTTTTTTTTTTTTTAACACAAAACGTTATTTTATTTATTTTTAATAAAATAAACAAATACAATTGACAACACCCCTGCACTCCAATAGTGCAGGGGTAAAAGAAAAATTCAAAATAAATCAAAGTTTAAAACTAAAAAATAGTTTTAAACTTAAAAGAAAATCAAAAATCAAAACAAAGGGCAAACAAAGGAGCACACGGCCTGTGCTCCTGCTCGCTTCTTCCCCACTCTGCACAAGGCAGAAGCAGGGATTTTAAAACAAAAGGATTTTTAAAACAAAAACTAAAACAGTGTAGTGATTTAAAATAATTTTAAAATAAACTAAAGAAAGTGCTCTTTAATAAAAAATTAAAAAGCAAAGAAAAGAAACTAATTTAAATGAAGTAAAAATTAAAAGAAAAAAAACAAAGGAAAAACAAGCTGTAATGAGCTGTCCTCCTACACTTGCAAACAATGCAAGTGTAGGAGAAACAAAGAAAAAAGTGTGTTTTAAAACACTAAATAAAAGGTTTAATTAACAAAAAGGTGCCCTGCTGCTTTAGAAATAAAATAAAGTAAAAAGATTTTGAAAATAAAAAGTTTAAAGCACTGTTTTTTAACTCTGAGCAGGAGCTCTCCTCACACACACCTGCTCTTGCTCAAGGGTGCAGCCTATTTAAAAGCCAGTGGTTGACTACGCCGACTGCCTATTGGCAGCCGGCGCACCAGCTGCCCAAAGGCAGCCGGTGAAAAGATTCAGTTTGGCACCCCTAATCAAAAGGGGTGCCAACAAAACCGGCCAATTAACTAAACAAAGCCGGGGTGGGAAGGGGTTGTAAATTAAATGTTCAAAACAAAGGGTGGTACAGAGCACGCCACCCAGAGCCCACTGGTGCGACAAAAGCCGCCATGTCGCCAGTGGACTCCGCGGGGCGTGCTCTAACGCCACCCGAACGGAGGAGGGCTCCTGAACATGGCCCTCACAGTCAAAGAGACCCTCCCCGGTGATCTTACGCTTCCTGGTCTTGTAGATGGTAAGTTTGCCAAGAGCCAGGAGCAGATTCACCAGGAGGTCTCTCTTCTTGCTGGAGCCACGAACAGGGTGCCCAAAAATAAAAAGGGTGGGGAAAATGCAGCCAGAACTGCAGCAGGAGGTTCTTCAAGAACAAAAGAACGGCTGCAGCCTGGCGCAAAGGAAATAATGGAACACCGACTCGACTGACCGCAGAAAGGGCATGCGGGTCCGAAGTCGGTGAAGTGACGCAGGACCTCTCCTGACGCGAAGCGCCCGTAGCACCCTCCATCCCAGGTCCCCAGCACCTCTGGGGACCAGCGGGAGTACAGGGCCTCCCACTGGGGACTCTCGCCCCGGGTTGAGGGCTCCCCGCCAAGCGGTGTCTCGGCGGGAGACGAGGGCGAGGAAGTGGAGGGTGTGGAGCGCCATCGCAGACAGGGTCCTCCTCGACACGGAACGGAGGGGGTCGAGGAGAACTGCGAGATCCTGCTCAGGTGATTCTCGAGGGGAGGCTGAGGGGAGCCCTGTCCTTGGTCTTATCAGCAGGACCGAGAGCCGGGGTAGGGAGGGACGATGGCTCCCCGGTCCTGAGGACCCCTCGAGATACCTGACAGAGTCTGGGTGCAAAGCTGCTTTGCACTCCCGGATCGCCGGGCGGGCCGCTCTGAGGGTCCCCGAGTCGCCCTGGCGACCAGCGACTCGGGAGTCAGCCACGCCGAGCGCAGTGATCCAGGAGATCCCAGACTCTGGTCACCTGGGCCGAGATCAACAGGCTCCGCACCGCTGGGGATTCCAACGCCTGCGCACCTAGGTGGGGGTTGTGCAGCAGGGGCTCCAGAAGGAATCCTCTCCCTCGGTCGGAACCGCGCCTCGCCGATGTCGAACATGCTCCGGTCTTGAGCAGGTCCCTGTAAAGACCGCAGCTCGGGAGACGGATCCCCGGAGGTCGAGCCAGAACAGCTGCCGGTCGTAGCCCAAGTGGTGCAGCTGGCGCAGGAGGAGGGAGGCCAGCGCACCACTGCGGGCCGGGTCTGCGACAGGTATCTCTGCAGGGTCTGGAGGCGGAAGGTGTGCACCTGAGTCCTGATGCACACCAACCCTGTCCTCCCTCGGCCAGAGGGAGGCTCAGCACCCCGCAGAGACCCAGTGCTTTCCGCCCAGAAGAAGTCCGCCAGCTTCCTCTGGACCCTGGCCACAAACTCAGGGGCGGGCTCAGACGGTGAGTCGATGCCAGAGCATCGACGCCACCAGCTGGTTGATGACCAGAGCCCTGCCCCTGAAGGAAAGCACTTTCAGCAGACCCGACCACGACCTCAGTCTCGCAGCAACCTTGTCCTCCAACTCCACTCCAGTTGGCTGCGACCGAGGTCTCCGCGGGCTCAGGTGGACTCCCAGGTATTTGAAGCTGTCCGCGCCCACTGGAATTGCTGGAGCGCGCAGGAGGGAGTCCACCCGCCAGGGGCCTACTAACAACCCGGAGCATTTGGTCCAGTTGATCCTGGCAGAGGACGCGCAGAGTAAACGCCTGGCAGCTCCGCATCCTCTCCAGATCAACCGGATCGGAGGCCACTAGGAGCACGCCGTCGGGCGTAGTCGACAGGACCACCTCGTGTCCGGGCGCCGAGCGCCATCCCCGTGAGCCTCCCGCGAAGGAGGCAGAGGAAGGGCTCGATGCACAGCGCGCACAGTTGTCCGGACAGAGGGCAGCCTTGACGCATTCTCTCCTGAACGCGAGGGGCGCGGTCAGGGACCAGTTCACCTTCAAAAGGCACTCGGCAGAGGCGCATAGCATTCGAAGAGGCCGACGAACTTCGCCCGAATCCAATGCTCGCAGGGTTCCAAAGAGATACTGTGATCCACCCGTCGAACGCCTTCTCTTGGTCGAGAGACAAGAAGGCGACCGACCGACCGGTCCTCCTGCAGTAGTGCAGCAGGTCCCAACCAGGAAGATGTTGTCGAAAATCGTCCGTTCGGGACCGTAGGACTGGTCGGGTGGACCACGCCTGCCAGCACGGACTTGAGCCTCAGGGAGGCGGCCTTGGCCACGATTTTGTAGTCCGTGCACAGCAGCGAGACCGGCGCCAGTTCTTAGGCAGCGGAGATCCCCTTTCTGGGCAGGAGCGTGATCACCGCCCGCCTCATCGAAAGGGGCATCTCCCCGTCTCAGAGGCTTCCGCCAGGACCCGCGCAAAGGCGGGCCCCAGCAAGTCCCAAAACTTTCTGAAGAACTCCACGGTCAGCCCGCCGATGCCCGGCGATTTGTTGTAGGGCATCAGACTAAGAGCGCCAGAGAGCTCGCCAGGGTCAGTCGGCCTCGAACTCTTCCCCTGACGCCTCGCCGACCGTGGGAAGCCCGCCCCAAAGAACCCTGCACGCTGCCGGAGTCGACGGGATCCGGAGAGAAGAGGTCCGAGTAAAAGGCTCGGCCCTCTCGCTCACGCCTCGGATCCGCCAGAAGGGAGCCGCCGTCCGCCAGAAGGCAGGTGATGTTCCTGCGGTCTCCTTCTTTTCTCCAACGCCAGAAGAAGTGTGAGCCGCGTCCATCTCCGGCGGAACTGGATCCGCGAAGCACGTAGGCCCCCGGACCGCTGGAGCTGCAGGTCCCGCAGGGTGCACTTCTTCTCCTCGCACGCTTCTGCTCGAAGTTGGCCCTCGCGAGCCAGGCGGCTCTCCAGATCGAGCAGCTCCCTTCCAGCCGCCGATCCGTGAGTCCTCCGCCTGCTCGCGCCTCGTGTACTCCTGACAGAAGATCTTGATCTGCGCTTTCCCCACGCCCCACCACTGACGCCACGTGGGGAAGCGAGATCGCCGGCCGTGCCAGACCGCCCAAAAGTCCCGAACGACTGCTCAAAGCGCCGCCCTCCAACAAGGCGTTGTTAAAGTGCCAGTAGGCGGAGGCGCGCCTCGACTGGCACCGGGCCACCGCCACGCCACCAGGTTGTGGTCCGTGAACGGCGCCGCCTTATGTCGGAGGAGCGAACGCAGTGAGCGTGGCTCCTGGTGACGAGAGCCTGTCGATCCGGGACTGAGACACCCGCCTCCCTCACCCTGGTGAAGGTGAAGGCGGGACGTCCGGTGATGCCAACGCCAGATGTCGACCAGAGAGAGCCGAGCGGTCAGCTCTCTCAGTGCTGCCGACGAGAGGGTAGTGCTCGCGCCCACCCTGTCCGCGGCCTCGAGGGTGCAGTTGAAATCACCCCGAGGACCACGCACTCGCCGGGCGCTGATGTTGTTCATATAGGTCGACATCTGGCGAAAGAACTGGACCTCGCCGACCCGCGGACGGCGCTGCACACGCTCACCAGGTGAACGATACTGTCGCCGCCCCGATCCGTGGTGTAACAGACGGCCCGGCACGACGCCTACCACATCGAGTACCGTGGGAAGAAAGGACCCGAGAAGAGCGCCGCCACCCCACAAGAGGTGGCGGTGAGATGGCTGAACGACACTCTCCCCCACTCCAGAAGCCAGTTGGCTTCCGCCTCTGGGGTCGTGTGGGTTTCCTGCAGGAAGCACACAGAGTAACCCCTTTTTCAGGTAGGAGATTACCTGGGCCCCGCGGAAAGGGTCCCTACACCCGCTGACGCTCACAGTACCGATGTGATACATGATCCTCTGTCAGGAGTTGTTGGCGACGCCACGGGAGATCCTGAGTTCTCCGGCTCACCAACTGGTCGTGAACTTGCGGGCCCGAATGTGCACGCTCGAGCCCGAAGTTTTACTGGCGTGGCTGGCCCTGAGGAAGGATCTCACAGAGTTTAAGATCCTCTGAAATCCTTCCATTTGTCCAGGGCCAGCATGGACCTTGTCCCTGCGGTGGATGGTGGCCTCCAAGAAATCCAGGAGCTCCACCACAGGGATGTCCGGAGAAGGGGCGGACAGACTCTCCGAGCCCACGCTGCAAGTGGACTCGAGTCCTCCTCCTCTCCTCCGCTCTCCACCGCCTCGCGTGGAGAAGCACAACGCACTCACGCAGGGTGAGCTGCTATGCCTTATTTTGATTTTCACCGACTTCTCCCAGCCCCAGGGACGCGGGCGGGAGAGATCGGGCGGAGGGACCCTGAGGGGACCGCCTGCACCCTGGACTTTGGGGTGCAGACGGACGCCGACGACACCGCCGAGCCCGATGGTCTGGTCCCCGCCTGGGTCCCTCCTTGAGGTCCGAGGCACGGTCTCAGGCCCGCCCTTCTTTCCTCGGGAAGGGGATCCACCCTCTCGGTCCTTCCTCCTCCCTAGAGAAAGGGGATACACCCTTCGGGTCCTTCCTCCCTCCGCATCAGTCACCGGGACCGCCGGGCGACGCTTCTCTCGACGGCCGCGCAAGGGCCGGAGCCCTGCCGCCGCCGAAAGGGAAGCCCGAGGCGGTTGTTCTTCCGGGGCTCCTCCCGAGCCCCTCGGTGACTGGAACTTGGCCCTGCTGCACTTCGGGAGGGGATCTACCTCGAGGGCACCACCTTCTGCCCTCTCTGGTTCTTCCCTCCCTCTGCGCCCGGAGACCATTGTAAGCGCTGGCTCCGCAGAGCCCACGCCTGCCTCAGGGGTGTTTCTCGTCCCTCCGCTGCAGCACGAGGGCCGGAACCCCGCCGCCGCAAGAGAGGGAAGCCTGAGGCAGCTCTTTTCTGGGTGGGGGCTCTTCTCCCTCCGCCCTCGGCCGGGTCGCTGCATGGGCTCCGCTGTCCGCGGAGCCCACGCCAGCCTCGGGCCGAGTCCGCCTCCTCCCCGAGACGGGAGCCAGAGGCAGCTCTTTTCTGGGAGGGGTTGTTCTTCCTCCCTCCGCCCTCGGCGGGGTCGCCTGCATGGGCTCCGCTTATTCGCGGAGCCCATGCCTGCCTCGGGAGTTGGTTCCGCCGCCTCCTCGGCAACACAGGTTTCAGGACCCGTGTCGCTGTCGGAGGAAGGCGGTGCCCGAGGCAGTTGCTCTTCGGGGCCCCTCCTGCGCCCTCGGCGACCTCTGCGGCCGCCCCTCGATGGTAGAGTCGGGCCGGCTTCCGAGGTCTTTATTGACGGGAGGGGATCTACCCGGAGGGCTCCTCCTCTGCCCTCTCGGGTTCCTCCCTCCCCATTTGCCTCTCGGTGGGGCTCTTCCATGGGCTCCGCTTCTGCGGAGCCCCGGACCGCCTCGGGATGGATCCTTCACCCCTCTGTGGCATTACGAGGGCCGGAGCCCTCGCTGCCGGTAGAGGGGACGCCGAGGCGTCGCTGGTTTTGGGGCCCTTCGCCTCGGGACCCTCACCAAGAGGCCGGGACGGTGCACTTGCGCACACGGGAAGGCGCGCTGCGCCTTCCTCTTCCCCTGATGCTGCCGGAGGCTGCCCCTGCCCTGTCACGGCGACGGGAGCTCGCCCGCAGCGCTCTCCTCACCCTCTGTGGGGATGAGGTGTTTGTTTTACGGGCGGCTTTGCCGCCTGCCTCGCTGGGGTGCCGCCGAGGGAGTCCCTTTTCAGGGCCTCCCCTGACCCGCCGCCAGATGGTGGGGCGGTGGGCTTCGCCGCCTCCTGCTCGGCCTCCCCGTGGACCTGGCCGCCTTCTTTTCGTGGCGGGCGACCACGGTCCACTCGGGCGCCTTCTCCCCGGCGCTGGGAGGCGCTGAGGGTCCGCCGCCTGGGGCCTTCTCCCTTTCCCCGGATGTTACTGGGAGGGGGCGGGTGCTTTTTGCCCCTCTGCGGCCTCTTGGAGGGCCCCGGGGCGAGGTGGACTCGAGGGGCGCGGTGCTGGCGCTGGTGGCTTTGCGCCTGCTGGAGCTTGGGGCACCTCTTTCTGGTGCCCCAGCTCCTTGCAGTGGTAGCACCGCACCTCCTCCGAGGAATAAAAATGACGTAGTTGGTCCCCTCGAAGGGGACCACAAACTGCCTCCACGGTGTCCCTCCCCGCCAGGTGGATGGTCACCTGGCGCCGGAAGGACAGCACGTGGCGGAGGGGCTGGTCTTTGCAGCCCAGGGGATGGGGTGGATCCCTGTTTTAACTCCCCTAGGGCCTGAAGATGGGGCTTCAGGAGGTCGCCCTTCAAGAAAGGTGGGACGCTTGAAAGGACGACCCTGCTGCCCAACCCTCCAAGGGTTCTATGGGGATGAATATCCCCGCACCGCGAGACCCTCTCGATAGCTGTGTGCGGGCGGCCTCAGATTTTAGAAAGAAGACGGCCTTGCCGCACATCTTGGAGGCCGCCACGATGGTCGATGGTCCCACCACCTTGGCCATGGCTTTCACCATGGCCTCTATCGAGAGGGAGTCCTTCAGGAGGCACCTGACCCCGTGCCTCCTGGTCATGTTTTTAAAGGGGCTGCAGCCTCCCTGCAGCCACCTGTGCCCACTTTTTGGGGCCTGTGGAGCTTGCCCACTCATTTATTTTATTTATTTATTTATTTATTTATTTGAAACAAACAAATAAATTAAAATAAAACAAACAATTGCACACCCCTGCACTCCAATAGTGCAGGGGCACACAGAACACAAAAGGTTTAACAAAACAAAACAAAAATTATTTATTTATTTTTAATAATAAAAATGAAAATAACCACCCCTGCACTCCAATAGTGCAGGAGTAGTAAAATTAAAAATAAAACAAACAAACAAAAATTATTTATTTATTTTAAAACAACAAAATAAAAATAAAACAATCAAAAACACAAAAGGTTTTTTTTTTTTTAATACAAACAAACGTATTTATTTATTTTTAAATAAATAAACAAATACAATTGACACACCCCTGCACTCCAATAGTGCAGGGGTAAAAGAAAAATTCAAAATAAATCAAAGTTTAAAACTAAAAAATAGTTTTAAACTTAAAAGAAAATCAAAATCAAACAAAGGGTAAACAAAGGAGCACACGGCCTGTGCTCCCTGCTCGCCCTTCCCCCACTCTGCACAAGGCAGAAGCAGGGATTTTAAAACAAAAGGATTTTTAAAACAAAAACTAAAACAGTGTAGTGATTTAAAATAATTTTAAAATAAACTAAAGAAAGTGCTCTTTAATAAAAAATTAAAAAGCAAATAAAAGAAACTAATTTAAATGAAGTAAAAATTAAAAGAAAAAAACAAAGGAAAAAACAAGCTGTAATGAGCTGTTCTCCTACACTTGCAAACAATGCAAGTGTAGGAGAAACAAAGAAAAAAGTGTGTTTTAAAACACTAAATAAAAGGTTTAATTAACAAAAAGGTGCCCTGCTGCTTTAGAAATAAGATAAAGTAAAAAGATTTGAAAATAAAAAGTTTAAAGCACTGTTTTTTAACTCTGAGCAGGAGCTCTCCTCACACACGCCTGCTCTTGCTCAAGGGTGCAGCCTATTTAAAAGCCTAGTGGTTGACTACACCGACTGCCCAGTGGCAGCCGGTGCACCGTCGCCCAAAGGCGGCCGGAGAAAAATTAATTTAGCACCCCTAAAATAGGGGTGCCAACAAGGACTAGGCCTTAATTAATTAAACAAAACCCGGTTCAAAAAAGGACTGTAAATTAAATATTCAAAACGAAAGGGAGGTGGTACAGAGCACGCCCCCAGAGCCCACTGGTCGACAAACGATGGCATGTCGCCAGCGGACTCCGCGGGCGTGCTCTAAATTAACCCTGATCGGACAAGGGCTCTGAACATGGCCCCACAGTCAAAGAGACCCTCCCCGATCATCTTACGCTTCCTGGTCTTGTAGATGGCGAGTTTACCAAGAGCCAGGAGCAGATTCACGAGGAGGTCCCTCTTCCTGCTGGAGCCACGAACAGGGTGCCCGAAAATGAGGAGGGTGGGTGAAAATGCAGCCAGAACTGCAGCAGGAGGTTCTTCAAGAAGAGAAGAAACGGCTGCAGCCTGGCGCAAAGAAAATAATGGGATTTACCGACTCGACTGACCGCAGAAAGGGCATGCGGCGTCCGAAGTCGGTAAAGTGACGCAGGATCTCTCCTGACGCGAAGCGCCTGCAGGACCCTCCACCCCAAGTCCCCGCCCCTGGAGACCAGCGGGAGTACAGGGCCTCCCACTGGGGACTCTCGCCCGGTGGTCGGAGGGTCTCCCGCCAAGCGGTGTCTCGGCGGGAGACGAGGGCGGGAAGTGGAGGGTGTGGAGCGCCATCACAGACAGGGTCCTCCTCGACGCGGATCGGAGGGGGGTCGAGGAGAACTGCGAGATCCTGCTCAGGTTGTTCTCGAGGGGAGGCCGAGGGGGCTCGGGCCTTGGGTTCTATCAGCAGGACCGAGAGCTGGGGTAGGGGGTAGATGGCTCCCCGGTCCTGAGAACTCCTCGAGATACCTGACAGAGTCTGGGTGCAACGCTGCTTTGCACTCCCGATCACTCGGCCGGCCGCCCTGACGGTCCCCGAGCCGCCTCTGGCGACGAGCCACTCGGCGCCAGCCACTCCGACCGCCACGATCCAGGAGATCCCAGACTCTGGTCACCTTGGCCGAGATCAGCGCGCCGCACCGAGGGGACTCCAACGCCTGCGCACTCCAGGTGGGGGTTGTGCAGCAGGGGCTCCAGCAGGAGTCCTTCGCCTCGGTCGGAACGGCGCCTCGCCGACAGAAAACATGCTCCGGTCCTGAGCAGGTCCTGGTAGAAGACCGCAGCTCGGGAGACGGATTCCCCGGAGGTCGATCCAGAAGAGCTGCCGGTCGTAGCCCAGGTCGTGCAGCTGGCGCAAAGGAGGGACGCCAGCTGCACCACTGCGGGCCGGGTCTGCGACAGGAATCTCTGCAGGGTCTGGAGGCGGAAGGTGTGCACCTGGCTCCTGATGCACACCAACCCTGCCCTCCCTCGGCCAGAGGGAGGCTCAGAACCGCCGCAGAGACCCAGTGCTTTCCGCCCAGAAGAAGTCCGCCAGCTTCCTCTGGACCCTGGCCACAAACTCAGGGGCGGGCTCAGACGGTGAGTCGATGCCAAAGCATCGACGCCACCAGTTGGTTAATCACTAAAGCCCGCCCCTGAAGGAAAGCAGTTTCAGCAGACCCGACCACGACCTCAGCCTAGCAGCCACTTTGTCCTCCAACTCACTCCAGTTGGCTGCGACCGAGGTCTCCGCGGGCTCAGGTGGACTCCCAGATATTTAAAACTGTCCGCGCCCACTGGAACTGCTGGAGCGCGACAGGGAGGGAGTCCACCCGCCAGGGACCCACCAGTAACCCGGAGCATTTGTCCCAGTTGATCCTGGCAGAGGAAGCGGCAGAGTAGACGCCTGGCAGCTCCGCATCCTCTCCAGGTCAACCGGGTCGGAGGCCACCAGGAGCACGCCGTCGGGCGTAGGCCGACAGGACCACCTCGTGCCGCGCGCCGAGCGCCAACCCCGTGAGCCTCCCGCCAAGGAGGCAGAGGAAGGGCTCGATGCACAGCGCGCACAGTTGTCCGGACAGAGGGCAGCCCTGACGCATTCTCTCCTGAACGCGAGGGGCGCGGTCAGGGACCAATTAACCTTCACAAGGCACTCGGCAGAGGCGCATAGCGCCCGAACAGGCCGACGGCGCGCCCGAATCCGAACGCCGCAGGGTTCCGAAGAGATACTGCGTGATCCACCCGGTCGAACGCCTTCTCCTGATCCAGGGAGAGGAAGGCGACCGACCGACCGGTCCTCCTGCAGTAGTAGGAGGTCCCAACCAGGGCGATGTTGTCAAAAATCGTCCGTTCGGGACCGTAGGACTGGTCGGGTGGATCACGCCTGCCAGCACGGACTTGAGCTCAGGGAGGCGGCCTTGGCCACGATTTTATAGTCCGTGCACAGCAGCGAGACCGGGCGCCAGTTCTTAGGGCAGCGGAGATCCCCTTTCTTGGGCAGGAGCGTGATAATCGCCCGCCTCATCGAAAGGGGCATCTCCCCGTCTCAGAGGCTTCCGCCAGGACCCGCGCAAGGCGGGCCCCAGCAAGTCCCAAAACTTTTGAAGAACTCCACGGTCAGCCCGCCGATGCCCGGCGATTTGTTATAAGGCATCTGACTGAGGGCGCCGGAGAGCTCGCCAGGGTCAGCTGGCCTCGAACTCGCCCCGACGCCTCGCCGACCGTGGGAAGCCCGCCCCACAGAACCCTGCACGCTGCCGGAGTCGACGGGATCCGGAGAGAAGAGGGCAGAGTAGAAGGCCCTGGCCCTCTCGCTCACGCCTCGGATCCGCCAGAAGGGAGCCGCCGTCCGCCAGGAGGCAGGTGATGTTTTACGGTCCCCTTCTTTTCTCCAACGCCAGAAGAAGTGTGTGCCGCGTCCATCTCCCGGCGAACTGGACCCGCTGAAGACGTAGGCCCCCGGACCGCTGGAGCTGCAGGTCCCGCAGGGTGCACTTCTTCTCCTCGCACGCTTCTGCTCGAAGTTGGTCCTCGCGAGCCAGGCGGCTCTCCAGATCGAGCAGCTCCTTTCCAGCCGCCGATCCGCGAGTCCTCCGCCTGCTCGCGCCTCGTGTACTCCTGACAGAGGATCTTGATCTGCGCTTTCCCCACGCCCCACCACTGACGCCAGGTGGGGAAGCGAGATCGCCGCCGTGCCAGACCGCCCAGAAGTCCCGAAAGACCGCCAAAGCGCCGCCCTCCAACAGGTTGTTGTTGAAGTGCCAGTAGGCAGCGGTGTGCCTAGCTGGCACCACGGTCACCGCCACGCCACCAGGTTGTGGTCCGTGAACGGCGCCGCCTGATGTCGGAGGCGCGAACGCAGTGAGCGTGGTTCCGCGACACGAGAACCTGTCGATCCGGGACTGAGACACCCGCCTCCCTCACCCTGGTGAAGGTGAAGGCCGAGGCGTCCGGTGTTGCCACCGCCAGATGTCGACCAGAGAGAGCCGAGCGATCAGCTCTCTCAGGGCGGCCGACGAGAGCGGTAGGGCTCGCGCCCACCCGTCCGCGGCCTCGAGGGTGCAGTTGAAATCCCCCGAGGACCACGAGCTCGCCGGGCGCCGACGGTGTTCAGGTGGGCCGACATCCGGCGGAAAACTGGACCTCGCCGACCCGTGGACGGCGCTGCACACGCTCACCAGGTGAACGATACTGTCGCCGCCCCGATCCGTGGTGTAACAGACGGCCCGGCACGACGCCTACCACATCGAGTACCGTGGGAACGGCGACCCGAGAAGAGCCGCCGCCACCCCACAAGATGACTCGGTGAGGTGGCTGAACGACACTTCCCCCACTCCAGCAGCCAGTTGGCCTCGCCTGCGGAGTGGAGTGGGTTTCCTGCAGGAAGCACACAGAGTAACCCCCTTTTTCAGGAAGGAGATTACCTGGGCCCCGCGGAAATGGTCCTTACACCCGCTGACGCTCACGGTCCCGGCGCGATACATGATCCTCTGTCAGGTGTAGTTGGCGACACTCACGGGAGATCCTGAGATCTCCCGGTTCACCAACTGGTCGTGAAGCTGGGCACGAATGTGCACGCCGCGTCTCAAGTCTTGCTGGCGTGGCTGGCTCCTGAGGAAGGATCTCACAGAGTTTAAGATCCTCTGAAATCCCTCCATTTGTCCAGGGCCAGCTGGACCTTGTCCCCGCGGTGGATGGTGGCCTCCAAGAACTCCAGGAGCTCCGCCGAGGGATGTCCGGAGAAGGGGCGGACAGACTCTCCGAGCCCACGCTGCAAGCAGACTCTGAGTCCTCCTCCTCTCCTCCGTTCTCCACCGCCTCGGTGGAGAAGCACAACGCACTCACGCTGGTGGGTGAGCTGCTATGCCTTATCTTTATTTTCACCGACTTCTCCCAGCCCCAGGGACGCGGGCGGGAGAGATCGGGCGGAGGGACCCTGAGGGGACCGCCTGCACCCTGGACTTTGGGGTGCAGACGGACGCCGACGCACACCGCCGAGCCAGATGGTCTGGTCCCCGCCTGGGTCCCTCTTTGAGGTCCGAGGCACGGTCTCAGGCCCGCCCTTCTTTCCTCGAAGGAAGGGGATCCACCCTCTCGGTCCTTCCTCCTCCCTAGAGAAAGGGGATACACCCTTTCGGGTCCTTCCCTCCCTCCGCATCAGTCACCGGTTGTTCTTCCGGGGCTCCTCCGCGCCCTCGGTGACTGGAACCGCCCTCGACGCCAGGTCGGGACTGGTCTTGGCCCTGCTGCACTTTGGGAGGGGATCCACCTCGAGGGCACCACCTTCTGCCCTCTCTGGTCCTTCCCTCCCTCTGCGCCCGGAGGCCATTGTAGGCGCGGGCTCCGCAGAGCCCACGCCTGCCTCAGGGGTGTTATCTCATCCCCTCCGCTGCAGCACGAGGGCCGGAACCCCGCCGCCGCAAGAGAGGGAAGCCTGAGGCAGTTCTTTTCTGGGTGGGGGCTCTTCTCCCCTCCGCCCTCGGCCGGGTCGCCTGCATGGGCTCCGCTGTCCGCGGAGCCCACGCCAGCCTCGGGCCGAGTCCGCCTCCTCCCGGAGACGGGAGCCAGAGGCAGCTCTTTTCTGGGAGGGGGTTCTTCCCTCCGCCCTTCACCGGTCGCCTGCATGGGCTCCGCCGGGCCTCGCCTGCCTCGAAGCCAGAGGCAGCTCTTTCTGGCAGGGCTGTCTCCTCCGCCCCTCGGCGGTCGCCGCATGGGCTCCGCCTCGGGAGCCCATTCGTGCTCTCGCCGCCTCTCCTCGGCAACACAGGTTTCAGGACCCGTGTCGCTGTCGGAGGAAGGCGGTGCCCGAGGCAGGTGCTCTTCGGGGCCCCTCCTGCGCCCCTCGGCGACCTCTCTGCGGCCGCCCCTCGATGGTAGAGTCGGGCCGGTTTCCGAGGTCTCTTTATTGACGGGAGGGGATCTACCCAAGGGCTCCCTCTGCCCTCTCGGGTTCCTCCCTCCCCATTTGCCTCTCGGCGGGGCTCTTCCATGGGCTCCGCTTCTGCGGAGCCCCGGACCGCCTCGGGATGGATCCTTCTCCCCTCTGTGGCATTACGAGGGCCGGAGCCCTCGCTGCCGGTAGAGGGGACGCCGAGGCGGTCGCTGGTTTTGGGGCCTTCTTCGCCCCGGGACCCTCACCATGAGGCCGGGACGGTGCACTTGCGGCACACGGGCGCGCTGCGCCTTCCTCTTCCCCTGATGCTGCCGGAGGAGGTCCCCTGCCCTGTCACAGCGACGGGAGCTCGCCCCGACAGCGCCTCCTCACCCTCTGTGGGGATGAGGTGTTTGTTTTACGGGCGGCTTTGCCGCCTGCCTCGCTGGGTGCCGCCGAGGGAGTCCCTTTCTCAGGGACTCCCCTGACCCGCCGCCAGATGGTGCGGGCGGTGGGCTTCGCCGCCTCTGCTCGGCCTCCCCGTGGACCTGGCCGCCTTCTTTTGCGGCGGGCGACCACGGTCCACTCGGGCGGCCTTCTCCCGGCGCGCTGGGAGGCGCTGAGGGTCCGGCCGCCTCGGGCCTTCTCCCTTTCCCCGGATGTTACTGGGAGGGGGCGGTGCTTTTTGCCCCTCTGCGGGCCTCTTGGAGGGCCCCGGGCGCAGGTGGACTCGAGGGGCGCGGTGCTGGCGCTGGTGGCTTTGCGCCCTGCTGGAGCTTGGGGCACCTCCTTTCTGGTGCCCCAGCTCCTTGCAGTGAAAGCACCGCACCTCCTCCGAGGAATAGAAAATGACGTAGTTGGTCCCCTCGAAGGGGACCACAAACTGCTCCTCCACGGTGTCCCTCCCCGCCAGGTGGATGGTCACCTGGCGCCGGAAGGACAGCACGTGGCGGAGGGGCTGGTCCTTGCACCCTAGGGGATGGGGTGGATTCTCGCTTTTAACTCCCCTAGGGCCTGAAGATGGGGCTTCAGGAGGTCGCCCTTCAAGAAAGGTGGGACGCTGGAAAGGACGACCCTGCTGCCCAACCCTCCAAGGGTTCTATGGGGATGTATATTCCCCGACGGCGAGACCCTCTCGATAGCGGTGTGTGCGCGGCCTCAGATTTTAGAAAGAAGACGGCCTTGCCGCACATCTTTGAGGCCGCCACGACGGTCGATGGTCCCACCACCTTGGCCATGGCTTTCACCATGGCCTCTATCGAGAGGGTAGTCTCTGCAGGAGGCACCTGACCCCGTGCCTCCTGGTCATATTTTTAAAGGGGCTGCAGCCTCCCCTGCAGCCACCTGTGCCCACTTTTTGGGGCCTGTGGAGCTTGCCCACTCATGGTTTTTATTATTTTTATTTATTTATTTATTTTAATAATTTAAATAAACGAAAAATAAACGAAAATAACTACCCCTGCACTCCAATAGTGCAGGAGTAGTGAAATTAAAAACAAAACACACAAACAAAAATTATTTATTTATTTTAAAGAAATAAATAAAAATTTACACTCACACAAAAATGAAAATAACCACCCCTGCACTCCAATAGTGCAGGAGTAGTCAAATTAAAAATAAAACAAACAAACAAAAATTATTTATTTATTTTTAAAACAACAAAATAAAATAAAACAAACAAAAACACAAAGGTTTTTTTTAATTTTAAACACACGTATTTATTTATTAATAAATAAATAAATAAACACAATTCACACACCCCTGCACTCCAATAGTGCAGGGGTAAAAGAAAAATTCAAAATAAATCAAAGTTTAAAACTAAACAATAGTTTTAAACTTAAAAGAAAATCAAAATCACAAACAAGGGTAAACAAAGGAGCACATGGCCTGTGCTCCTTGCTCGTTCTTCCCCACTCTGCACAAGGCAGAAGCAGGGGATTTTAAAACAAAAGGATTTTTAAAACAAAACTAAAACAGTGTAGTGATTTAAAATAATTTTAAAATAAACTAAAGAAAGTGCTCTTTAATTAAAAATTAAAAAGCAATAAAAGAAACTAATTTAATGAAGTAAAAAATTAAAAGAAAAACAAAGGAAAAAAAAAACAAGCCAAAATGGCTGCCCTCCTACACTTGCAAACAATGCAAGTGTAGGAGAAACAAAAGAAAAAAGTGTGTTTTAAAACACTAAATAAAAGTTTTATCAACAAAAAAGGTGCACTGCTACTTTATTAATAAGATAAAATAAAAGGATTTGAAAAATAAAAAGTTTAAATCACTGTTTTTTGAACTGTGAGCAGGAGCTCTCCTCACGCACGTCTGCTCTTGCTCAAGGGTACAGCAGCAGTGTCCCCCACTAGGGATTGAACCCACGACCCTCCGGTCAAGAGTCCAGAGCCCTAATCACTACTCCACACTGCTGCCCCCATAAAGAGTTAATGAAAAACACGGTTTGTCATTTATTTGTGTTTTATTCATCATGTGAACATTTTATAGCAATAACAGGTTTGAAAACATTATTATTATTATTTTCAAAATCTGGTACCTGGGAAGGGGTTTCATTTTTACATCTGGAGTTGAAGTGGTTAAACAAGCAGAAATATTATTGCAGAAATTTGTGTTAGCCTAAAATGAGAAAATTCAGCAAAACTATGACCTAATTTAATAACCTTGATGGAGCCCTTGGAATGTGCTTGTAGCTAAGTTTCTTATCAGCAGCTGCAACTTAAGTCAGGAAGAGTCCTTGCTTTTAATTCTTATCTGTAAGTATACTAGGATATTCATGGTACCAGAAGGATGTGTTTTAGAAAGCAAGTCTAAATGTTCTTCCTTAACCCTTTCAGGACCAAGCATTTTTCAGTGGGATGCTCACGAATTTCTTAAAAAATATACAGTGAATTTTCCGGCCCCCACTTCAGCAGTGAAAATACTGTTTGTCAAAAATGTTTAGCAAAAATACAAGGATGGTACAAGGCCCTTTCTTATGGAATGCTGTTTTTTTATTATTATTTGTGTAATGCTATGTCTAGGTTTTTTACGTGCTTTTTATTGCATTTTTTGCCAAATGAGGCAGGCCGCACTTACATCGCTTTAACACAACCTAAAAACTTTGTGGAAACCCTGTTTATAAAAGCTGTATGAAACTCAGACAGTAACATTTAAATATACCCTTCCGTATTTTAATATTAATTTAGTTATTTGCATGTGGAAGGAAAATTTCTCCGGCTGAAATAAAACTACATGGAAACCCACACTAAGCGAAAGTAGGCCTACTACCAAATTAGAGTGAGAAAAAGGTGAGATTTATTTTTCTTTTTCCACTGAAACTGCCCCATTGTTATAGTCCTCAGTCATAACTTTAATGGTATAATATTACAATCGGAACAGAAGCATTTAAATACAGTTTAGTGTTATTGTGACAGGGATGGCAGTGGTGACGTCAGGCCAGAGTCAGGAAAGAAAAACACAATAAAACAGATACTGCAGTCAAAAAGAGACGCTGCGCCGTTTATTTAAATAACAAAAATAAATAAAAGGTTTAAACAAAAAACATTGTGCTCCCAGAGCAAAATAAATATTTAAACAAAACAAAATCATGAACACAAAATAAAACAATACAGGTCAGGCTGGGCAATTGCTGTCACTGTTCCTGTATATAATTTTACTTTAGTTTCTCTCTCACTCCTCGCCGCTCTCGTTTCTCCTCTGAACACCCACCCTGAGGGTAGAGAGCTGCAGGTTTATATACAGGTGACCATCTCCGGATTAGCAACAAATTAATCACTTAACTTGGGCGATGGCCACCTTCTGCACAAGGTTTTTTAATTATTCCTGGCAGAGGACAAGCACTAATCTCGGCTCTGCCAGGACACATTTTAAATGAAAACAAAGCAAAAACAAACAAAACGCACGGCTACGCCGTCAATACATTTTAAAATAAATACAAATAAACAATAACAAACACTCGGCTACGCCGTCAATAAATACACTTACAATAATAAATAAATCATAATACACAAATACAAAATAACACAGGGGCGGAGGGGGATACCCCGTTCAAAAAATAAATAAATACATTTAAACAGCAGTGCTTTCAACCACCCTGCTACAGTTATAAATACAAAGAAGAATTTAAATACAGTTTAGTGTTATAAATACAATGTGTCCTGCCTTCATATTGGACTGGACAAATGATATCTCATATTGAACTGGGCAAATGATATCAAAGTATTTATCAGAGGTGACTATGACTACCAAGCATTTTCCTCTATTAACCCTTTGCAGTCCTATGTCGGACCTGGTCCGACATCGCAATTTTCCCTTTCGGTCCAATGTCGGACCCTATCCGACATCATCAAAAGACGCAAAAACAGGTGTCTAGTTGTTTTTCTCTGGAAAAAGCCGAGAAAACCATTCAATGGCAGAGTGAGACTGATAGAAGCCGAGAAAAGCCGAAAAAAGGCGATCTCATGAATACTGATATACCCGACACCACATAGATAACACGGACATAAACTAACAAGATAGCTGCTTCGCATCCAGCTCAAAGAATATCACAGACATTTGCAGAGCTTTTTTAGATGTTATAGTAATAAAATAACGACTTGGATCGCATTATTGAAGAGTTTGGTGATAAAACGAGTGATCAAGGGATGATTTATCGGTATGTACTATTATTAAGAGGTATTTTAAAAATATAGCGAACAAGAGGTGGGGCGAGGCTGGAGATGAAGTACTGAGTGTCCTGTTGATATGCAGTGCATTTTAAACTTGTTTTACTTTGAATAAAATTACTTTCAGAGCGTGTAAAATAAATTGGACCTGACAGGCGCTGACTAAATGGACCGCAAAGGGTTAGCTAAGCTGTCATTTCATACTGTCAGTATTCCCTCCAGCTTACACAACTATACAATTCTAGGTTCACTTGTTGTTTCTAGACACCCTTATAATAGGTGTAACTCATGACCAAGTCATGAATCAACTTAATTTGCCCCAGCCACACCTAGGCAGTCATAGAAAACAAGCTTCCTGAATTGGTGGTTAAAAAGTACATTATTTTGCTGTGCTGTGTCTTGAAAACTTAAGTTTCAGTATGATCATGTTACAACAAAATGGAATGGTTTGATTATTTGTTTTTCATTGCAATATTTAATAATAATAATAAAGTAGCATATTTAGAAATTTTACATCTCAGAAAATACTAACATCACTGTTCCTGATGATCCTAACCTATGTCCAGGTAGTCAGCTATATTATTTCTACCCCTGAATGCCCAATCTAAGCATATGCTCAATCTCCTCACCATAACAGCAGCCTCTTGATTGTATGATTCACTGCGTTGTTAGGTGAGTCACTGGGGAGTCCCCATAGATAGCAATTAGAGGTATTGTTAGAAAACTCTATAGCAGGATGCGGACCATAAGTACATTTTGACCGGACTGCCAACAGATATCACATCATTCCACCATCCAGCAAAATGTGCTATGTGTGCAAAGCTTAGCAATGAGTATGCTGATTGTATTGCAGATTAAAATTGTCAAATTCTGCGATCCAAGTCAGGCTTACAACATATGCAGTTAAAATGTTTCCTGTCAAGTATCTGCAGATCACATTATGTGTGGGGATATTCGTTCTCCAAGACGAACATTATTGTAACCATTGTGTGTTGTTCGGGGGTCAGATGCAAGGGCATCTCCTTAATTAACCAAGCAATATAGCAATATGTAAATTAATTTAACCCCCTATTTACGCCCTGGGTCGAACACTCATTTCGGTCTGTTTTTGTTTGCTTTTGCATATTGTCCCGCAGTGCTGCAGACCCCCCTAGTTGTTTTCATTTCTGCCATCCATGCTCCATGCTTCCTTATGCGTCACATGTTATATGTTACATTTTCTGTGCTTTGGTTGTGAGTACATTTGATAGGAGCGTTTCACCCTAATTTAATTTAATTTGTCTGCATTTTGTTTTTTATTTACATTTGGGTTTTTTTGTGCTTCGGTTGTTAAACTATTTTATAGCAGCGGTTCCCATGGTTTGTTTTAAATTATATTTGTCTGTTTGGATCCGTGTACACTCCGCCCTGCTCTGTGTTACATTATTGTCACGACTGTGTTGGTTCTGTCTACATTAATTGTGGCAGCATGTATTCACGACTCCTTCGCGTTCTGGCTTCCAGTGATTCCCTGTGCAAATTTGGTGGTGGGTTGTCTTTCAAGGTTAGAATTAAAAGGTCTGTTTCTGTTCAATGTTAAAAGGTCAGTTTCTGCTGTCTGTCTAAATGCTTATTTACCTCCAGCTTCTGGGGGGGGGTGCCAATGATGGTGGTGCGCATACACTGAATTGTAGGATTGTCTGTCCTATCCTGCTTGCTGTGTGCTTATGAGTACACTTGTTTGTTCAATCCCGAGGCTGCTGGTTTGGCCCCGCTGACCTGTTCAGGCTCCAAAATTAGTAGCAACGCATTCATTCATACTAAAATATTTCATTACAGCCATGCCCCTACGCCCACGACTGTGCTCTTTCTGTCTACATTAATTATGGAGTGGCAATGCTTTGTTACCCACACCTCTGAGTGGGCCCCAATAATGGCACCTGTAGGGATACATGCATTGAATCATGGGCTTGATGGTCCTATCCATGATTTGTCTGCATCCGCCCGGCTGTGCAGTTGCTAATATTTCACACTCATGCCACCACATTCTTATAATACCTCCCTATGCAAGCTGCTGCAGCTTGACAAGACAATTCATTTAGCAACATTCTTTGTCTCCTTCAACAGCAGCCATACACTCCCAAGTGAAGTCGTAAGCTACAAGCTCACTGCTGCAAGTTGAGCAGTTGCCGTTTCTGCTGCTAGGGGTCACCCTTGTCCCAAGAGTGAAATTCTACAGTTCTCCAGTCATACCAGATTTTGGTGGTCAATTATTTTAAATATATATATATA
>CM060248.1:47668519-47753519 GCA_030684275.1 Acipenser oxyrinchus oxyrinchus
TATATATATATATATATATATATATATATATATATATATATATATATATATATGCAAACAATAGCAAATCAATGAACACATTTTGTTTGAAAATATTGAGGAAGAAGTGAACAAAATTTTAAACAAATTCCCTGATGCTAAGATAATTTGGGGTGGTGATTTTAACACTAGAGGATGACTTTTAGAGGATGACAAATTTAGGGGGGAAGTTAAGCATATTATTAATTATTATTGGAACCAAGCAAAGTCAATGAATATGTTTGGTAAGTATTGGGAATCTATCACATTTAAGGTAAGATCCGTGACTATGAAGAGAGGAAAGGAGATAGATAGATTTAAAAGGCTAAAAGAAAATGACATTATAAAGAAAATCATAAATCTGACTGAAAAGCAGGGCATGAATAAAACAGTCACAGAATATATTACACAAAATACAAAAGACATTACCCAAAAGTATATACATCATCTCAACAGAACTCTGATATGGATACATTTTTTTAATTCAATCAAGGCAAATGCAAAAAAACATCAATGAATAATTTAAGAGTGTATGTGATAAGAAGTTAGATACTGAGGACATTGCAGCAAATATCAACAAGCTTAAAGACAACACATCTCCTGCTAATGATAGTTTAATTAGTGAATTTTATAAAGTTTTTCAAGAAGATCTAACGCTATTAAACACAGATAGTTTCTGCCATTGAGAGAGAAGAATTACCTCCATCCCTTACATAATATTTAATCTCTTTTATACCTCTTTTATACCTCAATCAAATAAGGACATTCTACTTTTAGAAAACTGGAAGCAAAATTATTGGCTTTAATATTTGCTAGTAGATTAAAAAAGGGAATTGATTCAATTATTGATGAATCAGTCTGGTTTTATGCGGGGTAGACATATATTAGATTAAGATTCATCTGATACTGGACTTGATAGATTATAGTGATATTATAAATGAATATCGCTTGAGCTTATTTGTTGATTTTTATAAAGCATTTGATACAGTTAAACATGAGTTTATTTTTTGTTTTATATTTTCAAAAGGTAATCCAACCCTGTATAATGGTTGCAACAGTTCAGTTAAATTGTGAAATGGCACCTCAAATTGGTAGAGGGATTTGACAGGGCTGCTCTATTTCCCCTTTCCTCTTTTTATTAGCTACGCAAACCTTAGCCCTATGTATAAACACAGATACAGTCCAATACCTCGTTTCCATGCTTTTCCGAGTTACCCGAGTTGAGAAGGAAATACTACCGATTTTTCCACAGAAATACTTGCGTTAAATGTCAAGACGTTATTATAGTCAAATTGTCAAGGAGTTAAAAGATAAATCCATCTAGATCAGGGGTGTCAAACATACGGCCTGCGGGCAGGATCCGGTCCCCGAAGCGATGTCATCCGGCCCACGGAATATTCGAAGGCAAAATGTCCATGTCCGTCAGAAATAATTTTTTCTGTGTGAGATTTTATATATATTGAAGTTTGCCTTTGTGATTACTTAAGCTATTAATGTATTAATCGTCATGGTTTACCGCAAACTTTCGGTATTACAAATTAAATGTACATTTTAGACATTAAAACAGTATAAAAACATAAAAACACAAAAGAGCTTGTGAACATAATTATTAGATTTCTAAGTCTCATTTACATTTAAAACTCAGACTTAAGCTGACACAGGCCTGGATGGCAGCAGAGATCCTTCTCATTTTCAGGTTGTGTTTACACTTGTCTATCTTTATTTAATTCAAGAGCACAGACTGTGTTGCACAGTAAGGGGAGTTTAAGAATACACATTAGCTACTGTCTCTACATCTATAGAATTATTTTAACCACACAGGAATGTGTAGGAATAAAACAGTCATAAAGTGTGCGTTATCAACATACTTGAAACAATTATAAATATACTTTGCAAAGAACAACAACCACAACCAAGTAGAGCAGGAAGTGTAAACTACAAGACAAAAAATGCCACCTGCTGACATATTACAGTAATGAAGTGCATGTTAACCACACTGCTCCTACCTAACTGAACTATTAAAAACAAACACACAAACTTAAACAGCATGATACTATGATAGTCATCACGCATAGGTTTGTCTGGCTCAGAGCCGAAGCACTGACACACCTAACTAGAGGTACAGCAGTACAATCTTGTAAATGGCCAGCAGCAAGCTGTTTAATTATACTCAGTTTAAACTTAAGCATAACTTAGTGAGTTGGGTAAAAAGCATAAAAATGATTTTATTGTACAAGACATGAAAACAAGTTTCCTGTTTAAACATGTTATTTATAATGAATAACTATACTAGCAGTATATAATAATATTATTTATTTATTTAGCAGACACCTTTATCAAAGGCAAATTACAGAGGCTAAGCTGTGAACTATGCAACAACAATCACTGTTGCAGGATCGCTTAAATTAGGACCTTGGTTTCACACCTCATCCTAAAGACAGAGCACAAGGAGGTTAAGCGACTTGCTCAAGGTCACACAGTGACTCAGTGGCTGAGCTTGGATTTAAAGCCACTGAACCACACAGCCTCCACAGAATATAACTATGAACAGAAAATAAAATTTAAAAAACTGTTGTAAAAACATAATGTAGTGATAGAGTGAAGTATGTAAAGTTATATGTACTGCGTGAAAAAAATGCAAAAGAATATCTAGATCATTTTGTAAGCAACATGTGTCTGTTGGGCACTCACGTACAAAATTTGATTTAATACACTGCTTCAAGTAAGTGCATTTAAAATGAAATGATTTATTGCAATGCCCAAAAATACCTTTGGTAAAGGTACAGAAAGTACACCATGAATACAAATGTATTTACCTTTGTATATGTTGCCCTTTGTTAAAGAAATAATGCTTTATGCAGACCCATAGAAGAAGAATAAACAAACAAGTACAAAACATTCCCTTTTAGTAATGCATGATTTCATAATGTACTTTAGCTAGAGCAATCTGATTTTCAAGGAAAACACCATCAGTATTCACAAAAACCCTAGTTTCTTAAAAACATATACTATCTGCTGTCAAATTTAAAAGATTAATTTAATTATTTCACAGATAATAAAATCTGTGCTTTATAAACTGGGAGACGTAAGACATTTCTACACCAAACTTCCTGAAAAGCTGTGTGCTGTGAACTCTTGAGAGATTGCATTGTTTAAGACTCCCGCAGAACTACAGATCTGAGAGTAGCCTGGCATTTCACCATTTTACATTTACAGAAATTCACTTTAAATGCAGTGTTTTTTAAACACTAAATATTAATATTTTTGTATTACCAGTAAAAGCATCATCTTTGGGCCATCCCCTTCCTACTCTAAAAATGTCAGTCTAAAACGCCAAACCTTCTCAGCTAGGCCTCTTAAAAAATAAACAAACAAAAAAAAAAGATTTCAAAAACTGCACATCTGACTAGAACGAATTTGGTCACGTCAAGAGATGTACCCTATAAGACCATCAATGCAAGATATTGTGCCAGTCCATTTAACGGGGTCAGAATTATTAAAGTGCAAAAATTAGTGTTTAACAATAAAGTGCCTACTCAACCCTGTGGTTGTACCGCGCCACTGTAATTAACAGTTCTCTTTCAATTCGAAGATGACCGCCAAAACAGTACTTTTGGGATATGCCTGCTTGTCAGGTATTTGCTGAGCATTTTATATCAAAGCTGCTGATAGGCCCCTCCGTGGAGTGAGGTCCTCGGTCCCGCCTCCCGAGGTAATAAACAGTCACTGAGCAGAGACCTCAGTCTCTTTTGCCTTTCACGAACAGGTAGGTAGGGTGAGTATAACACTAACCTCTTCCAGTTGTGTGATTGACTCTTTTAAGAGCTTTCTCTCAAGTTTTTTTTTCCGTAGTTCCCTTGCAATTTTATTGGAAGTAGGCTTGCCACTTCCCCGGAATCAGAAATTTGGCAACTGAAGGCTGAGCTAACGCAACGCAACTGCGTTTCATTAAAAAAAAAATCTCTTTCTTCGAAAGCCTACATCGCGTAGCGATTGTAGTCTGCTTTCTAACCTCTACAGCTTGCTGCATGTACCTTTCTATCATTTTGCTCTGCTTTTTGCAGCTGTAAAAAAAAAAAAAGAGAAGGGAGAAAAGCGAGTCCAGCCCCACTCTGCCGCCTCTGTTCACTCGAGGGCTCCTAGTGCCCCTGTCGGTTGTGTATTACTATTTTTTTTCTACTTTACTACTTCTTCTTTTACTGTCGAGTGTCTGTGTATCTTTGCTTTGCAGTTTTACAAAATTCAATAAATAACAACTGCGTGTATCCTCCATTAGGCCCTATCTGGCCCTATTGTTGAGAAGCACATTGATCCACTCACCCATAAAGCGGCGAGTAGGTCTATAAAAACATTTTTAAAAGTGTTTTTTCTTTCTGTCTCTCTTCTCCAGGTCTGTAGGCTGTGCCACCCTGCTGCAAGCTACGCGTTGCACCGGCTGTGTGCTGCATGCGGTCCAGACACCATCTTAGGTGCTCCACTCCACTGCAGCTGTCTGTCGGCTACGCTCCACACCGTTGCAAGCTACGGGCTGTTCCTGGTTCCAGCCCAGACACAGACACTCAGCCCAGTACCTTGGTGCTTTGCCCTTGGTACCCGGTGCTCAGTGCTTCGGCGCCCAGTGTCTAGGCCTCGATGGCCGCGATACCCTCGGGTCCTTGGTGCCTCAGAGCCTCGGTGCTTCGGCACCCTCAGTGCACTAAAGCCTCGACGCCTCAGCGCCCTCGGTGTTCAAGTGCTTCCCGACATTGGTGGCTTCGTGCCTCAGTGCTCCATAACCTCGGTGCCTCGATGCTTCGGCATCCTCGGTGCCTCGAGAGCTACACACCTCGGCGCTTCGAAGCCGCGAGGTCCTTTGAGCTCTGTGTAGCGGCGTCTTCGGTGCCACACTGGGCCAGAGCCTTGGTACCTTAGTGCTTCGACACCCTCGGTGCCTCGAGGACAATACGTCTCAACGCTTCAACGCTCCAAGGTCTTTTAAGCCTTGTGCTCAAGTACCCTCAAGACCCTCGGGTATGCTATACAAAACCATGTTGCCCCGACTAGTTTTAAACACCTTGCCCCCACGTAGAATTAATTCTGCAGACGCCCATGGCTGAAGGTAGAAATATGGTGAGTTAGGAGGCATTTTAGAGTGGTATTTAATGAGAGATTGTATTGGTAGTTCAGACTCCATCGTACACGGACTTGCTCCGTTCATTTCTCAAGCAATGTTCTGATTATAAATAGGGGTTTAAAACCCAAACAAGTTAATAAAAAATAAAAACCGATGTACTAAATAAAAAGTCATTGTTTTTCATCCTTGTTCTTAAAAAATGTTCGGGACTATTTTCTTAGAACATCTTTACTCAGCGGAAAGGTACCCGTCAAATCAGTACAAGTTCAAGGTAAATCTCGGTTTTAAGGTGTTTTTTTTTAAGAAAACAATGATAAAAATCATTTTTAATAGCGATAGTGCCCTCTCGATGACGGCTCTACCGTGTGATAGTTGACCTTGACTTTCGTTAGTGCCCTTGCCTTCGGCTCGGGATGCATAACTCCTGTCGCGGTCAACTACCATACGCAGAGCCATCATCGATGGGCACTGGCTTAAATAGGTGGGTGTCAGATACTAATATCCCTGTATTATAAAGAATAATAGACGGGCTTCAGTGAGTTAAAAGAAAATAATTCCATCTTGGGTTTCTGTGACAGTTTACGATCTCGTAGTATATGACGTCACATAAACTCTCTCTCTCTCTCTCTCGCTCTCTCTCTCTATATACAGTATATACATACATACATACATACATACATACATACATATACAAGCACACACATACACACACACACAGATTATTGCATCTGACAAAGAAAATTAATGTTATGGCTTTATTGGCGGTTTTGATTGGATCGCCAATAATACTTCCATCAATCAGATGGTTGCATGCAGTGCTTTTTTTTTAACAGCCAAAATTGTTTGTGCCAGACTTGTTAGAAAGCCTGTAACAAAATGGTTGATTGTTATTGTCGATACGTTGTAGGTACTTCTATTACTGAAGACACCCAACGAGCAGGTATTGCAAAGTCCATAAACAAAACAAAACATTAAAATAAATGAGTTCTGCATCATATAAAACTGAGCTGATTTTACCAGTGCTTGCTAGTGTATTAACCAGTTTGACATTATTTCAAAGCAAATTAAAGCATTTTCATTTCGGCTTTATATTGTTAAAGTTTTCACACGTGGCAATACTGTCCTACAATTACGTGATACTGTGATCATTCCACTGTGTTATGTTTTGAACCATAGCTAAGTTTTAAAACTGAGAGATAGCAAATGCTTATCGTAAAAGTTTACCGGTACCTACAAATTAAGGGCCATATAAGACCGACAAATACTGTAACTGATTAGAAGGCTTTCTTTGTTGTTCTCCAAGATGCTGCAGTGACATTGTAGATACTATAAGGAGTTACTGTAAATGAGATACTGTTTTAGCAGACAGGTTTTATTAAGTAAACATTTATGTGAATGTTTTTGGAATTAAAACTATAAACGCAAAACTGAGTTGCATTTTTCTTTGTGAATGTGCTAAGTGAATAAGGAAAACAAAAGGAAATGAAACAAGATGAAGTGTCCTATTTTACTTGTTATTTTCAGGTCTCAAGAAAGAGCGTGAAGGAAGCTGATCTTTTATATAAATTACTGAAATTGCCAGGTTCAGAAGAGTATTTGCATACATTATCCGTCAAAGACCTGTCAGTAGTTGGCCACAAGGGATAACACACATTGCTTTCAGTACTAAATATTGTATCTAGTGTTGGGACAAAAACATGTATTTCTTGTATGGATATCTGTTTAAAATTCAGTCAAGTATTTGAATATTTATTAATTTGCAAAACGTGATCAAAGCCATTATATGTAACACTGTAATAAAAAAAAAAATCTCAGAAATGGGGATGTAAGTCGGTTATGATTCGTTCATTTTTTAAATCCAAATCATATTTGGATTTTAAAAAAGTGTGTGGTGCAGCAGTGTGGAGTAGTAGGGCAGCAGTGTGGAGTAGTGGTTAGGGCTCTGGACTCTTGACCATAGGGTCGTCGGTTCAATCCCAGGTGGGGGACACTGCTGTTGTACCCTTGAGCAAGGTACTTTACCTAGATTGGTCCAGTAAAAACCAACTGTATAAATGGGTAATTGTATGTAAAAATAATGTGTAAAAAACTATGTAATTGTATGTAAAAATAATGTGATATCTTTTAACAATTGTAATTCGCCCTGGATACGGGCGTCTGCTAAGAAATAAATAATAATATTTGAGTAAAACCGATAAGCGGACCAAAGTTGTGCAGCCAAGAGAATGAGACATCAACTATTCACACGATATGTGTTATATTGGTAACAGTGTAATTAATTTACTCATACTATCGAATTATACAATTAGACTCAATGTAGTATGAATAAAATGAGAAATTAAACTTTATTATTTTCTTGATACCCCCATTGTTGTTACGGTCGGTAGAAAGTGGCAAATCATGTACAAATCACATCTGAGTAGAACTGCAGCTCACGGTTTTTGAAATTTTTATTGTTTAAATCAATATGTTGGCATCAAAGCGACTGTTTCTGATGAGGAAACTTCTAATTTAAAATGTCATCAAGATTTATGTCAGGAAAAAACAAAAGCTAGAACTCAGGCCTGCCGCCAGCCGCCCCCAAAAAACATATGCAAAATTATCATAATTTAGTACGCTGGATTATTATAGCCGATTGCTATAAACTACTGTATGGTATACTTTGTAGTTAATTCAGTGGGATAAAGTAAGGCCTTCACAACTCATACTTCTGTGTAGGGATGCAACGGTTATGATTTCCCAAACTGATACCGACATTTTCATAAAATTCCAAACTGAGGAATACCTACAACAGATAAAACGGAACCAAAACTGAAACCACGTTTTTTGTACAATGAAAAGGCGTTGGCAGTCTCAGCACTAAACCGATGGCAATTACGACAGCTCATCACATTCTTTTCTGCAAGTAGACATCCCTTAATCATTTTAATATGGTAACATAAATCAAAAGTTATGGCAATACTTGCCATAACTTTCTAGTTTTAGGTTTAAAAGGGTTTGTTAATGAAAGGTGCTGGTGCTTGTACTACAGTAGCAGGCATAGCAAACACTCAGCTTGCGTACCCTAACTTAAACCTTTGTTTAAAAGAATGCATCTTAAGAAAAGAAAAGCTGAAGCTGGAAGTTGTTGAGTCTGTCTCATCTGTTCAATTACTCTGTGCAGACCTGATTTAGACCTAATACATTAAATAAATCGACCAAATGCAAAAGTATTGAAAGAAGATAAAATGTGAATTGAGGTCCTGAACCTTTGTGCAGTAAGTAAACAGAACGAAGCTGCATAACAAGCAAAAGAGATGCTGCGTGGACCAAATGATGGTAATCTGAGGAAGACCGTGCTTACTAAGCACCTGAATTCAAAGGGGTGCTGTAGCCTACCGCTTGGAGTCTTAGTGCAAATATAGATACCTTAAATTAGATGCTTCTGTGAGCAGGTCAGTTTATTTTTTATTAAGGTAGCTACATTTAATGTGCATGTATTGAAATTCGTTTGCCTGATTTACATGCTGCATTCTATCAGCATATCCATAGGGTCATATTTAAGTTAAACATTATTTGTTATGTCTATTTCAGACAAACACAGTACAAAATTTGACATCCTATGCTTTTGTTTTTGTTTTTCTATCCGTTATTGGAGCAGTTTCCATGGAAAAAGAAAAATAAATATCACCTTTTTCTCACTTTATTTTGGTAGTACTTTCATATTGTGTGTGTTTTCATGTAATTTTCTTTTAGTCAATAAATGATCCAAATAACCTAATTAATATTAAAATGCGGGAGGATATATTTAAATATTTCTTTCTCACAATTTGGTCTTGCGCAACTACTGATATCGCACAGCTTTCTTAAACTGGGTTTCCACTAACTTTTTAAAGTTGTGTTGAAGCACTTCAAGTGCAGCCTGCCTCATTTGGCCACCAACGAAATGTAATTAAAAAAATATATATGGAAGGAAAATAAAAACCGAGATAGCATTACACACACACACACACACACAAAAGAAAGCGCTGTGTACTATCCTTGTGTTATTTGCAAAACATTTTTTGACTGCTTATATATTTATTATAAACCTATTATACACATATATAATATATACACGTTTTCCTACAGAACCGTAGCTTTAGCAAATCCGATCCTGATATCTATGAACGGCACTAACTTTAGGTTTTTGATATAAAAATGATCCAGTCAAAATGTTTAGTACAGTACATTTTTTAAACACTGGTAGTAAATCTACAACAGGCTACCCCACTTGTCCACATTTCCCACTACATAATATTATTATAATAATAACACTACTGTATTCCTATATAACAGGTTTTGTTGTCTTTTACAATTTGTAGTGCCTTAGAGTTCTGTTAAATAAGGGGTCAAGAGTAACTGTTGATCTTCTGTTTTTTCATATATAGAAATCCCACACAGACAGAGCTCTTTTTACACTTGCCATTTAGAAACTGTCATGCAGATTCTGGCAATGTGGTAAATCAGTGCAAAGCAAAATACATTGTGATACATATTTTTTATTTCTAACAATTATGTTTTTTTTTTGCCTTTGAAAACCCGTCAAGCAATGCTTGTTTTTTATCGTCAGATATTTGTCCCATCACTAATTGTATCAAATAAACATGAAACAGTTTACAATGCTAGCTTTGGTAGCGAGGTGGTCTGTCAGGCAAACTGCATGGTATTACTGTTATTACCTATGTGTTCAGCTTGAAAGATTTGAACTCACACTGCCCCACCCATACTTCACAGTACACTGCAGCCCAGACCACACACACTTAAGGTAAATTCATTATGCCAATTCATTAAGCTAATTATGTGACACACTGGTGTCTATTCAATTTATTTAAAAACGATAAAGGACCTAAATATATGCTCTTTACAAGCTGCAAATGTTGGTGTCCCTACGCCTGTGTGTAAAGCAGTTGCTGTTTAAAATAAAATACAAAAATAAAAATAAAATAATAATACAATTACTGGATTAATGTTAGTCATCTTTTTCTTGCTCTTAGTTTCAATGTTCCACTTATTGTACCTCAGCCTTCTAATATGGTTTAATTAAATGAACCTATTGGTGCACTTGATTATCATTTTCAAATTCAAGTTACTTAAACTTCCATCATTTTGGGTGTATGCAATTTAAGAGGAACAGGCTTCCTTTTTTCAAACACCAGGGGTACATGAGATGTTGTTTTGCCCTGGATAGCTCAGAGAACTTCCTGACGAAGCTCCTGAAATATACAATGACACCAAAATCACAGGTGAGCAATCAACGTTCTAAACAGAGCAGCTTGCAGTATCTGGTGAGGTGCACCTTTCATTTTTAAAATGGTACCTTAAAAGCTCAACTTAAAATATTATTCTGTATTTGATATTGAAATATGAAAAACACAATTTATTAAAAAAAATGATGTCATACTGAACTATGACCTTCAGGATACAGTGTATCATGTTTATAAGGGGAGCTACTGCTTCTAGTATACAAACATGTTTTGTTTTTGTTTTTTTGAAAACGTAATGACATCATGGCAAACAGTTTCCATTTGTGAAATAAGGGGTGGGATAATATTTTCATGTCAAGAGCATTGTTATTGCAGTTTTAGAATGAAACGTCACTACAGTAAATTTGCCAAGACAAGTAGATTTCCCAACCCCTAATATGGCAGAATCTTTTCCATTTCAAATGTTTAGCATGTACCCACTATGGGAATTCCATTTCTAGGGCTACACATCTTACCCCCCAGTGTGAACTAACCCAGTCTAATTAGTATCTTCCATCAATCTGTGACAGATGCAATAATTCAAGCTGGAGAGGAATTTCTCAACTGCTTCACTATGGCTGAAAGTCTGCTTCACTGGTGTAGCATGATATCTATTTGAAAAATCTATGATGAAAAGATACTGCAGTGCACAGTGTCTTACTTGTCAGCAGCTGCGGAAATTATGCGTTAACTACATTTGTGAAAAATCCCCTGAAGAACCGTCAGGTGGTGAGTTTTTCTTTAGAACTTAAACACCATGGATGTACACCAGATAGTGTCATTTCAAATCAACAGTAACTGCAGCTAACACAAGAAAAAATATTGATGGGAGAAAAAAATGTTGACAATTATATAAAATCTAAATGTAACATAAAAGCAGCATAAGATTTAGTCTTACTTTGGCTAGAAAACAGAATACAAAGATTATCTGTAATATGGTTTCTTCGCAGGATGATGAACTCCTCACACAAAGTGAACTCCCGGTCTCCATGTTGCTTGGGTCAGGAGAAACAAACCAATCTCTTACTCAGAGATCACTGAAATATAATCCTTTTGGCACCAAAGTCACTTTCCCTCCTCCATAAAAAGCCCACATCATCATAGATCAATGTCCAAATTAAGAAACCATATTACAGGTTATCTTCGTATTCTTACCTTGTCTGATGAACTCCACACACAAGGTGAACCATAGCAAAGAATGTAGACAACAGGGTGGTAGGTTAGATGTTAGAAGAGGAAGCCACAGATAACAGAGTGAGCAAAAGTAGGCTGAGAGTAAGACACATCCAAGCTATAAATGTTTAATAAAAGTCTCGAAGGAGGTCCAGGTAGCAGCATTGCAAATGTCCTGTATTGGGACAGATTTTAGCCATGTAGTAGCCACTTCCCTGACTGGACTTTGTTAGATCCATGACATGGAGGCCGTAACAGAACTCATAGGATGTGATCAAGTTTGAAATTGGCTGTTTGGAGACAGGCTTGCCTCGGTTTTATGAGCTAAAAGAGATAAACCGTTGTCCTGATGGTCTGATATTGAGGGTCTGTGACAGAGAGAGAAGGCATTCAAGCTGTAAATCTCCCTCCCGACCAGAAAGGGCGCTGTGTAAGGTTGGTTGTATGCTTCCTCCTAGATGGGCAGACTCGACGGTTGGCAGAAACCCGAAGGTGACCATATTAGGGGGAGTGCGTAGCTGCACATACATGGAAGGACTCCATTGCAATCAGCCACAGGGCAGACAACGATTAGAAAAACCATGGCGCCGGGTTGATTACAGGGAGGAGTTTGGTGGTACAAAAGGGGAGCAGCTATGTCAGTACGACCCCTTACACTGAAACGTGATTGCGCAGCTGGAGCATGTTTTGTTGTTTTGTTTGTATTTTGTCTGTTACAGAGGAGGGATAAGGAGATCAGGTGCTGCAGCCACAGAGCTAGCACTTACCCCAGATCACTACCCCACTGCACAGCACTACACGGGCACCAGCACCACTTCCCAAGGATTTAAGGAGCACAGTTTCGTGCACGGAGGATTGTGGTATAGGGGCGACTGATTTATTGTTTGTGCTGATTTATTAAATACGGACGTTTTTCACTGATTACTGTTTGGACATTACCTTTGTATACCACACCACATCCTTGTCACACTTGGTGTCAGAGTGGGATTATAACATGGATCCAGTGATGATGACGGCAATGATGAAGGCACAGGAGTGGAGGCATCAGGAAACGCTGACGGCAGTGATGGAGCACATGAACACCATGTTCCTGGCAGCCAACCAGAGGAGGGAACTGGCAGCCGAACCAGCAGTGCCACTGCCAAAAACAAGGGTGGTGAAGATGTTGCTGGAGGATGATCCTGAGGCCTATCTGGTAGCCTTTAAGAGGCAGTCAAAAGCAGCCCAATGGCCCCGGGAGTGGTGGGCTTCCCAGTTGGACCCCAAACTGATCGGGGAGGCCCTTGCAGCCTACCAAGCCTTAATACATGAGGTCGCTTTAGATTAGGACCTTGTGAAGCAGGCCATACTCCAGCGACTGGATATCACAGAGGAGACGCACCATTGCTGGTTCCGGGAATACCAGCGACCTGCAGGAGTCAGACCCTGTATGGTGGCACAACAGCTAGTGGATCAGTTGACCCGGTGGCTCTGCCCTGGCACCTGCACCGCCGATGAGGTGACCAAACTGATTGCTATTGAACAGTTTGTGCAAGTGGTGCAGATCCTGATTATTATCCTGATTATTAACAACAGATTTTCTCAGAAAAATCTGGATTTAATGAAGTCTTTGTCTTGCCTTGTACTCCAATCTAGTACATTTATTGATACTACCATGCTACAGCCTCTTCAGATGATAGCTGTTGTTGACAAAAATGACATGGCCAATGAAATTGTTGTAGATAAACCTATTTTGCTTAAAAAACTCAACACAGATGCAGACTGTGCTGCTGTCTGTAAAGTTCATGGACGTGCAGATGCACAACCTTTGCTGAATAAGGAATTGAATATAAGCCTGTATTACTGCAACGAAAAATTACTATGTTTACAAGCATAGGTCTAAGTGGTGACCCCTCTAAGAGGTCTACTGGCCCATCCACCCTAAAGGAGCTGGAGCAGGGCCTGTTGGAGGCATTTTTAACATTGTGATATGAGAGAGTACGGAACGCCGGTTGTGACATGCTAATGCTAATGATGTAAATGCTTGTGGCAAAGTGGTTAACAGTGTGTGCAGGTGCAGGTGATCAATAATCAGACAAGCAATAATCCAGGTGCAATGAAGGTTTAATGTATAATCCAATGCCTGATGGCTAACAGCAGTAAACAATAACAATGCTAATGAAACAATACAGCGGCGTGTATTGCTTATTTATAATCCTTGGGTTTGCCTCGAAATAATAACAGTCCTGTTTCAGTTCACCCACACATAACACATATACAAACACAAACACCAGTCCACAGTGCGTGCTCTAGTGCTCGTGGTGAATACAGTTCTTTCGTGACAACAAAAGTGCAGTGTTGTTGATCCGGGTTTAGTGCTGGCCTTTGGCGATAGCTCCGGATCGTGTTAGCCGTCCAAATAATTACAAACAGTATTAACGACAAACAAAACACTCACGTTTCACAGCACAGGTTCTTCTTCTGGTCATTTAACGCAACCATTCACAAAGAAACAGATCATATCACTACATCCCCTTTTTATAACATCACCCATGATCCCTTGGTCAACGAGCGCATCCGCTCCTCCAATCCGCGGATGCCACGCCGTTTCCCGTCCGGGTCACTGAGTTTGTATACCGTAGCCCCTTTCTAGATGGCCGACTTCCACTTAACCCTGGGAATAAACTGTCATGCCATTTAGTGCAGGGTATTCTGTTCCCTTTATGCAGCTGCCTCGCAGGTCGGGAGGGAGATCTAACACTGTGGCAAAGTGGTAATTAGTAGCAGGTGTATGGCAGATGCAGTGCAGATGCAGTAATTCCAAATAACAAACAGACAACAAAGTACGGGTGAAATGAGGGTTTGAATGATTTTGAAATCCAATTGTCTGATGACCAGCCAGAAAACAATAATGAGCTGGCAATACACAGCAATGTGTAGTGCACAGTAATGAAAAAAAGGGTTGCAGTCCCGCAAACAATAAACACGGTACAAAACACACACAATTAGACACAACGATCACAGGTCCAAAGTGAGTGCTCTCAGTGCTTGTGGTGAAGTACAATATATTACGTGCTATTTGGTGAAAACAAGTGCTGTGGTGATCCGGCTTTGTGCTGGCCCCTGGCGACAGCTCAACAAAACAGTCACAGACTCTTTATTTTATTTTGGGGATATATCCCGATATCTCCCCAGGCGAAGGAAAAGATTTACAATTCTCCAGCCCCATTTATGCGTTTATGCATGACCCCTTGGTAAACGATTACTGCTGACTCTATTGCTTGCAGCTGCTACCTCGTTTACCTTACAGGTCAATACGTTCCCGCATCGGAGTTTCGTCTTTTTCCAGGCTGACTGACCACCCGACCCAGGGAATAAACTGTCAGAACAACCTGTCCAAAGCCTTTCCCCTTTGCTACTTAGTACCCTCACAGGTCGAGAGGGAGATTTACAAACAGAACTCATTATATTTCCGTCACAAACACCAAGAATCAATCGATCTCTGTCACAATGCTGTATTCATGTTAAAATGCGAATGCTATATGCTTAATGCAAAACAACACTATATAATGCTGTGTATGTAACACATACTTAACATTTTCACCATGTCGTGGTACTGGTAAAATCTCTACTCTTAGATCCTAATATGTTTATTTTAAATGAAAAGGTTCTCAGAAACTATCCAAGCTCATTAACCTTTTTTTATAATAATTGCCTGCATCCTTTTTACATTTTAGCTAAAAACTGATGAAGAAAGAATTGATGAACCACAATTCAAGGTAATGTAAATGCAAATGACTGTGGCACTGACAAATGACTGTGGCAAATGAAAATGGCAAATGACATACAATCGTGAAATGCTTTATATGGAAAACTAGACTGAAAACACAATGTATCAGTTATATTATTATCAATGTAATATTTGAAATGTAAAACATATAAAGCAGTTTATATTTATAGTCTCAAGATAAAAAAAGTATCTTAATATACTTGATTTACCATTCATACCATGGAGAGTTCAAGTGATAAGCTAATGCAGCAGCATCTGTCAGAGATTTCCAGACAAATCAGCCAGACTGAGTGAAATTAAACAGAAATTGAGAAGAATTAAAGAAGCAAGACTTGAGACTGGCAGAAACAGGAAGCAAGCCCCTGAGAGAATCATGCTATAGATTTGTAATATTTTATCTCAATTCTTGACCAATGTGAAAGCTACTACCACTTATTCATAGGCGGCGTGTATAAGAGGCTTGGGGAGGCTAAGCCCCCCCAAAATAAACTGCCCAAACCCTCACAAGAAATTGTTCTGACCAGCACAAAAATATTTGTGAGAGAAGATTTTTTTCCCCGCAAGCGCTTAAAGCAAGTCTAACGAACATATTTCTCGTTTTCCTACTGCGCAACCGCCAGACCGCTAGGGCAGCTGGGATATCAAGGTCAACACTGTAGTACAGATACAGGATTTAGTTGCATTTCAATGTCATTCGAGGAGACAATGCTTGACTGGTTTAACGTCCATTCTTCCCACCCCCCATACCGCTGCAGGAGGCAGCCGACGAAAACTCTGAGTCATTTTCGCTCATTCCCTTGCCTGGAACATCCTCTTCACAATTCCTACATGTATTCAAATTACTGTTATCTATACAAACAGCTTGATCCGAATCTGATTTTGCAACTGTCTGTTTTCATGCACAACTGTTTTGTGACGCTACAGTCAGAACATACTTCCTTTGACTGTTTGAACAAATGTGACCTTTCAGAACACTGTTTGTGGTGCCAGATTATGAATGTTTCTGAAGTTTTTTTCTCTAGATTTTTTCAGTCCTTCACTCCATTTTCAGCGAAAGCGGGAACTTATGAAAAAGTGTTTGCAAGGAAAGCAGAAAACCGCATCTGCCTGCTTACTGTACTCTAAATATGAAAACGTATTTTAATATTCTGATGAAAATTAATGGTTTGCTTACCAAAGACAGTTTTCGGATACACAGGTAAACAAGGCTATGACTGTCCTGTTGCAGTATCACCAAGGTCCAAAATACAGGATTTAGTTGCATTTCAGTGTCATTCGAGGAGACAAATTAGCAGGTTTAATGCCCCATATAGATATTCGAAAGTTTACGGTAAGAGTGCAGTTATTTATTTATTTTTGCAAATATACCTTATGAAATGCGTTGAATGCCCCTTGATTATAAGTACGATAGTAAGTGTGTGTTTAGAAGCTTTATAATCAGTATTAATAATTGATTTAAATTGGGGTGGTGATGGAAATGGTGTTCGAAATTGGTGTAGGTACATGCTGTCCTCCGAAGTGTGTGCCGTCAGCCGACCGCTTTTTTTCACACTGCGGACTCACCATGCAGCTACCCAAGAGCTATAGCGTCGGAGGACAACGCAGCTCTCGGGCAGCTTACAGGCAAGCCCGCAGGCGCCCAGTCAGGCTACAGGGGTCGCTGATGTGTGGTGAGACGAGGACACCCTGGCCGACCTAACCCTCCCTCCCCTGGGTGGGGCTCGGCCAATTGGCGCCTCCCCTGGAAGCTTCCATCCTCGGTCGGCAAAGGAATAGCCTGGACTCGAAATCGCGATGTCAAGACTATAGAGCGCATCCTGCACTCCACGAGGAGCGCCTTTACTGGATGTGCCACTCGGGAGCCCAGCTAGTGCTATGTTAAACTTAATTTATTTGGCCACCTTATGTTTGAAAAAAAAAAAAGTCAAATATATATGTAGCATCCCTGAGTGGTTTTTGAGGTCTGTTTTGTGCTATAAATTATTATACAGTACAAGCTCTCAAAAAGACGCAGGAGAATGAATCCGGTTTACAGCTTTTATTTGTGTCTGTCAGTCCGACTATTTTTCAAACTCAACACAATGAATGAAACTTAGTATTCAGACTCACTAGTAGCAGAGTAATAAAAAATAATGTAAGTCATTCACCCCCCTGCAAAGTTTTCACATTTTGTTGGCAGCTGAGCATACTCCACGACACTTTCAAATTAGACTTTACATGTAGAATCTACACAAACTATTCCACATTGATGAAGTTAAAAAATGCATATAGAATATAAATAAGTAAGATTTACAGAGAAAAACAGATTAATTTCAGTTGCATAAATATTCAACCCCTTTGCTACTGCAGCCCTAAATCAGCTCAGGTGCAAATGATTTGTTTGAAAGGTCAAAATTAGTGAAATGGTTTCAGCCTGTGTGTACTCAAAGTTGTTTAATTTGTAGACAATTTCCCTCAGGTATATAAAGACTTTCAAGCTGCAACTCACATAGTGATCCAACAAAGCAACCATGAAGACCAAGGAGCTTTCGAAAAAGTCAGGGATAAAGTGGTAGAGAGGCACAGAGCAGGAGAAGGGTACAATAATATTTCAAAGGCGCTGATTATCCCTCTCAACACAGTGAAGTCCATTATTAAAAGTGGAAGATGCATCATACCACCCAGACACTACCCAGATCAGGTCGCCCTCCCAAACTGAGCAGCCGGGCAAGCAGGAAACTGGTTCGGGATGTCACTCTGAAGCCAACAATGACCTTGAGAGATCTGCAAAGTTCTGTGTCTGAGATGGGAGTCAGTGTTCACACATCAACAATAAGCCAGTCCCTACACAAAGCTGGTCTGTATGGACTGGTGGCAAGAAAGAAGCCATTACTCAAAAAGCCTCATCTTAAAGCATGTGTGGATTTAAAAAAAAAACATGCCTATGATACTGCAGACATGTGGAAAAAGGTTTTGTGGTCAGACTAGACAAAAATGGAACTTTTCGGTCTCAATTCCAAGCGTTACGTCTGGTGCAAGCCCAACACTGCACATCACCCAGTCAACACCATCCCAACTGTCAAGCATGGTGGTGGCAGCATCATGCTATGGGGATGCTTCTCTTCAGCATGGACTGGGAAGATTGTCAGAATAGAGGGGAGAATGGATGGTGCAAAGTACAGGCGAATTCTTGAGGAAAACCTGCTTGAGTCAGCCAAGACTCTGCAACTGGGGAGGAAATTCACATTTCAGCAAGACAATGACCCGAAGCACAAAGCCAAAGCCACACTGGAGTGGTTGAACAAGAAGAGAATTAATGTTCTTGAGTGGCCCAGTCAAAGTCCTGACTTGAATCCAATCGAAAATTTATGGCGAGACTTGAAGATTGCAGTCCGACGATCCCCAACAAACTTATCAGAACTGGAGCAATTTTCCCGTGAAGAATGGGCAAACATTTCACCATCCTACTGAGCAAAGCTAGTAGAGACCTATCCAAAAAGACTCATAGCAGTAATTGCTGCAAAAAGTGCTTCAACCAAGTACTGACTTAAGGGGCTGAATACTTATGCAACCAGTAAATTTAATTTTGTACATTTTCTTTGCAAGTTTTGCTGACATTTAACCTCCTCCTAGTGTTCTGTTTAACCACTACAGCTTTGAATAAAAAAGTTAGTTTGAAAAACTGTGCATACATTATTTGGGTAAATGAGGGACACCAAGTATATTGAAAGCAAGGGTTTCCACACAGGTGTGGCTCGTGTTAATTAAGCAAATAGCATCCCAGCATGCTTAGGGTCATGTATAAAAATGCTGGACAGGCCTAGTTGCCTATAATTATGGCTAGCATGGCTGCAAGAGGAGACCTCAGTGACTTTGAAAGAGGGGTGATTGTTGGGGCACGTTTGGCAGGAGCTTCAGTGACCAAGACAGCTCAACCTGCTGATGTTTCACAAGCAACGGTGTCTAAGGTGATGTCGGCATGGAACTCTGAGGGAAAGACATCATCAGCAAAGGGCAACAGTGGGCGGAAGCACATATTCCAGGATTGTGATATCCGTGCATTATTTCGAAGTGCAAGGCAAAACAGGTGAGCAACTGCAGATCAATTGACTGCAAATTTCAACCTGGGGCGCGAGCAGTTTCATCAAAAACAGTCCGCCGAGAACTCCGCAGAGCGGGATACCATAGTGGCCCAACGCTCTATTAAGTGACTTTACATTAGTGCTTCCATTTTTTTGTCCACTACCTGTGTGTATATATATATATATATATATATATATATATAATGTGTGTGTATCTTACTGTACATCGTTGGGTTCAATAAATTGAAGAGTTGCATCGCACAGTGAAAAAATTATTTGAAGCAGCAGAGAGGTGCAGCAACTGGCTGTGGTTGAGACGGAAAGATTCTGGTTGGGGATCTCAAGCACAATAGAAAGAAACAAACGCTGATGTACGGGTAAGTAAGCTGGGATGAGTTGAGTGGGGGACGGAGGGGGGTGATGCTGGGACGCTAGAATCACCGTCAAGCCCTCTTGAGGTTTTGTGGGCTAGTCGACGAAACACCAAGGATGGAAGGTGCCCATTTGAAGACCCCAGAGATGTACCCTACTTAGCTCAATCCAGTCACTGATGCACTGGGGAGACCGCACTGAGGTTGATCCCCGGAGCCAGCATTGCAGTCATTGTGTGTGCTGATGCACTGGGGAGGCAAAATAAGCTGATCCCTGGAGCCAGCATTACACTTCAGACATCAACACCAGGAGAAGGATATCTACATCATCAGATGGAAGGAAACGCAAAAGGATGCAGACGCAGATGGATCACATTAGTTTACTGTAAAGCTACGTTTTAGTTGGTGCTTATCTTGGCAAGAGCTGAGTTCAAATCAGCATGAAGTTTTAACATCTATTCTCATGTAATGGAAATGCCTATAGCGTTAAGACACTAAATTGTTCCCATCTTTCCAAATTTGATTAAAATTATAATGTAAAAATGTTCTATTAATTTGCTGTTTCTTTTTTTTGCTTTTTTAAATCTGTGCAATACCTCATTTAATCTGTAAAGGTTTGTCATATAGCTTATGTAAAGTTACTCCGTTAAGTTGTGCAATTTTACATCAGGACAAATGCAGACAGGCTAAAAGAATTGAATCTATTCAGTCTTGAACAAAGAAGACTACGTGGTGATCTGATTCAAGCATTCAAAATCCTAAAAGGTATAGACAATGTCGACCCAGGAGACTTTTTTGACCTGAAAAAAAGAAACAAGGACCAGGGGTCACAAATAGAGATTAGATAAAGGGGCATTCAGAACAGAAAATAGGAGGCACTTTTTTACACAGAGAATTGTGAGGGTCTGGAACCAACTCCCCAGTAATGTTGTTGAAGCTGACACCTGGAGATCCTTCAAGAAGCTGCTTGATGAGATTCTGGGATCAATAAGCTACTAACAACCAAACGAGCAAGATGGGCTGAACGGCCTCCTCTCGTTTGTAAACTTTCTTATGTTCTTATGTTTCTTATGTTCTTATGTTGTATTTAAATACACTCGACTTGTAGATTTTAATTTTATGTTCTTTCATCAGAAAACTATTTTCATATCATAGTTTTCTGTACCTTAAATATTCTTATTAAAATCCTAGTATTGCTCTTTTTTATTTTTTTATTTTATTTATTTATTTAAGATACATCTCTTAGAATATTTAGCCCCATCATTTCCAATGTAAAGTTACACAAATGTTGAGGCTGTTATACCCCAGGTGGGACACTGCTGCTGTACCCTTGAGCAAGGCACTAAACTGTATAAATGGGTACCAGAATTTGTATGTAAAATATAATTCATTGTACCCCTGTAAATTGGTTTGGATAAAAGCGTCAGCCAAATAAATACATCAGTATTATTATAAGGTAATATAATGTCTTACTTTTTGGCGAAACACTATATTAGTAGTTATTCTAGATATATAACCTTTTTATAGTTATGGTAGTTATACTTTATTACAAATTATTATTGGTATTCATGCCTATGACAAGAAAACGTCAATCTTGAGGGTAGCGTCGAAATAATCGGGTGTATTTATGTATGTATGTAGGCTACAGTAGGTATGGAATAGGTCAATATCAAAAATCCTGTGTGATATCTGCTTTCCAGAACCTTTCAATTAAAATATAATGTGGTATAATATAACAAACTATGGGTGATTATTACTGTATTTAAATAATTATACTTTATATAAATTATTAGGGCTGCAACGAAGGGTACATTTTGACCTTCGAAGGTTCGGAACACATTACCTAAGGATGGTTTGACCCTTCGATGGTACTCATTTGCATAATTTTTATTGGTTACGTCACCATAGCTACTTGTTTATATTTGATTGAAAATCTTATTATTTTACAGGTAATCCATAGAAATGGAATAAAACATTCATACGCACTTTAAAAATACGCTATATAGAACAGTAATCATGTTTTTATAATTTAAATAAAAAAATATAAATAAAGGTTGTTTATTTATTAATGCCTGCTTGCGATCTATACAGTAAGCTTGCATTGCACCAGCTGCAGCGGACAAAGCTTTATTTAAGAGTCACCGTTCCAAGCAGGTTATCAATTACATTTCATTACTACTAAAAATATTAATAATACTACTAATAATATGAACGTATGCTTGTCAAGTGACCCCAGAGATTGGTTGTGCCTCCATGATACGACTCGCGTGCACAGTTTGCATTCAATTTTCTTTTGGTCGTCTGGGCATTTAACAAAAAAAACCCAAACAGCAGAGGGGTTTCGATACGTTTCTTTAAATACAGCTTACGCTATACAACGCTTTGCTGTCGAGATGGGGAGAAATTAAAGGTTTGCCTCTGGATAACACGAGCTGGAGCCGGGAGGGGCGGACGGTGCTCAGTTAGCATATATTTTGTGTGTTTCAAACATATTCTGCCATAGCACTTCTCTTACACCGTCTTGTACACTAGGTATTCAGTACATATTTTACTGAAGCATTACAGTCACACACACACACACACACACACACACACACACACACACACACACACACACACACACACAAATACAATCAGGGCCTATAACAGCTCTTTCACTTATGAATTTTAAGAGACCAGTGCCCTTCAACAACTTAACATGAATATTATTGTATTGTATTGGTCAAATAGTCCTTATCTATTCCTGATAGTTTAAACTGCATATGCTATACATAATATATAAACAGTTGGACTATGCAAATACAATGGAAAGAAATTAATACATTGTAAAATAGTAATGATTACATCTAGTGAGAGATTTCAGACATTCTTGAGCAAAGTACTAGTAACGTGTAAAAATGTGCCCTTCAACCATTTACTGTATAGTCCTTCCCACTTGGAAATATTTACACTGGCCATGAAAGGGTTAACTGCAAGTGCCAGAATGACACAAGTTAATTGTATCAATCTGTGTGACCTGTGTGACCTACATAATGCATAGATTGATACTTTGTTGTAGTTGATACTTCTCACAACCAATAGGCAGTCCTGATACTGATAGATGCCACAGGTTAAATGTATCAACCTGTAGTAGTTTTGGCTGCTTCAGCAGTAACCAGCCAAAAAGTAGCCACATTTTGTTTTTTAAACCAACCAAAAACCTGTACTTACATTTAAGACATTTATATATACAGTACTGTGGAAAAGTTTTAGGCAGGTGTGAAAAAATGCTGTAAAGTAAGAATGCTTTCAAAAATAGATATGTTAATAGATTATATTTATCAATTAACTAAATGCAAAGTGAGTGAACAGAAGAAAAATCTAAATCAAATCCATGTTTGGTGTGACCACCCTTTGCCTTCAAAACAGCATCAAGCATCAATTCTTCTAGGTACACTTGCACACAGTTTTTGTAGGAACTCGGCAGGTAGGTTGGCCCAAACATCTTGGAGAACTAACCACAGTTCTTCTGTGGATTTAGGCAGCCTCAGTTGCTTCTCTCTCTTCATGTAATCCCAGACAGACTCGATGATGTTGAGATCAGGACTCTGTGGGGGCCATACCATCACTTCCAGGACTCCTTGTTCTTCTTTACACTGAAGATAGTTCTTAATGACTTTCACTGTATGTTTGGGGTCGTTGTCATGCTGCAGAATAAATTTGGGGCCAATCAGATGCCTGCCTGATGGTATTGCATGATGGATAAGCATCTGCCTGTACTTCTCAGCATTGAGGAGACCATTAATTCTGACCAAATCCCCAACTCCATTTGCAGAAATGCAGCCCCAAACTTGCAAGGAACCTCCACCATGCTTCACTGTTGCCTGCAGACACTCATTCGTGTACTCTCTCCAGCCCTTCGGCGAACAAACTGCCTTCTGCTACAGCCAAATATTTCAAATTTTTTCTGCACCCCAGTTCCTGTGTTTTCGTGCATAGTTGAGTCGCTTGGCCTTGTTTCCACGTCGGAGGTATGGCTTTTTGGCCGCAAGTCTTCCATGAAGGCCACTTCTGACCTAACTTCTCCGGACAGTAGATGGGTGTACCAGGGTCCCACTGTTTTCTGCCAGTTCTGAGCTGATGGCACTGCTGGACATCTTCCGATTGCGAAGGGAAGTAAGCATGATGTGTCTTTCATCTGCTGCAGTAAGTTTCCTTGGCCGACCACCGCGCTCACGGTCCTCAGCGTTGCCCGTTTCTTTGTGCTTCTTCAAAAGAGCTTGGACAGCACATCTGGAAACCCCTGTCTGCCTTGGAAATTTCTGCCTGGGAGAGACCTTGCTGATGCAGTATAACTACCTTGTGTCTTGTTGCTGTGCTCAGTCTTGCCATGGTGTATGACTTGACAGTAAACTGTCTTCAGCAACAGTTTGGCTGTTCCTCACCCAGTTTTATTCCTCCTACACAGCTGTTTCTGTTTCAGTTAATGATTGTGTTTCAACCTACATATTGAATTGATGATCATTAGCACCTGTTTGGTATAATTGTTTAATCATACACCTGACTATATGCCTACAAAATCCCTGACTTTGTGCAAGTGTACCTAGAAGAATTGATGCTGTTTTGAAGGCAAAGGGTGGTCACACCAAATATGGATTTGATTTAGATTTTTCTTCTGTTCACTCACTTTGCATTTAGTTAATTGATAAATATAATCTATTAACATGTCTATTTTTGAAAGCATTCTTACTTTACAGCATTTTTTTCACACCTGCCTAAAACTTTTGCACAGTACTGTATATATAAATGTCTTAAATGTAAGTACAGGTTTTTGGTATATACTGTATATATATATATATATATATATATATATATATATATATATATATATATATATATATATATATATATTACAAAAGCATACAAACGTGCTACATATTTATTTAAAATAATAATAAAAAAATAACACAGGTATTATTATTATTATTTATTTCTTCCTTATCCAGGGCGACTTACAGTCGTAAACAAATACATTTCAAGAATCACAGTACAAGTATTAATTCAATTAAGAGCAAGCTAAGTAATGTTATAAATGATTTATTTATTTATATATGGGCTTTGCTTGTTTTTTTTTCTCACAATGTACAGTACATGCACTGCTGTTTTTTATGTGATGAGATCAAATGTGATCCACGATTGTTTTAATTTTATTCAGAGTAAAATTAAATTGTCCTAAACTGTCGGCGTGTAGTCTATAAAACGATAAATAAAATAACAAATTCTAATTATATTTGTACTGATACAGTTCTTAATTTGTTACAAATTAAAAAGAAAAAAAAGCTTCTTATTTCTCCCTATTTCACAGTTAAACAAGAACCCCGGTCAAATGAATACAAGTGTCAATTATGTGTAAGAATGACCATATTAACCAGTCCTGAGGAAAGAAGTAGGCGGGTTCACCATTTTCTTCAGTCAGATTTGCTGAATGCAAGTGTGAGCATTTGTGTGATTTGTCATTTGATTGGATGCAGAGCTTCAGAACAAAGTCACGCCCCACGGGGAGGGCATGGTAGAGTTTGCAGAGCATTGTGGTGGTGCTGTCACCGTCCTTAGATAAGCGCACATCAAAATGACGTCCTGTCCTATCTAACCATTCTATAAATATGGTTGGCATATTTCTGTGTAGGTCGAAGTGTATGTAGGGTTCACATATTCCACAATCCCTTCCGCAATCAAGTCGCCGAGAACGTGATGTACAGTGTATACCGTCCTCTACTGGTAGTCTTCCTGATTATATCTAGTTTTTTTTTTTTGCTTGGTCTGCCACGGCGTTTTAATGATGTATCCCTGCTGCTGCTTTAGTAGTAGGGACATGTTTAGATCACAAAATTAGGCATTGCTTGAAGTATGGGAAAAGCCTGCAGCTAAAAGTTCCCAAATGAACGTAATCCATCAGGAAACACAACAGTCAGTTTTTTTTAAATGAAACAATATGCTCTCTGTGTATTCTTAAAGGGCGGAGAAAGATTCGTATGTATGCAGCCATCATTTCACTTTGGGTAGATGGGTGTGTTTGCTTACGTTGCTGGCATCTTTCGACACGCCTACAAAATGAACGTTTCAACATGATTTTGGATGGTTTTTGGCAATCTCTTCCTTCACCCCAAGCACCACTTTTTTAAAAAAAACTAAATTCTTGAGCAGCCGTCCATGTTTTTGGCAGGCAAAAAAAACCCAAAAAACTTAAATTTACATTTCTAAAGCAGAAGTTATTTCCTGGTATTTGCACGCTTGCTAATTTTTGTCTTTTTAAGTGAAATATGAAACCTTTTCCTGGTCTTGGGTTTTATACAGTACTAAATTAAAAGAAAGAAAAACATTCTTTTGTGGTGAAAATCTATGCTGATCAAGCCTGCAGAAACGCCATACTGTCTGTATACTAGTCATCCGGCCAATACAGGTAATCTGATTTAAAAATGTTCTATACGGTCAAATGTTTTTGCGTTTTGAAGAACAGTGTTTATGGTTTTGTACGTACACCTATTAAAAAGGATTGGAGGTTGGTGCTGTAAGTACATCGTAAGTCCGAATATTAGCTTGACATTGATCATAGCGATACATATTAAAGATATACCGCAACAAAATATTTTATTTGCTTGAAGACAAATAGTAAATGTTTGCCTTCACAGATACTGTAGCAAACAACAGCAGTAATAATCATTTTTCTGATACACTTTGCTGTGAAATCATTGAAAAGCCGATGGATACATCTGTGTAACATGTGTGTTAGTGCTGTATTGTTGAGAACGGACTCCTTCCATGCATTATATATATATATATATATATATATATATATATATATATATATATATATATATATATATATATATATATAATCAATGTTACTGTTAAAAAAATGTAACCACCTCCATGATACAGTATATGGGGTTAAATTGTCATTGAATGGCAATGAAAAGAATAACATTTAGATGAAGTAAAAGGAAGTCATTTTAAATATTTCATCACAATTTTCTTCCCTGTATTTCAACATTATTTGAATCTGGAAACTTGAATAGAAAGTAAATAATAATACTGGTAGTTGTCATTCCAGTGTCCTTGGATTATACAAAACATGTATAATCCAAGGACATGATTATACAAAACATGTATAATCCAAATACTAATCTGTAGTATTTGGTATTTAATCATATCTTGATGTAACTATCACTGTCACTTTTATCTGCTGTATTATTAAATTGTATTTTGTCACACTTGTACTTGCTTGAACTAGTCATTGTATTTATCTTGCTCTTATTGTATTATTACTTGTACTGTAACACTTGAAATGTATTTGCTTACGATTGTAAGTCGCCCTGGATAAGGGCGTCTGCTAAGAAATAAATAATAATAATGTTCAGTGTTTCAGGTTGGCTGTTTTCCAGTGCTGCATTTTAAGTGATCCTTAGTTCTGCATCCCAGCTATAGTATTTATTAATGGGCTCTTATTCTTGCAACTCAGACTTCGATGCAGATTGAGAGCAATAGAATGAAACTTGGAATGGAATCTGAGGTCAGTGTAGGCTGGTAGCTCTTTAAATGTGTTATGAAATGTGTATTGCCAGTCAGTGTTTGCTTGTATGGTTTAATCAATGGAATCAAAATTATATCTCTCCCTTCTTATAAATGTGTTGTTTTCTATCAAATGCTGATATTCCTGTGTTCATCGCAAACCAAACAGATTATTGTCCTTGTGTGGTGTGGGTGAGTAGTCATGTCCTGCTGTGGTACAAGAGTACCACTGACTGTACTGCTGTACCTGTAATATTGGTATTAAATACCTTTCACCCCCAAAATCTACAAGTCTGTAAAACTCTACCCACATACAAAACCACAACACATTCTATTAACCTGTTTGAAGAACGAGGGGGCTGAATTTAATTTAAATAATGTTTCATTACACTGTCACGTAAACACTGAAATTGGGTCAGATTCATTATGTATTTAATGCAATTCTGCATCTGTATAAGGTGAGACAGTGTTCATGAATAATATAGACATACAGTATACACAATCTATTTTCTATCATTAAACTCAGAGCCTTGAACCTGTGGAAAACCAAACCAATTCAATTTTATTTGTAAATGCAGACTTTCCTGGTATGCAAGGTAATTCTGGTGTTTGAGATCAAAGACAGGATATGGGGTGACTCAGCATGTTTGCTTTAGCCAGAAGGCATGCAATTTCATGACCTCATCCGCTCTTTCATGGGACTTTCTGTGGTTGTAGGAGCTTCTTCATTGAAGTATGTCGGAGAGTAAATCAGTGGGGAACAGTGCGATGGAGAGCCCAGGAGAAAGCAGTCCCAAGGCGGACAGCGGCATGTCTCGAGTCATACTAGTTGTATTCCTGGCTCTCCTGATAGATCTGCTGGGATTCACTCTTATTCTGCCTCTGCTTCCTTCAATTCTGGATGACTATGGGAAGACAGATGTAAGTACTGTATTTTGCTGTTTTTGTTTTATTCCAACGTTTTAGTAGTACATTTTCTGCTCATGTACTTATTTTGTTCTAGAAATTCAAAATGGTTCAAATTAAGTATGTATAGCATATGTCAGTTATTTATTAAAATACACCTGAAAACTATCTAAATGTTAAATATTGTTGCCCCCTTTTTATATATTTTAAATATAGATATGTGTAAAATACATTTATATTCCAGAATATGTTCAGAAGAACCAGTCCAAACTATGTTTACCATGTCTTTAATATATAGCAGGGTCAGAATTGTAACTACAATATATGTATGAAATATAATCCAATATATGCCTTTTTATAATTCAGATTTATTTATTTTACATATTCCTGCATGATACATCACAAAGGGAATGTGGCTCAAAACATCACATTTTTGAAAAGTGCTTAAATGTGGAAATTCATTACTTATTCTTTTTATATGGAAAATAGAATCATACATATTAAAAATAGGGGTTTCAATCTTTAAATTTTCTAGTCACTCTTGCTTGCACGGTTTTTAACAACTGATTAATTGTGTTTTTAAGTTAAAAAAAAAACAACAAAACTGTCCAGCATTGGAAATGTCTTTAGGTGTCTTCATCTTAAATTAACAGCAAACCCTAAGTATGTACACTGCAGGTGAATCACTAAGCCAGCCAGTTTTTCAGACAAACAAGTTTTTCATATTAATTTTCTGGTACTGTTTCAAAGAAATATGATGAATAAAAAGAAAAATGAACTTACGACAAAGATTATATGATAAACTACCGTGAAAGGAAAGCACCGATGAGCAAATGTTTCAAGTTGCAGTCTTTTTTCTTCATTCTGAGATATTATGAAATATTGGGTATACCTTCCAGTAAATGCCCTTTGCCATTTTTCAAGATTTATTTTTCATTTTTTGATACAACACTCAGGTAGACTAATCAATGAAATATGTATTGATCACTCAAAGCCCACAGGCGTGATTAACTAATTAATGATCAATCGATTAAAACCCCACTAATTCAGAATAGATATATAGTTTTATATAGTAAATACATTGATAACATGGCAATAATATAATATGAAAAGGCTAAGTTAAAAACAGAATGAGAACATAGTCACTTGAAGGATATTGAATGACCTCTATGTGAGAATCAGAATGTGTTTGCCACAGATAGACAACAGAAGTATTGCCATAAGCTGAAGGAGGCAACTGCATGTCTAGTGTGTAATGTGTGCTGATCAGATTTCAATAAATTGGAAAGTCTTCAGTTTGCCCATATGACCAACAGAAGAGTCTGGATTTTTGGTATTATTTTGACATCCAGACCTGCTGTTAGACAGCTACAGTTAGATAGTGTAGTGTAATGTAAATAAGGGACATAATTCAGTTATATTTATTATTTCCTGTGAGATATATGGTGGAGGCACCTGTATGTTCATATGTCATATATACATTATTAGCTATATCTTCAGTACAGAGTACCTGAATTTAATTAAACTACTGTAAGTCCTTCCTCCTTCTACTTACAAGTACAGGACAGACACTATAGTAAAAGTGGCAATATAACAAAAAATCCAATAAAGAAAAAAAAAAAAATCTGCATGTTAGCAATCCGAACATTTTATCTTTCAGGACATCCATTACCCTAGTGTGGTGTACAGTAATTTGCCTGCCAGGTAAAGGTTATGCAGTACTAAAACATGATTGTTTGAGCTAAAGTAGGATACATAACTACACAGGATTGTTTGCTTTTGGCAGGATGGTGTTTATCAGTCACTACAGAGCATCGTGGACTGGTTTGGTGAAACGATAGGGGTTCCTGTTGAAAGAAAATACAACAGTGTTCTCTTTGGAGGTAAGGTGAGATAGGTAGGGGTGTGAGGATTATTTAGCTATACAGTACAGTAGATTGCAAAACAACTGAGTCATGTAATTCCATAAGTGGTCAGCTTTTGTGGCATTAAAAAATTCCATGCATCATAAAGTTTTGACATTTAATTTTCTTCTTTTATTATGAACAACAATTTCTATAGTCCCTTATAATTGTGATGAAGATAATTGTTGATTTGGAATCTAGAGCTTTCTCAAGTACAGTACAATGCTACTTATTATTCTGTTGCTTCCTGGTACTGTGCTTTCTGTGCTGTAGATCACATGGTCTGATGGCAACTGAACCCATGGATATAAATTGACAGACTGTGAATAACTAGGAGGATGAGCGAACAGCTCAAGTAAAACCATGTCTTTTAGTTCAATGTTAAGACAGGTTTGTCATTTAGGTTTGTGCTGTTACTGATGTATGTTTTCTGTTTCTTAACATGCACAAGGTCTGATTGGCTCCTTGTTCTCTCTGCTGCAGTTCCTCTCCTCTCCTCTCACTGGCGCTGCTTCTGACTATTTTGGAAGAAGACCATTAATGATGATTTCAACAGTAGGTTTATAGATATTGTTTCACTGTCTGTCTGTCATGTGATTTCACCAGCAATTATTTTTGGTTACAAACCTGGTGATAGGTTGCTTGGTAAACTACACAAGGGAAGTCTTTCGTTTGTGGAAAGCAAGCATGAGACAAGTGATACAGTAGGTTAACACGCAACAAATTAATTGCTTGCTTGCTGCATGCAGATGGCGTCACAAGCAAAAGAACTGCCTTGTGTAACATGGTCTATACAGTTGTAAATACTGCCAGCCTTTAACTCTGTATTGTTCCTGCTTGTGTTTTCCCTCAGGGGTAATTTACTGTGAAAAGAGTTCAGTGGGTTTATGAGTTGAAGAATGACACTGTTTAGATGTACCATCGTTTAGATTATTAAAATAGACCCCTGCTGTACCGATGTATTTCAATAAATAATAATACTAAAAAATAATTGCATACATCTTTCCTGTTGTAAACTTAATGTACATTCATTGTATATGCCTCCAAAAGGTAGTTTTGAAAGAAATACATGTTTAATACAGTAGTCTCCGCATATAGGAACACCTCCTAAGAGAACACTTCGCCTAAGGGAACAACACCCTTGTGGTGAAACAGATTTTTCTCATTGTAAATGCTCCGGCGAAAGGAGCAGGAACTTTGATAAAAAGAACACTTTCTTGGCACCGATAGCGATTCGTTCACAATGTATACAGTACTGTTTTGTAAAAAAGCGACTTGTCATTGCGAGAGTGTCTTGAGGGACACTGATTGGTTTATTAAATCTTTCCAGAACTGCTGTCATATCATTGCCTCGTTTTGTATTCTGATTTTCACGAGTGCACCTCATTGCTACAAAATGGCATGTAAACAAACGTTGAAACGTGCTGCGGTTTCTCTTGCTACACAAAGTTGGAAATTGTTCGACCTCTTGAAAAAAACCTGAATCAGACACATCGCCAAGCAATTTGGTGTTTCCCGTTCGGGTGAGTTGCTTCACCATTCTGTTAAATAATGCGCATGTCTTGTATACTGCTGCTGCATTTTTTAACATGTTTTAGGGGTGCTGTGTTAATTTAGTTTGACAGTTAGTTTGTTAACGTTAAGTTAACCCTAAGTAACAGCCATTATTTTTGCCTCTGCCATTCTGATGGAACGAAACTCACCCGCCATCTAATTTCATAGTACATAGCGATTTAAGCTTTTTGACCGTGTTGTTTTGGTTTAGTTTTACATATGTATTTACTTATTGATTGATTGATTGATATTTCTGGTGGCTAACTCCGTCTAGCTGGAGACTACTGTATAAATACACTACCGTTCAAAAGTTTGGGGTCACTTAGAAATTTCCTTGTTTTCGAAAGAAAAGCAAATTTTTTGTCCATTAAAATAACATCAAATTGATCAGAAATACAGTGTAGACATTGTTAATGTTGTAAATGACTATTGTAGCTGGAAACGGCTGATTTGTAATGGAATATCTACATAGGCGTACAGAGGCCCATTATCAGCAACCATCAGTCCTGTGTTCCAATGGCACATTGTATTTGCTAATCCAAGTTTATCATTTTAAAAGGCTAATTGATCATTAGAAAGCCCTTTTGCAATTATGTTAGCACAGCTGAAAACTGTTGTGCTGATTAAAGAAGCAGTAAAACTGGCCTCCTTTAGACTAGTTGAGTATCTGGATCATCAGCAATTGTGGGTTCGATTACAGGCTCAAAATGGCCAGAAACAAAGAACTTTCTTCTGAAACTGGTCAGTCTATTCTTGTTCTGAGAAATGAAGGCTATTCCATGCGAGAAATTGCCAAGAAACTGAAGATCTCGTACAACGCTGTGTACTACTCCCTTCACAGAACAGCGCAAACTGGCTCTAACCAGAATAGAAAGAGGAATGGGAGGCCCCGGTGCACAACTGAGCAAGAGGACAAATACATTAGAGTGTGTAGTTTGTCAAGCATGGTGGAGGCAATGTGATGGTCTGGAGGTGCTTTGGTGGTGGTAAAGTGGGAGATTTGTACAGGGTAAAAGGGATCTTGAAGAAGGAAGGCTATCACTCCATTTTGCAACGCCATGCCATACCCTGTGGACGGCGCTTGATTGGAGCCAATTTCCTCCTACAACAGGACAATGACCCAAAGCACAGCTCCAAACTATGCAAGAACTATTTAGGGAAGAAGCAGTCAGCTGGTATTCTGTCTATAATGGAGTGGCCAGCACAGTCACGGATCTCAACCCTATTGAGCTGTTGTGGGAGCAGCTTGACCGTATGGTACGTAAGAAGTGCCCATCAAGCCAATCCAACTTGTGGGAGGTGCTTCAGGAAGCATGGGGTGAAATCTTTTCAGATTACCTCAACAAATTGACAACTAGAATGCCAAAGGTCTGCAAGGCTGTAATTGCTGCAAATGGAGGATTCTTTGTGAAAGCAAAGTTTGAAGGACACAATTATTATTTCAATTAAAAATCATTATTTCTAACCTTGTCAATATTTCCTATTCATTTTGCTATATTTCCTATTCAAACTCATTTCATGTATGTTTTCATGGAAAACAAGGAAATTTCTAAGTGACCCCAAACTTTTTGAATGGTAGTGTATATATATATATATATATATATATATATATATATATATATATATATATATATATATATATATATAACAAGTAGCTTTCGAGTTAAGGTGGAAGAAAGCAGTAACTATAGAATTATGGGTAATCCGGATATGCAAATGTAAGTATTACAAGTAATCTATTATTATATATATATATATATATATATATATATATATAATAATAGATGGGCTTCAGTGAGTTACAGGAAAACAATTCCATCTTGGGTCCATCGAAGGTCGAGTAATTTATAAACTGTCACAGAAACCCGAGATGGAATTGTTTTCCTGTAACACACTGAAGAGGCCCATCTATTATTTTTTATAATACATGGATACCCTTGTGATGCTAATATTAAAGAAGACGAGGTTCAGCAATACAGTTGTTTTTTTTTTTAAACGTAGTGCTTCAATGCTGTACAGGCGTTCTATGTCGTTATCCGTTAGTGCTTCAGCTTATTTGGATGATTGCCTTTACCATGTTTTAATTTCCCGTTCCTCTCCAGTTTCTCTGAGATACGAATGTACCAGCTTTACATCATTTTTTTTAACGTATTCTCATTTTGTTGATCATTAATGAACATTTCTGTACTGTGTGTTGTTGAGTGATTGAAAATGAGACATTCTGTGTTTGAATTGAAAGTGATGGTCTCGAGGAGTCGAATGAGTCAAAGTTCAAGTATATTTTCCTCTAGAGGAATTATCACTTTTTGACGTCACTAGTGTGGTATTATGCCTTTTTTCCCCGAATGGCTCAGAATGCAAATATCGCCTTCATCCATATATAGGGGGTAGTCTCGAGCCCGTCCACACTATGCCATTAAACTGTATTAGTTGCCTTCAAACCAGCTTAAAAGTGCTAAATACGATTAGCGTCTACACTACACAACGTTTAATACCATACTCGAGAACCAGATTCGAGACCACCTCAGGGGGTAGTCTTGAGTCCGGTTCTGTATTAGATCACATCAGGTAGTGTGGTTTGTCAGAAGTGTGGACGCTGTAAAACCAAACTAAATTTTTTGTGTATCCTCCAATATCCCAGAATGCTTTCTGATATGTTTTGGGGGGTGGACATTACAATGCAGTACTTAGAACAGGCGCCTGAAGGAGTTGAGAACGACTATCAATACTGCTGTACCATTTTTAGGCTTATGTTGTAAAATGGTGGATCGTGGAGCGATATGGTCATATTTAAGGCATGTTGATGTAGCCTATGCAAAGCTTGCCTGTGGCGAGACCGTTGCTGCCTTCTCCATCGCTGATACCTTGTGTTTTTAAGAAACAAACCCATGATGTTCATGCTAAGCAGCGCTATGTCATATTAAGTCCCACAGTCCATTGCGCTGCTAGAAACTGTAACCAAACTATTTTAATAGTGTTTGTACGCATTAAGCCTGACTAAACATGAAACGGTACTTTAGTGTGGATGCTTTGAGCTGGATTAATTAAAACATTTTTGAGTAGAGTTCTGTTCTGGTGATGTAGTGTGGACTGGGCCATAGTTAGGTCTGGTCACTGCTGTTTCTTGTATCTTTTATTTATTCATAATCATTGGATTTTTATACATTAAGCCATTTTATAAGCATAATAACACACTCTGGGTACTATAAAGCCGGATCGGTTAATGTGACCATGTAAACTGGGCATTTGTGGGGGTTTTTTGTCTAAAAAGTGTCCTGGCAAGAAATCCTGGCTATAGTACTGTACATTGGTTCTGTGTTTGTGATTGCAGGTGGGGTTGATGGCTTCTTATGCACTCTGGGCTGTTTCCTGGAACTTCAGTGTCTTCCTTCTTTCGAGAGTGGTTGGAGGAATATGCAAAGGGAACGTCAGTCTTTGCACAGCTATCATTGCTGACCTGCCATGCCCCAAAGTGCGAAATAAAGGAATGGTATGACTGAAAACTATACTATACACGAACAAGTAGGTCTGTGTGGAATAACCGCACTTGCAGTTCTTAGGGTTATACAGTGATAAATTAGGATAGGAAAGCATTGTAAAGACCATAAACTTTCAATTCCTTGATTGGTATCCAAAGTCCAGCCTCCTCCAGCAACCTATCAACCCACATGACTGACCTAAAACATGGCAACAAAAAAATCAAAATGGAGGGAACTGAATTTAGCAGGCGCCCAAGCCAGATAACTGAATAAAAGCCATAAGACGCCTCCTATTGAACAGACGGAAACGAAGTCCGCAAAATATGGACTTTAATTGGTTGTACAGGGACCCACCCCACTTACAAAATGATGGTATTAGTAGTATCAAATGATTAGTTTGTGCACATTTGAGTCATTCATTGTTTCTGTCTAGTCTGTGACCAGTGCTTCAAGTAGGATACAGTTAATGCTCACAACCAGTTATTAGGGTCAGGTAATTGAAAGTAAGTGTAACCCCAGTGTAATGTAGCCAATTCCTAAAATAGCTCTAAAATTAAATTTAAAAACGTTGAATGAAAGTATCTGTGGGCTTGTGTTCTTAAAATATGTTTTTACTCTGCTTTGAATTCTATCTTTATAGTACCGGTATGTTAAATACTTACCACATTTACCCTGGTATCACACATTGAATGACCCAGTTATGTATAATATATACTGAAGTAATACAATTAAAAATAAACATTAATTTCATTCAGATTGCCTCTGCGGTCGTGAACTTCAAAGGGCCGGATGGACAGTAGGATCCCAATGTTCAAATAGAAAATATTTTTATAGTATTGAGACTGCGACATCAGAAATGGTAACACAGTTGAGACATTTTATAATGAAAAGAAAAAAAACTAGTAGAAACCAGTTATTTAAAAAACCCTCTATGGTGTGAGGTTCGCATTCTCCTCTGTGCTTGAGATTGCCCATAATGCAGTGCGTGCCAATGCTGCCTCAGTTGATTGCCATTTCCGCGTGGTCCCAGTGGAGGCGCTATGCTGACTAGTGATTATACAAATAATTTATTGAGAAGTACTGCTGCACTGTGAGGGGAACATTTCCCTGTTCTTGAAAAAGTGAGGGGGACATGTCCCCCGTGTAAATTATGCCTGATGCACCTTGCTGGAAAAAGAAAGTATTGGTTTTGCACTTCAAGCTACACTGCATGATAACTGTGGTATACTGTGCCGTGGCACGGGGGGAGTTTTCCACAGAACCCATGGTACTTTGCCTCACTTGCAAATAACTAAATTGATAATGAAAGTTCTTTTTTTTGTAACTTACTGTAAATGAGCATTAGGGATCAGATTTTGTTACATTCTGCCTTTGAATTATACTCAAACCTAACATTGTTTTATTATTGTTTTTTTTTTAAGGCCATGATTGGTGTTGCCTTCTCACTTGGTTTTACCGTTGGCCCAATGATTGGTGCATACTTTGCTATGAACACAGCCAAGCAGGAGATATTTTACCTCAGCCCAGCACTGTTGGGCCTAATGTTTTCTACTGCTGACTTATTATTCATCTTCCTAATGCTTCCAGAGACACTTCACAAAGAAAACAGAGTGAGTTACTGGAGACAGATAACATTTAAGGATCTTTAATAATGACGACACTGGTCATACAAAATGTCATGTGTTCTAGTGCTGTTAGTGGAAGCCTCTTTTTTTATAGACCATGGGAGCATTATGACTCGCCCTCTAAACCCACGCCCAGTCTGCATTCCATACATATGGGATTGGCTCTAGTCTATGCCCATCCGGACCTTGAATAGGTTTTCGGTTAAAGTTGGTGGGGGTCTGTAAAAAGAATGAGGGCTATTATTATTGTGATAACTAAATATTCCAGAAATAACTTTACTGTGCTGTATGCATTGTGCTATATGTGTCAGCAATCCTTATTTTTTAAATAGTAGCATATTGAAGTTGTGATCCCATTGATTTGTATTGTGTCAGCATGGGAAAACAAGGGTACATTAATACATCTGTCCAATGGCTGGGCATGCTGGAATTTGTATATGGCACTTTGAACTCACACAACAACAGTTGCTTGTTGAATTATATTATGTAGAATAAGCTGAACATGAATTAAATAGCTATAATAAATTCCACCTTTCCCTTGAACTTTTCATTTATTTTGAGTTCTGCCTATGCATTATACCGAGACTAAGCTAAAAGTGGACTCATCCAAGGTCACAGTTAGGGTCTTCTGCCAAATGATATCTATAAAGACCTGAGAGCTGCTTCAGTATATTTGTGATTCTTTTGGAGACCTTCAATAATAATACTTTTAGAATTGATCCATCTCTTTTACTGAAAAGCAGTCCAACAGCTTCAAAGAAATGTATTTAACCCATAAAAGAATTCTACTGACCCTCTCCAACCCTTTCTAGAATTCCTCATGTTATCTAGCAGAAGCTGAAACCTCTGTTGTTTTTCAGGTTCCATCAGTGAATTCTGGGTTACAGGAATCGGTTGACTTGCTCAGCCCAATGGCACTGTTTCAGTTTTCTGCTGTTACTAGAAGAAAGGATTCCCCTTCAAAAGAAAGTAAGCACTACTTTATCATTAGCTAAGAATAATTAGACATAATTGTTTCATTTATTATTATACATATATTTTAGATAGCAGTTTGATCCATTCCTGGTTTTACTGAGTTTAATAAGATTCCCCTGAGCATGTTTTAAAACCTGAAATGAGTGAAACTGTTCCCTGAATTAGTATCTAACACACTCTTTGTCCTGAGTTGCTTAGGTCTGCAGAACCTTAAAGTACTGGGCTTGGTCTACTTTTTCTACCTGTTTCTCTTCTCTGGACTGGAGTACACACTGAGCTTCCTCACTCATCAGCGCTTCCATTTTAGCAGGTACTCTTTACAGTATTCAGTTTAGGTTGAAACAAGAAAGAGGGATTGAACATGCGATTTAACTATGAAATATCTCGGGGCCATGATAGCACCGATTTGATATTGCAAGTTTGCAAGAAGACTGTTTCCTTTATTACTGCCTATAATTTTTTCTTGGATATGGAAGCACCCGTTGTCAAGCCTGTTGTGCTGGAAACTGATCTGGAACCCATATATACTTGGCAATTGAATCAGTAATGTGAGGAAAATACCATTTAAAGTGTTAGGTGCTTATTGTTAATGTTTTAACCAACCTTATGGTGAATGGGAGGAAATTCTTTCTAAATATGTTTGGTCATTAAAGTGTCAAATACATGTGCTGTAATATATGATGCACTTAAGTTTCTTTCATACAGGACAAACCCAAATGAATTCTGGTTGTTATTTGAGAGGGTTGAACCCTTTCTCATGAAGGAAACCACATTTAAACTGGGTATATGTCTCCTGTTGCAGCATGCAGCAGGGAAAGATGTTTTTCTTCATTGGAATTACAATGGCTGTCATCCAAGGAGGTTACACCCGGAGAATCAAACCAGGAAGTCAGATTAAAACCGTCAAGAGGGTGAATACAAGTACTTTTGAAAAATACTAGCCTAGGTTTCTAGCCATGATTTTTAAAACAAGAAAACATATAACAACTGTACCAAAAATGATGTCTTTTAGGCGATAATCCTTTTGATCCCAGCTTTCGTTCTGGTTGGTTTGGCGTGGAATGTGACTATGCTGTACAGTGGGCTGTTACTTTACTCATTTGGTAAGTGTCACAAATTCTGTTAATTTGTGCTTTGAAGTCCGTGGTGCTAACAAAATAATTCGAGCAAATCTTACCTAATATATATATTGCTATCATTTCGTAGGTCTCAGATTTTCCTATATGAAAAACACACACATTATGATAAAGCTGAATTTTATTTTTGAATCATAATTTATTTGAAGCTGTTGAAGAACATGTATCATTGCAGATACTTCAGTGCTGTACTTCTGGTCAATTTACTAAAATTCCATGAAGGAATTAAGTTGCCATTGAAAACACGGCAGTCATAGGAAAAACACTGATTGGTACTCACATATGAGTTTGAGTTATTTTAAAGAAAATAAATGGCAAACATTTAGAATGTTATGTTGAAGATATATATAGAGATAGAGATCTTTTCAAAATGTCCGCTCTAGTGCACTGATAGTGTAAGGATTATTGCCCACATTGTCAAACGGGTAACACGGCAATAACAATCCATGATGCGGTAGGAACAGAAAAGCCAGAGCACCTGTTGTTTTTTTTTTTTTCTTTTTTTCTTTAAATCGCTGTTCCTGCAGTGATTTACAGGACAGATCTCAAACCCCAGGGCACAGGAGCGGACATTTTGAAAACAGCTTTGAAACGTCTTTAAACAGTTGTAACAACATGTGGGGGACATAGAAACTCCGCTCTTACTCTTTAATCTCCCAGAAGCAACTCATATGTCAGATGCGTTCATTCAACGGGAAGTACAGCATAGAAAAGAGTGCAAAATACACGCTCCAATTTTATTGTTTATAAATAATGTTAAAAAATTGACCTCCAGTGGGCTATACTAGGCATACTAAATGATAAATGTAATCTTTTTTTTTTTGTTCTAGCTTTAGTTTTTTGAAGACATAAATCGAGATGATATTTTAAATTAAATCAGACACTATTTTAAAATGCTTTAAAAAAGTTAAATCTCTCTGAAGCATTTTTAAAACCACGAGCTGCAGTTTTACTTGCACGTGATTTGTCACTTACAATCTACCATAGCGGTCTGAGCGACTGTCATACATTTTTGGGTTCCTGATACCAATGGTTGTGGACACAACGCACTGCTACAATACTCTTGTATTTTTAAATGGGGCAATATGTTTATTTGTCAAACACTGCACTTTTAAGGAAAAGCAAACAAAGCGTGTCAGATTTAACAAAAAAACAAAAACAAAACAAAGCTCAAAATAAAAGTTTGGCGAGCGTTAGCCTCATTAAAAGAGACGTCCCACTCCAGGAACCTACTATACTACGAAACTCTCTCAATACAGGTTGGGATCCACATCCCCTAAACGAACCTACTGCTGTTGCTTCCGAAGTCCCAGCCTTCCAGCAACTCTGGTTCATTGCTGAGCAGAGCTTTCACAGGCACCGTCTTGCACCTGAAGGGTTCCGTAATAGTTATCCTGCAGAGCGGACGCTCTCCTCGATGTCAACAAAGCGCCCGTAGCATGGCAGTGCAGTCGACTCAAGCTGTGGCGCAGACGCAGCCCCCAGCCAATCCGGACCTCCCGATCATCTCAGCGCCGGGAGTTGCCTAGCAACTGGTTGCCTAGCAACGCATCTCCTGTTACTGATCCCAGCTGCACACATCCATGCAAGAACCAGTGACAGGGCTCTCCATCAGATATGCATTATAACAATTAGGCAAAGTTTATTCTGAGCACTGCGAACAGCATCTAGCTACAGCTGTGACATTCTAACATTTTCAGCTGAAACATTCAGTGAGTGGGTACTGGTTAGTACAGTAGTTTTTAATTTGTTAAATTGTTTAATTACAGCTGCTGCTACTGTTGTGCCATGCCTGTCCACATTAGTGTCTGCATATGGTAAGTTATCTGCATGTTTTTTTTTTATATAGCGCCTTTCCTGTAGAACATCTCAAAGCGCTGTACATAGCATAAAATACATCAGCAAAATAATAAAATTACATCAGATACATTAACAAAATACCTTATAAACCACATTTAATACAAAAGCCATTATTGTACATATGTACTGTTTGTATGCCACTTTATGGGTTTTATTTGTCGGCTATGTGTATTGCATTAAAACTGAAACCATGGACTTGTGCTGGTTAAATGACAAGAATGGTTAATAGTTGGAACACTCTGATTATTTCTATGCAACCAATTAATTCTTTCCCTCGTCTAGGTTCGGCCAGTCAGAAGGGGACTGTGATGGGGATTCTTCGCAGTCTGGGCGCTCTTGCAAGAGCTTTAGGACCGATTATAGCATCAACTGGTATGAAAACATAAAGATATACTTAGAGATCTGTCAGTTAATGTACTCGGTATTAATCTCTGAAGCCCTGATTTCTACTTGCAAGTGAATTGTGTTCGTGGGTCCCAATTTGGCCTGGAGAACAGGTTTACCTCTTCTTTTTTGGGTTGCAAATCTTTTACTTATTTTATATTTCTATAATTACAATAAATATAGGGACTGGACTGGGCTCTGATGGGAGCTTTACTACCTACAGTATTTTGAATGGAGTGCAGAATCTAACTTTCACAGAGGAATACAACAATTTTCAACATTATAAAACTAGCAAGAAACTAGAATTCTTATCCCAAAACAAAGTCCTCTTTGCTTCAAAATGTCACCTTTTTAGTAATTGCAAGGAGGATTTTTCGTTAAGACTTTCTAAACAAAAAGCCTTCCAACTAAAACCTGTTGAAATCAAGGTATGTATAAATGTATATCATTTAGAACATTTTTCAAGGATACCGGGGAACATAATACTAGATGGCGAGTAGTAGTACTTATTGCAGCAGGTAGTCCTACATTCAAATGTTTGTCTTCATAAGGCTAAATATTGATTACATGTTTTCTTTGTTTAAATTTGCAGTGTATTGGTGGGCTGGAGCAGAGATCTGTTTCATTATTAGTTCTGCCTTCTTCATTGTCCCTCTTGTGCTTTTGAGGCTTATCAAACAGACGAAAACAGAATGAAGGGAAGATGGCCTACATTTATCTGTTAATCTTGCTGGAATTGAGGCTTTAGCAAGCAAACCAAACTGTGCATTTGCCAACCGTACAAAGTCCGCTTCTTTAGGAGGACTCAGTACGATTCGCTTCCCAAGCAGACTTTTTTGTTCACACTTCACACCAAACCCCCTAAACGGACCCAGTGTGAACACAGCCTAAGATTATAAAAATACATTGTAATGAGGTCTGGAAGAACAGATTTATCAATTTAAGGGAGATAGTACTTTTCAAATTAAGCTGCTTTGGTGGTATATGGGAGTAACTGGTAGCTCAAGAGACAATATTCAAGTTTAGAGATATACAGATATTATTCTGCACGTAAATAAGTGTTAGTTGAAGAATAATACATCTTTTTTGTTTTAAATATACACTTACAGTACTTATATTGATGCCGTACAAGTGCCTTTGTTTTTGTATACAGTTTTTTTTACAAATAAAATATTTGAAATTTGCATGTGTCATTTTTTGGAGGAAGTTCCTTTTAACCCTTTCAGACCAAAATTTATTTTCAATGATAAGAACAATATTTTAAATCTTTTTTCCTAGTCTTATTGCAACTAGAAATGAGGCTCAAATTTAGATTTTAGCCTAAATCTTTTATTGTTTTTTTTGTTGTTGTCCGCTCCAATGGACATTGGGACTAAACAACAGGCAAATCAGAAAAATGTCAATGTCATATGTGTACTTTTCTTATTCACATGTTGAAAACACATCTTAGAACATCTCAACATCTTAGAACATTTCCTGAAATTAAAACATAATAAAAAAATACACAAAATAATGCTATTAAGAAAACAAAGATACTGTCATAGGCCCTCGGTCTAGAATTTTTACTTAGGGTGAGCAGCCTTGAAAAAATTTCTATGGGACATGGGTTTTGCCAATGCAGAATGGCTGCTTGCACCTTGTAGCTTCTTGTCATCAAAGTTTGGCATGTGGTCAACCATGTCCTTTTGAACTTCAGGTAGGGGCCTTCTCTCAATGGTTCCTTGTTTCAGTGGTGGCTCTTCGAGTGGAGTTAGTGTGGATGGGATGCTTGGCCGCCCTCTTTTCTTCAGAGCCTGTGGCTTTCCCAGTTGCACAAGACACTCTGCCACATTCATCATGAAGTGCAGAAGGTCCAACACTTCTTTGTTGGGGATGCCAGAGTGTTGGGCATCGCTTCTGTACTCCAGCCAGCTGTTTACCACTGCCACATCAAAGCCATGAGTGATCATCCATAGTGTCCATTTCCGGGACTTGATTTCTGTGCGATAGAGGCTGATAAGCTGGTCCAGTTTGTCAACCCCACCCATGGCCTCATTATACTTCTTCACAATTTGAGGTTGCTTGAGCTTCATGTATCTTTTCTTTTTTGTCTCACCTCTCAACCTCATCCTCCTCACCCCCACCAACAAGCAAGCAGGACAGAGCGGTTGTCAAACCACTTGACCAGCACAAGTTTCCCATCGTGACTAGTCACAGGATCATGATTACCTCTTTCCTTCTTGGACATCTCCTTGTCTGATTTGAGAGGTGGATTGGTAAAGCGGCAGACTCTTGCTGTTCCTGCTGCATGGATCTGCTTGTCTGTCAGCACTTCTAGCACATTATATGTGGTGAAGTAATTGTCAAAGTAGAGCTTGTGGTTTGGATCACTGATTCTTTGACTGAGGTGTGGAACCACTGCAACTCCATGTCCCATTCTTTTCTTGCTCTGCTCCAAGAGCTCAGTTGTGGCACCTTGTAGAGCAGGAAGTCATAGGCAAGGCCACTTTTGCCACACAGGAAACAAATTTTCACCCCCCATGGGTTTGACTTGCCTTTGATATACTGCTTTACCCTAAGCGTGCCCTTGAAAGGCACCATCTGCTCGTCTATGCACAGATCCTCTTCAAGTGGAAGCTCCAGACAGCGCTTCCGAATGCAGTCAGAGTGGACGCACCTTGAAGAAATCTGTGTTTCCAGCTGGCCTCTCATGGTTATTGACCACATGCAAATTTGAGCAAAGCTGGAAAAAATCTGTAACAGGGCAGGGTATCCTTGAAAAGGCTGATATTCATACTGGAGTCCCAGAATATGATAATGACACCACTTGATTTCTGTCTTGTTGGTAATGCTGGCATATAAGTCATCCTTGGGTTCGAAAGATGTTGTTGGGTGCTCTACTGGTTCACTGGGTGCATCAAGCTGTCCCTCTCTCTCACTCTCATCCTGACCCTCCACTGCCACTGCCTCAATCTCAACCTCTTTTTGCACCCATGGTATCTCATCTCTGTCTTCCCCTAAAATCAGTAGCAAAAATGTCTATCTGTATCTCTATCTATGTATCTCTCTCTTCAAATTCAAATGGCTTTATTGGAATGACAACATGAAACTTATATTGCCAAAGCAGATAAGATGTAATAACAAGAGTAGTAGTAATAACAGTAATAATAACAAGGTTATGGCAACGTAACAATAATAGCAATACTACTACTACTAATAATAATAGTGATAATGATGATGGTGAAAAGGATTTCTGTCTCTGTCTCTCCCACTCTCTTTCTCTCTCCCTTTATCATTTAATTTATTTAAAAACAGGTATAGTAACAAAAAGTAATCAGGATATTAAAATTATTGGGCACCTCTCATATGTTTAAAATGTTTTACTAAATTAGATTGACTCCTCCCTTACATTTACAACTCTACACTCACCAACTGTATGAAGTCTGATTGTATCTTCAGCCTCGTCATCACTATTCAAACTCTATTTCTGACAAACTTCCTTCTGCCAAAAGTTCCAGGATATCTAAAGCTGTATATCCTAACAAATATTAACTTTTTGTATTGTGCTAATACACTGTTTTGAATGTGATAGCAGTTTTTAGCAATACTCATAGATGTACTTAGATCTCTTTGGACCAAACGTCCATTGTAATAGACCAACGTTTCCCAAAGTGGGGGTCGTGACCCAAATATGGGTCCCGGCAAGGTTTCTGATGGATCACAAACAATCTAAAAAATATGACGTTCAGTGCACACTGTTAAGATTTATTTTCACTATACAACTTCTTATGCTTATATTCAAAATAAATACAATTTGCATACAAATCATTAGCAGTAATTATGTAAACAGTGTATTGTTTTATCACCAGTCTTCTGCTTTAAATATGAACCAAAAAAATTAAGTATAGGGTGACATTTTATGTACGGTTACTTGGGATTTTGAAAATAGTTGTTAAAATGGATGCAAAACGAAAAAAATGTCTATCCTATTTGTAGCTCAAAAAAAAACAACAACAACAAAAACTCGCAATTACCATCTTATATCAACTTCAGTTTTTCTTACATTGTTGACGAGGATGATCTGCGTCCTCATGTGCCATTTGTTGTGAAGTACTGGCTCATGAAAGCCTTAAGCCTTCAGCATCTTGAGACACGGCATCCTGCTTGCGTTGGGAAACTAGTTTTTCCAGAAGAAAGCTGATCAATTAGCTAAACAGCAAGACGTTCTTAAAAAAAATCAGTCATTGCCTCAGAGAAGTAGATAAATGTATCCTACCTGGTTACAGTATATATTGCAAAAAATAAATTTAAAAAAAAACAAAAAACTGCACAACTGACTGTTGTCGGTATGTTTGCAAATGCTTGATGTTGAATTGAAAATTAAAACTGGTATTCAGTATGTAGGCAGCACAATTTTAAATTGATATTGTAACGTGGAGGTAAAGGAAGCAATCCAGGCAAGTACTCTGGTCTCAAATGCACGGTTCATTTTACAAGAATGAGCAATAAAATAAATGCAACAGTGGCGGCTGGTCAGCCGAGGCAAGTGGGGCATGGCCGCACCAATAATTCCCAAAGGCTAAAAAAACATATTTGTATTATTTAATTGAGAAATATAAACATATTTAAGCATATTAAATACATTTAAGTCCACAGAAGCACTAGTGACATTATTTAAAAGTCTCAACTCGCTTTCTCCAGTACCAAAACCGCAACGCAGAAAGCTGGAACAATGTAGTACTGCCGCGTGATGCACAAACAGTGAGTGCCTCACAAAGCTGCTTGTCACCATGGCAACTCACCGCTGCTGGGGAGTCACTGAAGGCGTTGCTATGGTAACCACAATATGCTTCATGAGGCACCTACTGGATTTGGAGCAGTTCGAATTTGTGCGATTTTAGTGTGTTCAATAATGGCTTTAGTTGAACCTGATATTATATGAGACCTGAGGAAAATAGGTTTTACAGTAAGATCCCAAGAAAAGAGACGTTCAGTTGTTAAGGACGGCAGAATAACACTAGCACTGGAGAGTATGAAGAAAGACGGTAAACGAACGTGGCAAGGAGGCCATATTTGGAAGGCAGCGCTGTGAACAAACTATTGTTGGTTGTTTGCTTCTTTCAACTAAATAAGACAAGGTTACATCTCTCTTAATGGACTAAAACTGTCAAAAGGTGCCTTGTTCGTTTTGAATTAATGATTTTGTGATATTGTATGTGTCTTTATAGCGAATGTTCCACGCAGGTGTCATACAATGACTTGTAGAACTAAATACTGTGTGGTTTTAAGGTTCTGTGATTTGCGAGTTGATTATAAAAAATGGTATCCGCAATTCTGTAAATTGTGTGTTGTTTACAGTGCTAATGTTTTTAATTGGAGTATATTTTACATAGCGACTGCAGTCTATTATTTGAAGCATTAAAATGCTCTCAGCGGAGGCATATATGCAATCAGCTGAACAAAGTAAATGCACTTTTAGTACGTTAGCCATTGAGTGGAGGTGGCAATAACTATTTTGTGATTTGTGCCTCACCTGTCAAAAAAGTCACGAGCTGAACACAGGATAAATAAAAGGGTTTAATAAACAGTCAGGTAACACACACAAATCTAACAGTCTCTGCGTGTCTGACTCGGTAATTTAAAAAAACAAAACAAAACAAAAAAAAACCCAGCAGGTTCTCTCCCACAGCCCCAAAACTCACACTTCACCCAGCCCCTCCCTCTTCCATTTCGGCTCCATCGTCGTGCTCCCCAATCACAGGCACGCATTCCTGTCCCACCACCCCATTATCTCAATGCACCCACATAGTCCATTAATCCCCATGGGGGCTCTCCTGTAAATTCATGTTTGTGATCGGCTGCAGTCCTGTTGTCCACGCCAAGGGGACCCTTAACTCCAAATCCCTAGCTGGCTGTCGTGTGAGAGAATGTTTCTAGAAGTGGCACCCTCCCCCACCCTCCTACCCCAGGTTCGTCTGCCTCGTCGTTACAATATATTAGTTTAATACCATTTTTTTTTTTTTTTTATATAATAAGTAATTTGATACAAGCAAACATTTTACCAAGCTGTAAAACTATCAGCCTGAATGCTTATATAGTATAGTTTCAAATAAATTAAACATCACTTTTTGATTGGTTAAGAAGTATTTCAGTTAAAATACCAAATAGTGAATCATTTTGTGTCGTGGGTTCATTATTCCTATGTTCATTTGGGTCGCTAAACAAAAAGTTTGGGAAACACTAATAGACAACGATTTCTAAAAAAAAAACTTGTGTAAAAACTTTTTTTTGGAAATTGGCGTAACACAAACTAACAAATATCATGTTTAAATATTATGTTAAATCAAGCAAATGAGGAAATAAATGTCTAGATATACATATAAAACTGTTAAAAGTGTTCCTTACTTGGGTGGCTAAGGCGCTGCCATGCTGAAGCTCAGTGTGGTGTTACTTGTTCAAATGACAACTAGTAAGGCAATACTGCCTTCTGATTGGTCCTTTAGCATCCTTCAGAGTCCACTAATCACCAATCAGAAGCCAGTGATGTAATATGCTATAAAAAAAGCTCAAACATGTGATGTACATTGTAATGGACACCAGGTCTGAAAGGGAAGGTTTGGTCGCTCAATAAATATGTTTAGTCCTCCAGAATGCACATGCCAAGCAGTGTTTGAAAAAGCTTAAGGTCATTTTGAATTGTCACAGAACACATTACTCTAAATCGCTTTAGAGCAGCACAGTATACCAATTAGTGCTATAAGCGCAAACACTTAACATGTTTGTTTTAAGACAAGATACCAATAATCCAGCTCAGGCTAGTTTGACACATCAACACTTCAGTTCTGTGTCTATCATTTAGGTGCAGTACTTTGATAATGGGATACAATGACATATACTTGAAGAAATGGTTTCAATAAAAGGAAGACTGAATATACTTCTCCAAATCAACAGCAATTTGTTAATAAAACACACTTTTTGTTTTAAAAGGAAGAAATTTATTTGCGGATGAAACAAATATTACCATGAAACGAACAAAAATATCTTTTTTTTTTCTCTCTTTCTCCAGAAATGTGTTACACACCTATACTGAATATGATCATCCAAAAAAAAGTACAAATCAGAAGTTAAAAACAGTTGCATATGTAGCAGGACGAGACCAAGATCACTTATTAACTCAAAATATAACTGATGGCTTAGTACTGTTATTGCATAAAACTCAATAAAACACATTATAGCAAAACAACGAAAAAAAGGTTACAAAGCCTTCATGTACAGAGGACATATATGGTTAAAATACTAGCTCAAAGCCATTATGCCATGCAGTCCTTCAAAACGTTTGTTTTAAGTTTTTCAGAGTGGTTTGTTTTAACAGTTGGCTGGACTGTAGACTGATCTCAAGTGCATAAATGGTCCAGTATGATTAACATCCCAGGTTATTTTTTTCTTCTTTTTGTCTTTGCGTTATTTTGTTTTGTAAAAGGGAAGAAGAATCCACTTTAAAATCGCAAATAGTTTGTCCTATATTCTGATTTTGGTGGTGTAATTATTCATACACTGAAAAATCTAGCACTTCACCCAATATAGATATACAGTATATAAAAATCTAGTACATTTACTGAAGTTATTCAAGCCTTCCTCTCTGAATAAGAGCACAGTTAGTATCTTGGACATTTCTGGGTATATTGTCTTTCTAGCCGAACTAGGCTTGTATTTTTCATGTTAAGTGCCTCTGAAGTGCGTAAAACAGAAAGGCACCACATACTATAGGAGATATATTAACTACATTATAAACTGATAGTGTTTCTGAATTTTATCAGCTTATTTTGCATAACAAAGATTAAGAATGTCCATAAATTGGAACTGTGCCTTGAACAATAAAGTTCTGCCATGTTAAAAGAACACACCTTAAATTCCATTTTACCTTATCATTCACAGTCAACTGAGTTCAATGGGCAATTACTGTACTCAATGTAAAATCATGCTGTGACAATTATTCAGGGCAACAGCATGTAAATGCAATAAAATGCAAGGCGACATTTTTAATTGACATTAAGTTTTGAAAATAAATATACAGGAAAGGGTTTTACACTGGTTGGTATTCACTATATGCAAGTTAGTTATTGTGACAAGTACAATAGTCTTTAGTGCTTTATAAATGGCATCAAGGTTCTGCAGTTTGGACTCCAGTGTGAAAAACAACAAGTCCAAGGGAAATAACTGTTACAGGTCAATTTCTATTTTTTTATTGCACTACAGATGTCACTCCAGCCTTAATACAAGACCATCAAATAGCAATCGTCTGTATAGCCACAACCTAATTGGTCACAAAAGTCGATTATTCAACTTGGTCAAAAGAAGCAATTAGCAAGTATATTATATTAAAGACATAAAAAGTAACTGCTTAGTCTGAATAAACAACCAGTGAATTCCATGGAAACATTCTTGTGATCAACATTTTTTTCCCCATTCCGCCCTATATCTAACTTTATATTCCTGGTTTAACTTTGAGTTTAAATTCAAATTGGAATTCAGTTGGCAAATGCGAAGGTAAATGGCTCAGAATATAGTGGGACAGTAAGCAAAACTGCAAATAGATAACAGATTCTCCCTAGACTAGAAATATGCCAATTATATGCAAAATATTGATATTTTCATCATCCTCTCAAAAAGGTCTACATAGACTTAAATCAATTTATGTACTTGCAAATCCGCTGTATTTAAATGCACCAACATAATTCAGGCACCATAACCTATTGGAAATTATTACATTTTAGTATTTGTGTTAATGCTTTCAAAACTTTGTCCCCACCTTTGAATTGTGTTAAAGTGTTCTGTTTAGTACAAATAAGGACGTGGCCTCAGTTTTACGGAGGAGGATTAGAAAATTAGCTAAACCCCAAAGTTCTGTACAATGCCGCAATCAAAACAGGTGATTAGCTGCTGTCAAACACAAATGATTAGCACCTTTTTTGTTTTCTTGGAACATGTTTCTGGTTCAACCAATTAACGATTTAGGTAAACTAAGGGCTTTTTTTGCATTCTTTTTAAATCCACTTTTTGTCTTTTTTTTTTTTTTTTTTTTTTTTTCTAAAGACAAAAACATTAACACCGATACAGTCATGTACATTCTAGTGGTTATATGAATTGAGTATTTATTTATTTATTTTATATATATATATATATATATATATATATATATATATATATATATATATATATATATATATATAAAAAATACACACACAGGTAGCATAGCTGCATTGCATCTGTAGGTCTTTAGGCGTCGGTCTTCTTTTTGTTTTTCTTCAGGAAGGAAGGAGTGCGGAACTTTTTCTTCTTCTTGGATGGGGACTTGCTGGGGGATTCGTCGCTGCCTGGGTCAGCAGCAGCTGCTGCGTCCTCAGGGGCCTGGGTGGTTGCTTGTTCGACAGGAGGGGGTTGCGAGTCGTGGTCCTCAACAGGGGGAGACTGCTGCTGCCCAGTCTGGCTTTTGGTCAGATCCTCTGGATGGCTGTCAATCTCCTCCCTTCCCGAAGTAGGGAAGGCGAGGGCTTCCGAGGGCTCATCAGGGGTCAGGTCTAGAAGGGTCTGTCTCATAGTTGCTGCATCACTCTCGTCCTTGTATGTGTGCTCTTGCTGGGATTCTATAGGATTCACAAAAGCAGGAGGGATTAATAGAAAGACATAAAGGGCACAATTCAATAACAGATTCATAATGTGTAAGTCTGTGATTTAGTTTGAATATCTTTGGGATTCTTACCAGAAAATATGCATTCTTTGTCACGCATGTAAGACTTACCATAGTCTTATATTTTACTGAATATAATATTTTATTCATTAGCTACTGATCCTTGCTGTTTTTATTGAGTTTGCTCAGCCAGGACAGCCAATTATAAATAAAAAATCTAACACTTTGAAGCAGAGTTTGCTGCATATCTCCAAATACCATATATTAGGGTTTATAATTCAGGTCTGGCAATGGAACGTGAAACAAGCAATCTGATTGTTCAAGCAACTTTCCAGCTGTCTGTATATTGGATGGATACAGAGTTGTAGCCTCATCACATTATTAGAAATCACTGCGCTGCCTCACAGAATTTACAGTACCGGTTGCCATTTTTTACAGTTGCAGTAAGTAACTATTAGGCTTGTAGCGATAACAATCAAATTATTTATCAATTGGGAACCCATGATAAATTGATAATATTTTAATTAAATCAAATATTCCATGAAATTAAAAACGTGTCTTGTACATATTAACTTACCGTCAAGAACATAATCTGTATTGTTGCTTCTAAAAGTTACTGAGTATGCATCTGTGAACAAATACAGGATGATGATGCAGAGATCAAGAGGAACCTGCTTTGTTAATGTATTTTATACTTATTTTGTTTCAAATCAGTCCCAACTGTAGCTCTTTGTCTTGAGCGAAATTAATAATATTTAACATTACTACGTTTTTTTTTTTTTTACCTTTATTTTGAAGCAATGCACTATCCGCAACCTTTTTAGTTTGATTGCCGCTGGATCATAAATACCGCTGGATCATAGCTCGACGTATGTGATCCAATGAAACATTGCAGGTTGTACAAAATAGTTTGCCACCAGCAGAATGCAAAGTTATTGTACACGATCCGTTGCAGTAATTGTAGATTTTTTAATTCATTTTGGACACTCGCAAAGTGTTCACTCGCTTAACAATATCAGTTGAGATCTCCTAGGATACTAAACCCACCCCGGATGCCCATATCTACCAAATCAGTGAGGACAGCCCAGAATGGTTATTGGCTGCTGTTAAGTGTCAATCAATAAATCCTGTCCAGTTTTCTTTCTGAAATCGAAACAAGCTTATAATGACATCAGGATTTAGAATAGCAAATTATTTTGAGGCTCAGCTCACTGCTACCACCCCCGCGCTGACACGGGAGCGCAAAGACAAACGCATGCTGTCCTCCGAAGGCGACCTTCAGACCCACCATGCAGCTACCTCAGAGCTACAGCGTCGGAGGACAACGCAGCTCTGGGCAGCTTACAGGCAAGCTTGCAGGCGCCCAGCCAGACTACAGGGGTCACTGGTGCACGGTGAGCTGAGGACGCCCTGGCCGATCTAAGCCCTACACCCGTGAAATAGGTAGGGCCTTATTAATGTACTATAAGTGTAAGTGAATCCACGTGGGCGAAATTGCCGTCCCACAGGCAACTGCCGTCTTTCAGGACTGGCTAAAACAGAAACAAATTGAAATAGATGTCTCCACTATGGAAATTGCACATCTTAACACAATACTAAGGGATTTCTATAGAAATGTAAAAATGCCCAAGGGGTAATAATACACAATTTCAAGCTACATTAGTCGCCGAGCTAGAATAAACAGATAAATAAATGAAAACAAAACCGGTGAATCTGTCAATATACACACTCACCCTGTCACTTCAAATAATTTAGTGGTTTGTAAACACTAGAGAAAAACACAAAAAGTCACTTCTATACATTATCCACCCCTCTCCGACACAGACCATGAAAAATGAATTAAGTCTGAAGGAAGGTCTGGGTAGATGTACAGTATTATCTAGGGCGTGTGGCTTAACACCACCTCCTGGTGGATCTTTTCAGCATCTTTTTAAACAATATACATTCAATAGCAATGTGTAATTCAACACATATCAAAAATAAATAGTCCTGATTCAATTAAATTAATTTAATTTACTCAGCTTTACTTTGTGCATTAGTGTTATTCAAATCCACTGGATTACAAATGCAATAAGGTCCTTCAGGGTGTCCGTATACATCTAATATATGGACTTCTCAGGGGTTGGAGGCACTTGGCTTCGCCTCGTGACGCACAACGCTCGAGGTGTCTGTATATTGGATGTATATGGACACCTTGTCAGACCTTATTGCATACTCTCTTTTTTTTCACTTATCACAAATTCATGAATTCCGTGAAAACTCATTTCTGATATTGTGTAAATACCGTATTCCTTCGAATTTAAGATGCAGCCCAAATTTCCCACCCTCAATTCGATCGTGATTACTCACACCTGTTTTTCTCCCAATTTGTGAACAGAGGTATTGCTTGTCATGTCAAAAAATACGGGGGCCTGATTAGCATTTACGATCTGTCCAAGCTGGTATGGTTCGTTAGAAACGCTGAAATTGTAAAAGTTTCTCTTTGAATTTCTCAGAAAGCTAATGATGCATCTTGAAAATGGCTGCCTGTATTGTCATGGATGATTCGAGATTGGGCAGTAATGTTCTTGTTTGTCTTCTCAGTGACGTCTTTTGTTGACTACTTTAATCACCATACTGTACTGAATTTGAGAAGCAAAAAAATGGTTCAAAAACTGCGTCTTAAATTCGAAGGAATACAGTATACATACTTTTGATCACTTAATAAATACAGCAAACGTTTACCTTATTGACGCACTACCTGTTACACTGCATTTTGGAACCTCGCAGTCTGTTTAGTTTCCTTCCAGTAAATGACTGAACACACTGCATAGAAATGCACAATTCCTTTAAAATGTCTTCAACAAGAGAGACACCAGCACATCAAAGATCGGAGTGATTTCTGCTAAAGATCACTTTGTCCAGTATAAGGGGACATTTCATGTGCCTGTTTGTAACAGGGGGAGACCTGTACTGACTCTTCTGATGTGTTTGAAGTGCTGCAGGAAGAGGGCAGCAGCCCGTCAATATTCGCCTGTCAGTCATGGCAGTGACACGGAGAGGTGGGAGAGTGGGTGTGCGGGCTTTCCTTCTCTCTGAGTGGCTGAGAGGCGGGGTCTTGGGGGGATTGCTGGCCCTATAAAATAATATTCTGCTGTTCCCTCAGGTCTGCCCTCTGAGACGTACTAAGCGTACGGAAGCTCTGGTCCAGGATCGAGAACTGCGGGGACGGAAATCCCAACAAAAAGAAAAGAAAAGAAAAGAGAAAGAATTAACGGTAGTGGGGAAAACCTTGGGCAGCCCCGATAAACATTTGTATAGCAGGCTGAGGGTGTAGGACGGAGACCCGGGCCATGTGGGTAGCGACGGTTGGGGAAAGCTGCCGAGCGCAGCACCTTTTATTTTGTAGTTTTGTTTATTGTGCTTTAGTTTCCCTGTTCCTTTCGCCGTTGGATTATTCTTGTGTTTGAGCACCTGTATTCTGTACCGCTCCTGGTATAGTCGTGGCTCTGTCTGTACCATCGCTGGTAAGACAGACCACAGACAACAGCGCCCTCTGCGGGCTGAAAAGAAATTACGCTCCCATAATAAAACTGGGCACCTGTGCGTGTTCCCAAATCACCTTTGTGTCTCCTGTGTGTGTCAGTGAACTACCCACCACCCTTCCACACGTGGTGTCAGGAGTGGGATTTACTGGCACTGCCCCCTTTAAGCAGTGCACACAAAAATGGATGCCACCCAGTTCGCGGAGATGCTGGATCTCCTGCGCCAGACCCTGACTGCTGCCGTGCAAGGGGCTGCTAGACCGGCAGGACCTGACCCCAGGTTGATGAGACCTACCAAAATGACGGCAGAGGATCGACCCAAAGCCTACCTTGAGGTGTTCGAGGCCCTGGCGACCTCTGCCGGGTGGGATCAGGCCCAATGGGCCAGTTACCTCTTGCCCCAGTTAACAGGGGAGGCGCAAGCAGCGGCGAGGACGCTGTCTCCCGACCGGATGATGGACTACCCCACGCTAAAAGCCACCATCCTGAATCGCGTGGGGGCCACACCGGAGGGATATCGGAGGAAGTTCTGGGAGGCACGTTTCTCGCCCGAGGAGCACCCCAGAACCATTGCCCATCGCCTGAACGAGTACGCCCTAGGGTGGTTAAACCCGGATGCGACCACGAAAGCCAGGCTGGTGGAAGTTATCGTTGTGGAGCGGTTTCTGGAGTGTTTAGCTCCGGAACCACGGCTGTGGGTACAGCAGCAGGCACCCGCCACCCTGGATCGGGCGGTCACATTGGCAGAGCAGTACCAGGCAGCCGAACCAATGCCAGCCAGGCTGCCTGGGCGAAGCCCGATGGGATCATCCGCACCACCGGCCCCGGATAGGGACTGGGGAAGGGGTGTACAAGGTTTTGGGCGGGGCGCGGTGAGAGCTCCCGCCCGGGAACCGGGCAGCGTGGGGTCCCCGCGGGCTGCTGCGGTGTCGGACCGGGTCTCACACGGCTTCCTTACCGTCGAGCCCCTTTGATGGCTCCGGTGTTTCCACCTCTTGCCGAGGCTCCGGGCGAAACTAGCCCACTGCGGTGTTGGGCGTGCCGGAGGTGGGCCACCTCGCGGGATTGCCCGTGATGGAGTGTGACATCAGCCGACCAGGTAAGCCTGTTCAATTACCTCAGTCACTTCAGCAGACGGGTTTTGTTATTCCTGTGTCAGTGGATGGTACAAAACCCAGGCGCTCCTGGATTCAGGGTGTGGTCAGTCCCTAATACAGGATAGCCTAATCTCACCGGGGCATAAACAGTTATTGGGACAGGTGCATATTAAATGTATTCATGGGGATGTACGCTCCTATCCCAAGATCAGTGTGAATCTAACTATTGGCCAGCAGGTGACGCAGGTGCATGTAGGATTGTGTCCTCGATTACCAGTACCAGTAGTTCTGGGTCGGGCAGTTTAAGGACTGGTTGACTGCTCCGACAGCTCCTCCAACTTCCCTATTGGCTAAGAAGGAGGAAGTAATTGGAGAAATCTTCCCCTTCCGTGACCCGACTTGGCTTTGCCATAGATTTAGACCCCGAAAAACTAAACGGGAACGTCGGGCCGCTAAGAATGAGGGTTGGCAATGGAAGGAGTCCGGGAGGTTTCAGGTGGGGGCGGTTGGTGCAGAGTTGGGGGGGGGGGAGCTGTGGAGTCAGCACAGGGGTCTGGCTCGGCTGCCTCCGCTCCGGACCGACCCGACCCCGAGCTGGAAGCCATGGGAGCTGATTTTTTAGCTCTTTCCCGTGACTTCCGACTCGAGCAAGGGCGTGTCGACGTGCTGGGCAGGCTCTTTGACCAAGCAGCGGTGGTTAATGGTCGTGTGGTCGAGCCCAGACACGCCGCCACGTACCCTCACTTTGAAATTAATCGAGACCTTCTGTACCGTGTTGAAAAATTACCCCAGACGGGGGAGGTGCGTCATCAGTTGCTCATTCCTCAGCCCTTTAAGGAGGATTTGCTGCAGCTTGCTCACGCTATTCCCCTGTCTGGTCATTTAGGAAGGGACAAAACCAAAGCGAGGCTTGTGACACGGTTCTATTGGCTGGGGTTGGATGGTGATGTCAGACGGTTTTGTGAACGGTATAGGGAGTGTCAGAAAGCTAGCCCTAGAGCCGTCCCACGAGCACCACTGGTGCCGTTGCCCCTAGTGGAAGCTCAGTTTGAGCGTATTGGGATGGACATAGTGGGGCCATTGGAAAGGAGTGCGGCGGGATACACACACCTATTGGTTATTTTGGATTATGCGACGCGTTATCCAGAGGCCATTCCCCTCCGATCTATGTCCGCTAAGTCTGTTGCCAACGAGCTCGTGAAGATTTTCTCCCGGGTGGGGATCCCCAGGGAGATACTGACCGACCAAGGCACCAACTTTATGTCCCGGCTAATCCGCGGAACATGTAAACTTTTGGGGATTAAGACCATTAGGACCTTGGTGTTTCATCCTCAGACCGATGGTCTTGTGGAGCGCTTTAATAAGACCCTTAAGAACATGTTGCGCAGATTTATTCGTAGTGATGTGCGTTACTGGGACCAGCTGATTCCTCCCCTTCTCTTTGCAATCAGAGAGGTACCCCAGGCGTCCACGGGCTTTTCGCCATTCGAGCTGTTGTATGGGCGAAGACCCCGGGGTGTACTCGATCTGGTCAGAGAGATGTGGGAGGAACAGCAGGACAATTCGACCAATACAGTCCGGTATGTGTTGGACCTGCGCAAACGTCTTGAGTCTGTAGGAAAATGGGCACATGACAACTTGCAGCAGGCTCAGCACAGACAGGAGACACAGTACAACCGAGGATCCCAGTTACGCACATTTCAGCCAGGGGATAAAGTACTTCTATTATTACCCAGTTCTAAGTCGAAACTTCTGGCTAAGTGGCAAGGACCCTTTGAGGTTACACGCCGGGTTGGGAAGGTGGACTATGAGATCTGCCAGCCGGAGCGACGGAGAGAGAAACACATTTATCATATAAACCTCTTGAAGCCCTGGCTGCAACCGGAGGCATTGGTAGTGGCGCAAGCAGATGACGTCCCAGATCTGGGACCTTATCTTTCTCGGCTGGGGAGAGAAGGGGGCGGTACAGATTGCGGAGAATCTGACACCAGCACAGAAGGGTCAGGCTCGAGCTCTGGTGATGGAATTTCCTGATGTGTTTTCTCCCATCCCGGGGCAGACTCGAGTAGCCCATCATCACATTGACATTGAGCCGGGGGCGCCAGTTCGTCAGAGGCCATACCGTATACCTGAACGTAAAAGACAGGTAATAAAGACGGAAATTGATGAAATGCTTCGACTAGGGGTAATAGAAGAGTCCCAAAGTGACTGGAACAGTCCGGTTGTTTTAGTGGATAAGCCAGGCGGGTCCACTCGATTTTGCATTGACTTCAGGCGAGTTAATGAGAAATCGAGATTTGATGCTTATCCCATGCCCCGGGTAGATGAGTTGCTGGAGCATCTGGGCACGGCTCATTTTATGACGACACTGGATTTAACGAAGGGGTACTGGCAGATACCCCTGACCCCAGAATCCAGAGAGAGGATGGCGTTTTCGACTCCCTTCGGGTTGTACCAATTTAGGACCATGCCCTTTGGGTTGCACGGAGCACCAGCCACTTTCCAGCGGATGATGGATTGTGTTTTGCGACCCCATCAGCAGTACGCTGCTGCTTACATAGATGACGTGGTTATCCACAGTGAGGACTGGCCGAGTCATCTGTGTAAGGTAGCGGCGGTATTGCAATCCTTGCGGGAGGCTGGGCTCACTGCTAACCCAAAGAAATGTGCCATTGGGAAGAGTGAGTCAGAGTATTTGGGGTATCGAGTAGGGGGTGGCCAGATCAGGCCGCTGATTGCTAAGGTGAAAGCCTTGGCTGACTGGCCGGTCCCTACAACCAAAACCCAGGTGCGCTCTTTCTTGGGACTAGCGGGCTATTACAGGAAGTTCATCCCAAGCTTTGCCACGCTTGCTACTCCCTTGACAGACCTCACCAGGAAGGCTGCCCCAAATACGGTTCAGTGGACGGAGCCGTGCCAGAGGGCCTTTCTCGCTCTGAAGCGGAGACTGTGTAGTAAGCCAGTGCTATGCAGTCCGGATTTCGGTAAGAGGTTCACCCTGCAGACGGATGCGTCAGAGACAGGTCTCGGGGCAGTGTTGTCTCAGGAGGTGCGGGGAAGTGAGCACCCGGTCCTGTACATCAGCAGGAAGCTCCTTCCCCGTGAAAAGAACTATAGTACCATCGAGAAGGAGTGTCTCGCAGTAAAATGGGCAGTCGAGTCACTCAGGTACAACCTCCTGGGGCGACACTTCACCCTAGTTACAGATCATGCCCCCTTAGCATGGCTTCACCGGATGAAGGATAGCAATGCCAGAATCACGCGGTGGTACTTGGCCCTGCAGCCCTATGCAGGGTTGTCCACCGAGCAGGAAAACTGCATCAAAACGCAGATTTTTTCTCTCGGGAGGCATGGGGATGTAGGATTTTCGAATGGACTGGTGGTGCCATTCTGAGGGGGAGGATATGTAACGAAGTGTTCGAAGTGCTGCAGGAAGAGGGCAGCAGCCCGTCAATATTCGCCTGTCAGTCATGGCAGAGACACGAAGAGGTGGGAGAGTGGGTGTGCGGGCTTTCCTTCTCTCTGAGTGGCTGAGAGGCGGGGTCTTGGGGGGATTGCTGGCCCTATAAAATAATATTCTGCTGTTCCCTCAGGTCTGCCCTCTGAGACGTACTAAGCGTACGGAAGCTCTGGTCCAGGATCGAGAACTGCGGGGACAGAAATCCCAACAAAAAGAAAAGAAAAAGAAAAAAGAGAAAGAATTAACGGTAGCGGGGAAAACCTTGGGCAGCCCCGATAAACATTTGTATAGCAGGCTGAGGGAGCCGCTAGTGTAGGACGGAGACACGGGCCGTGTGGGTAGCGACGGTTGGGGAAAGCTGCCAAGCGCAGCACCTTTTATTTTGTAGTTTTGTTCATTGTGCTTTAGTTTCCCTGTTCCTTTCACCTTTGGATTATTCTTGTGTTTGAGCACCTGTATTCTGTACCGCTCCTGGTATAGTCGTGGCTCTGTCTGTACCATCGCTGGCAAGACAGACCACAGACAACAGCGCCCTCTGCGGGCTGAAAAGAAATCGCTCCCATAATAAAACTGGGCTCCTGTGCGGTGTTCCCAAATCACCTTTGTGTCTCCTGTGTGTGTCAGTGAACTACCCACCACCCTTCCACACTGTTATTTTTACATTTACTTGTTTTTATTTTATTTGATAATTCACTAAAAATAGAATGTATTTACAAAGGTGGACATAAAAAAAAAAAATTCAACGATTTACAATTTATCAGGTAAGCATTTAAATATTTAGGAACATTTGTTGTATAATAACTCCAGGGAATTTTTTTTTCTTGCTTTAATAAATATTATGTTTAAAATCGTGAAACATCTAATTTTTGGACCGTGAAATAAGCCATTTTTACCATGAAAAAATATACTGCATATCTCAGTTCACAGCCTAGTTTAGCTCAAGCTGCCATTGACCATTAGCTTTTGGATTTGTTGAAGTTGAACGTATAAAGATTTGCTTCTTTAAAAATTGTTTCACCTTTTTTTAACCAACATTTGTAGCTCTTAATCATGCCAGCTCTACAAGCATTTCTACAGGCACTTTAATTCAGGATAATAGTACTTCAGACATAAGTCTTATGTAAATTATCATATAGCACTTTTATACCTGATGTAATAATTCTAGTGCTAGTCTTTTAATCCCATGTATGATTTGCGACAGGCACATTTTTTTTTTTCAAGCAGTAAAAGCCATATACGGTTAATCGAGTTGTCAATTATGCCCTGGAGTCTACTGGTATGAGGGTGGCATGGCCTTGACTTAAGATGCCAGATGGCAATACTAATTATTGGGGGGGGAAGCTAAACTTTCGATCTCTCCTGATGCCAACAAAGCAGCTACGGATTCCAGATTGTTATGTCCCAGCTGTGGAAACGCTAAAAAACAATGACGGATAACACACCATCCGATCCGATTTACATAAATTAACAGCCTGTTGCATGGTTTGTATTCCATCCCATATACAGAAACACCATGTGGTCCATCAACCATATGTATTGTGCTCAAAACCACCAGTAATAACTGGTCACCTTTTATTTAATGTCTCACTTATGTTATGTTAGCTGTGTCTTGGTCAATTAAAGTTTTATACATAAATAAAAAATGTTTCTGTTAGTAAGTGACCTAGGCCCATTTTAAAGAATGAAAAGATTTGTAATGAACAAGGCCAAGGTGATGTCTGTGTTTGAGAACATTAGGTTATCATCCTAACCCTGGTTCCCTGAAATAGAAATATAACCATTATCGAATGGGTATTTACCTCCTAAAGACCCAAAACCTGAATAAAATATATCAAAGCTACTCGCAGAGTAACGGCCCGCCCCCAAGGGCATAAAATAACAGCACTCACAGACCTCAGCGTTTCTTGGTGGAAAACTGCTGCCCAGAGCTTCTCCATCTGCTCCGAGTCCACTGATCACTTGGAACGGTGACTCCTCTTCTTCCTCAGAGGGGGAGGCGGCAGAGGAGGATGAGGAAGACGGCTTCCTGTGTGGGCTACTTTCCTGGGTGCGTCGTCCACTCTCCCCTGGCACAGAGCCATGGGGGGAGGACGTAGCCATCTGTCTAACAGAGGGTGATGGGGAACAGTGCTGTGCATGAGTGAGGGAAGCAGAGTGCTCTGTAGAGCTGCGGGAGAGATGTTTCTCCACAGTGCGCTTAGAGAAATAAACACAAAACTTGCAGAAACTGCGGTTCACCAGTGCCTCCTTTGCATGCTCTGGCCCCAGGTAGGAAGAGCATCTGCCATGCTTGTCCTCAGGGATAAAACCCAGGCATTATGCAAGTAGAAATGCAGTGTACAGTAACACTGTACAGGTGCTGCCTCAGTCTGCTTAAAGACATCAACAGGGCTGTTCAAGACCTGAACAAGACCGGCCTGGCATCGAGGACGGTACCGGTTCGATGACTGTAGCACCGGGTCGGTGGTATCGGTACCAGGAACGGAGTGGGTCCGTGACCTCAGTATCGGTATGGTACAAGTCCACCAGTTTGCAGTTACCACGGGTAGAACTGTACAGGGATGCCCACCTGTGCTAGCTACTGGCAAAGCCACTCAATCAGTACTCACACGAGACTGAGGGAAGCCTGCTTGTTAAAATGACCTAATAGCCCTCGTAATGGTAATGCAGAGCTGTCACCAAAAGGGCATCAAGATGCTGTGGGAGGGATTACAAGCAACCAGACCTGAAGCAGCCTCTTGGTCCTACGCAGCGCTGCTGAACTCAGCAGCTGCTCTCACTACACCTGTGCTGCAGCACGCATTGCAGAGAAGCCTGCGTTTAGTCTCTGAAATGACAGCGAATACAATGAGAAAAAAATATTTCTCTCATACAAAATACAGTAATTAACAATTACTTTAATTATACAAAACCTCTTGTAATTTTGGCCAAAGTCAAAGCGTGAATAAAATAACTCCAGCCGGAGCTATTGCAGCCTGGGGAGAGAGCACAAAGGTCAGCCGACTTGAGCTGCTTGATCCCTGGGAAGAGGCGACTCAAGCCGCCGGCTTTACGCAGGGCACAAGGCCGCAGTGGGACGTAACAAACAGGTTGTAGTGCACAATATATGCGTAATGAATTTAAAAAAAAAAAAAAAAAACACAACGTAAATAAAATCGCATAAATTTTGCTAATACAATAATTGGCAAAATGTATAGTCATAAGCAACAAGTGCTTATCTGATGGGTTCCTCCTGTCAGGTCAGTTCTTGAAAGGAAAAATGGTGCTGTGTGTGAGCGCTGTCATTTTATACTCTCGGGGGTGGGCCATGACTGTCAAAGGCTCTGCGAGCAGCTTTGATAAATTGTATTCAGGTTTAGGTTCTTTAGGAGGTAAATAACCATTCGGTAATGGTTACATTTCGTAATTGAAAGGGAACTATCATTACAATGATGCAAAAACCTGGGATGTTCCTTAAAGTATGGAGTCAAGGTGTTACAGGGTAGCATTTTGGTGGGTTCTTTAAAAAGCATCAGTTTGCAGTGGTAAAAGCTTCATTAAGAAATCAAAGCAAAAAAAGCATTGTCACCATCAGGCTAAACAATTTCCACTCAAAGTACTTTTTCTATATGATATTCTTAACCATACCTTCCCCATGCTTTACCCACATCCCTCTGTACATTGTGTTAAATTATTATTATTATATCTTCAGAAACTTATTCACACATTTTCCTACACCTTCATTTGCAGTTTAACTTTTAGAAACAATTGCCATAAGCAAGCTTTAAATAAAAACAGCATTTTAAAGCCTTGATGACAACCCATAGACTTCACTGTTAAATGAAAGAGAAGCTAGGAAAAGAAGAACAAAGAAAAGGGTACCCATAAGCTTTTTGTTGCTAGGACTATCTCAGACCACTCAAGATTTATTTACCCACCAACACCTTTTTTTTTTTTTCCAGGAGGTACTATAAATCTAGAAACTGGATGTCATACCACAGGTTGAAATAAATTCATGTCTCATCATGGAAGGCCACCTTTCATTTCAGCAGCATTTTTTGTTTTTTTCTTCTATTTAATTTGTAATTCTTTTGGCTTGTACCGATTAGGAGGTGCAATCTGTATGTCCAATGCAGTAACAGGCATAATAACTTCAGAATGGATATCAAAAATGTAACAGTGCTGAAGTACAATGTACCATTACATTATAATTAAACTGAACATGGCTGTATTCAGGTTATTCCACTATACTTCAACATATGTTTACAACAGCCGCACCATTTATAAAAAGCGTACTTAAATCTTGGTGACTCGACTATTCATATAAAAAGGATTTAGTACTGTTTTTTTTACAATAAATAATGGTACAGAAGTACGCTGTTGTAAGTAGGACACACAACTATGGAATTGTCAATGCATGGGAACCAGGTCAGCAAGTCTTAAAATATCTAATGTATATCCGACTTTCATTTTGTACAGGGCAAAGTTTTATGGCACTGGTTGCATCTTTTAGGTCGAAATTGCTGTTACAACCGCCACCTAGTTGTATTAGTGTTGGATTTGGTGGGATCAGTATTATCACTTTACGAGAATATGACTTCTGAAATAGTGCCTGTCACCAAAAGGAAAATAAAATAGAGAGAGAGAGAGAGAGAGAGAGAGAGAGAGAGAGAGAGAGAGAGAGAGAGAGAGAGAGAGAGAGAGGAGGAAGAAAGAAAGGAAGAAAGGAAAAGAAAGAAAGAAAGAAAGAAAGAAAGAAAGAAAGAAAGAAAGGAGAGATTGAGATCTCGGCAAATGCATTAAATATTATGTATTTCTTAGCAGATGCCATTACCCAGGGCGACTTATAGTTGTATACAAAAAATACATATCAGAAACAAAAATGCAGGATAGTCAAGCCATGCATGACAAGGTTAAAAAGAAGGCATGTCTGGAAATGAGATGTACAGTACTTACTATGGTAACAGGTACTCTTTAGCATATCCATCTCCTGTTTGTAATGCAGGCACAAGAGGAAAAAACACAAGTAGAAAAATGTCTATGCATTCATCACAGCCAAAAAACAAGACCCCAGAAATGAAATGGAAAAGTGAATGGAAAACTACAAGACACATGGTAAACCGTAATATATAAATCTTAAAAAAAACAAAACAAAAAAAACAAAACAAAAAACAAAAACAGGGGATTAGATTACACCTGTTGAAAGACCTGGTAAATACAATTATTCCCCATATTTATTTCTTAGTTTTCAGAAGCTTATTTTGGCTGAAGTTTTACAAGCTAAACTAAGCATATTGAATTTCAATTTAGCATTTTTACAGTTACTTCATGTTACTAATTTTGTACAAAGCATATTCTTCATATTTGAACAGTTCCATCTCCAACACGACAGTGATTAACTTTGTGACAGTCTTTAACTTTGCTAATTACACACACCTGTTTTCCCCAATTATTGCTCACGAACACAGAACTTCCCATCACGAAACGTTAAAACGGCACAGATCATTAGTCAAACCCAGTCCAGTTCTGAACTGTCCATGCCATCAGTGAAGTAAGGGAACTGTGAACACTGTACCTTCCTCTGCTTTAATAGGGGTGCTTGGTGGTGTGCGTGTGGGAGTGGGGACTGCAGGGCTCTGCTCCTTCACTTCTTCAGGCACCAGTTGGGACGGGCCTAAACAGTACACAAGAGAGAAAATACTGTTTAAAAATGACAACTAGAATATCTGACTTGATATGCAAGTGACCTAAAATAAATGGATATCATGTGCGCATATGAATGGAAGATATGTATTTTTTTTTATAAGATGAAATTAACCTTTAATGAACATTTTACTGCCACTGGTAGAGGTGATATGAGTTAATACAGACTTCAAAAACATATTACTGATGGCACAGATATTGTAAAGATATACTCAGACAGTAAAACATGTAATGTATATAAAGATATAGAAAGTGTTGAGATATATAAAAAACGGCAGAAAGGTTGAGGACATTTTGAAACACTTACACACACACAAACAGAAAGTGGAAAGTTTATAAAAAGGTTTTATGAAATGGACCGTCACCCAAAGTAACACAATTTTTTGGAGAAATTAAGAAACATGTATAGGCCAACAGCAGACAAAGATTATAGGGCATTACGAGGGGTTTTGTTGTGTGAACATTAACCATCACCTTTAGAATTTCACCAAGTAATCCCAGAGAAATCAAATCACAAAAACACTACAATGCAGCCAACAGCCTGCATTGGATTAAGAACCAGATATAATTGAAACCAGACAATGAAGACCAATCAGCGTTTCAGAAAACAGAGGGAAATCGTGAACCAAGAATCTCCAAAATGTGAAAAGTGAAATAGAGACTGCCCTCCTTCACCAAAGCCCAAGGCTGTTCAGTAGTACCTGAGGTCATATTAAAAAGATCAGAGTTCGAACTCAGAGCTTTGATCACTGCTGAATGAAATTCCTTGTGGGGCGATTCGACTGTATCCGTTTCCTCTGAACCAGGCTGCTCTGCATTCCCGCTCCAAGTGTCTGAAGATTCCTGTCCAGGGATGTGTTGTGGGCTGTGGGAAGGCAGGGATTCCGTGGGCCCATCAGAGCTGTTCAAGTCTGCTTCCTTTCCATTACCAAGTGATTTTTCTGGCTCAGTCTGGCAATTGGAGGGGTGCTGCTTCTGTTGGCTAGCACACTGGGGTATAACTCCAACCTCGGTTTCCTCCTGTACTGGATGCAATGGAACAGATTTTGCCTCCTCGAACACCGCATCTAGTGCAGTGACATGAAATGGAAAGCACACATGGATGCAAGTAGAGATCACAGTGGCAGCATTTCTCACACAACTATTCTTTATTCTATATAGATATAGCCATTTATTTTTAGAGCCTCTAGGCTCCTATTTTTTTATGCATGATTGCCTAAAAAACAAAAAGGGTTGCCTTTTAATACACTGTACTTTAACATATACACTTATTACACATACATATACACACACACACACACACACACACACACAGGCTAACTTCACTATTACGAATCCCCATGGGTCCTGGAGAAATGTTCATTATATCAGGGTGTTCAACATAACAGGGTTTGACATTTTTCTGTATCAGAACAATGACAAAATAGCAAATTTGAATTGAACATCAATATATAGTACTTTTATGAAGATTACTTCACATTGATAAACATTTAAACGGTATTGTGACAAGGTACTCGTGTCACATGTGTGGCACAAGACGCGCAGGAAACACAAAACAGAAAGTAAACAAATGGGTCATGTGATGCTACCAACGATGGTAACGCACAGAGGACACATACAGAAGACAGGCAGGCAGCAAGTCTCAATCGAGCGCCTGTCTGTAAACCATCATTTGATCAAACATAACTCCAAAAAGGAGACAAAACAAACCTGTTTCCACATATAAATTACACCAACACTAATTTCCCTTGTGCAGGCCCTGCTACAGTTATGTTTAAAAGAAAACGGTAAAGAAATGAAATGAAAAAGGAAAGAATGTACACTTGCATGCTGAATACAGTAATTTGTCCTTTAATAATGTCCTTTCTCTTGAGAAATATCCAGCATAGATTGCTTCTCACGCCCGTTGCCTGGTTGCAGTTTGTGTGAAGATGACTGACAGGCAACGATTGCATTCGTCATGCATGATTCGTACTACAATAGGTAATTTTTTAATTAGTGTTATCTTTGAATTAGTCTGCTTGTTTTTGGTTCGGTAGATTAAATCATTTCTTTACTCTGTTTTTCCAAACCAACATGTACAAGTGTGGCTGTTGTGCTTTTTGATCCACTGGGTTGGCAGATTATTTCCTTTTTTTTTTTGTTGAGTCAACGGGTCTGAAATGAGTCCGTAACTCAAAACACTGTCTTTTGAAATTAGTGTTAATTTAGGTAAGGGACTGGGAGTCTAGAATTGATAATCGGGTTTGTGAAACCCGGAGTGTTTTTTTTGTTGTACTACCCCTCGTCTGTCAAAGTAGGCTACTGGCTATACTTTGTACAGTAGATATATAGAACATTTTTATTAACCGCCAGTTTAATTCAAGTAGCATATGATGTGATGCACATAGAAATTAATTTGGGGTCCGTTCTGTTCTTGCTCAAAAGTATATTACATTTGTGGTTTAAGAGAAATATGGTTGATGATCATTTTAAATCATTAATTATGTGTTGACAGCGTTCTTATTTCATGTACTTCTCTAGTCAGTCAGATCCAATCCCACCCAGCATTTAATGTCAGCACTAAAGTATTTTTTATGTTATTTATATATGAGTGGCATGTAACAACATAGGAGTGAAGAACTAAAGGATTAAATAACAGATGAATAAAGAAAAACAAATAATTAAGGACTACTGTAGCTCTTAAACATCATTACAAAAATGCAAAAAAATAAGTTTTGAAAGCTTTGAGCTACACTTAAGATACAGTATTTGAAAGAATATATTAATGCTATTGCAATCAGTATTGTTTATAGTGATAGAATATAAAAGTATAAAGTATATAGTATAAAATAAATGAGTGGAATTTCATGGAATTAAATTATATTTCCTTTCATTCCAATTCTGTATCCTGAAGATTTTTTCAATTCCAATTATTGAATTGAAATTTACCAACAAATTCCAATTCCATTCGGAATTGACCCCAACCCTGAAGTTGAATGAAAGACAATATTTTGTAATCATTTTTATTTACAGGTTCCACTGAAAATTAAACTGAAGAATACAAGTTTGCAAGAATGTTTATAAAAAAAGCAACACAACAGACTAAAATAAGACTCCCATTGCATAGCAGGTGAGTTTAATAAGACACACCTGAGCTTACGAGTATACTGAGGAACCAGTACCATATTACTTCACTTAGGAGTCAGTCACTCCTATATTTTGTTGCATTTTTCATATTGGATACCAACAGTGTACACAGTACCATTACAACGGTAGTAGAGTACTAAAAGCCGGATGAGTCTATTAACTTTTCATTCTGAAATAGATTAATTTAAATGTGTTAATCTGTTTTTTGTAAAGCCTGCAGAAATAGAAAGATAAAAGTTCTATAAACAGTGATTTTGAAATACAAAGTGTGCAGACACTCACCTTCAAAGTCCTTCTGTTTGCGCTCCACTTCTTTGTGATACTCCTCCAGCTCCTGGTCAGTGAACTTGTTAAATGGGTTTGGTCCCGTTGAGCTCACAATCACCCGGGGCTGGTACTCCTTTTCAATGATCGCTTTGGATGCAGTCACCAGTTCTCCCTGGAAAAAATACAAAAAGGCCATAAGACTACATTTTTATACTCTTACAGCTTACACTCTTTCAAATGAACTTAAAAGACAAAGGGCTAGATGGTAACAATAAGATAAGCCTTAAATCAAAATCATTTTTCTAGTCCTGATTTTTTTTTTTTTAATGGCCACATAGCTAACAATTCAATTAAACAAATAAATCTGTGAAAAAATACATTTAACTTAAATATTAAATTTGGCGATAGAACATTTACCCAACAGATAAATCTGAAAAACATTATTGTTCAGCAATTACATCTAAGAAAATAAATCTGAAAAAATAAATCTGGGTTTTCACACACACACATATATACACATATAGCTAACATGCAAGCTCACACCCATTGATGCGTTTGATTTCGCATTACTGTGAGCTGCCTTACAGTCCGACCTGTCCGACAGAATGTGTTTGCAACATTTACGTATTTAGCTAAATCTGGACTTTCTTTTTTGGTTAAATCTAGGCAAAAATGAGCAATTTACATTAAATCCGGAAAAAAAAAAACACCTGTTAAAAATGTTAGTGTTTTTTTTGTGGTTTTTTGCAATTGTTGCCCCATACATGGAATCCGCCATATTGGTTTCACTGACACTCTCCACTTCAAAACATAATTTCAACAATGGCTCATTTGAAAGGTAAGAACTTGGCCATCATTTATGTATTTATTTAAAATGTTCTATCGTTTAAAAAATATGATTACAAAACTGCCCCTTTAGTCATAGTCACACCCCTCACTTTGCGAACCACTGGCTTAGAGGTTATGGTCTAAAAATTCGACAAAAGGATTAAGAAAGACCTGCCACATTGTGGGTTAAATGAGAGAAAATAAATGAGCACTGATTGGATTTGCATGGTCTGCTAAATGTCACAAATGAAAAGGATTCAGGTTTAAGACTATGAAACCAGCTGATGAGAAATAATTGGGACTAGAATGCTGAAAATCACCTTCTGTTATCTAAAAACGCCTAGATAGAACTGAATTCAGATGACAGTTGAAAAAACATAGCACTGCATCAAAGAAAGGTAAAACAGACACTTTTGCGAGTGGGAAATGCATCCAACATATCACAGGGAAACTTACCACTAGAACACAAAACAGACTTGTATCCAACAGATACACAACTGGTTAAGCTTTTAGAGCATTTCAAAGAGAACCAATTTGATGGAGGATCCATGCAACATCTTATGCTTATCTGGTCATCTCACAAAATAAATATATATGTTCTAAATATCTCACAAATTAGAAAATAGAAGTTTGTGCCAAGTGACAATTATATACATCACGAGCTACAAAAGTAAAACATTTTTATCGACAATCAACACAACTGTATTTCCAACAATCACATCGATTCAGTACCATCAGCCAATCAGCTTCCAGCTCTAGTGGAGTTCTATCACAGTGGTTTTCAACCTTTTACTCTCACCAGTTTCAGGGAGAAGTCAGGCATACCAATATCTACGCATAAGCAAGTATAAAATGCCTGCATATGGACAAAATAGATTTCTCCCATTTTTAAAATACAAATAAATAATTAAAAAAAAAAACACTTCGCCCACCTTAAGGAGAAACTTGGGCCTGTTTTTCTGTAACTAGCTGATGTATTCTTTGTTTTCAGTGTGCTTAATGCAAGTACTAAGTTGTTTTGTGGGTGAAGTGTTTCAGTGTTTGGTTTTTATGTCAACCAAGGCATAAAACGCTGCTTTGCAGAAATAGGTCGATCCAAATGGTAAAAGCACTTTTAGCACAATGTCACTCATCTTTATAGTCTGTTCTTATTCCATGCAAAAAAAAATCAGTAACCCGTTTCAAACTGATGCTACAGCGGCATGCCGAACTGAATTCAAGCAGAAAATATTCATGTCCCCATTAAGTACATGAGTAGAGCGGCGTCGACGATAGTGCAACTTCCTCTGCCACTCCGAGCGCCTCTGGTGCGCTTTGGTTTCATACGGCGCTCCAGCAGTGAACTGTACTTAATGCTAATATACATAAATGATATGCTAAAGAGTATTGTGTGTCTCACAATGCTACACTGGAATCAATCATGGCAGCGCCCACAGACGAGCAACCAGAGTCTTACACTGTAATTAAGCATTTCATGAAGAAATGTGTCATCACCATCATGCGAAGAATAGCCACCTATCTTCTTGTCTTTCTCTTGAAGAATCTTCCAAATAACTAGTTGCCATCTGGTATCACTTGAATCCATATCTAACTAGCATTTAGAACACGGAATGCTATGTGATAGAGTGGGTAAATGGTTTTCATTGGTACAATATCGATAACAAACGTAAACAAACACATACATTCACACTCACTCACTTCCTGGTTTTGTCATTACTTAATATAATGCATTGTGGGACATTGCTTTGGAATAAGTGCGGCATGCCTAGGGTTGGAATAATAAATCAACAATAAAATTACACTGCAAAAAAAAAAAAAAATCACCTTGTTGAAAAATTATCGATAATCAGAATTATCGTCCATAAAGCAGGAAGCGGCTCTGCATTGAGCAGCAGGGTTGCCAGAAATGAAAATACATTTGTAGCCCAAAGTCAACTAAATACCAGCCCAAAGTAGCCCAATATTATGTTGCCTAAACTAGCTCTAAAAGTAATCCAGTAAACATGGTATTTTTCAGTTTCTTGCTACATTTTTATCTTATGGATTTGGAACTGCATAAGCAAAGGTCTTCAAAAGGAAAAGAAAAAAAAACACAACATTTTGTAACCAGGGTTAAGTGACTAGTAAAATCTACATGGCTATTTTAATTAAAAAATACAACTGCTTTCCCTACTACAATTCATATTATACATAAGGCAATGAATTTGTTTTAATACAAACCACAATTTTTTTTATAGTTGCCACAACCTTTAATGTTACTACAATGATTATATTATTTATGTAATTTCATAGCAAAATAGTGATCTTCTTTCCTGTTGCTATAGTTAGCAACGGGAAAGACTGTGGGCCATGATGCAAGTACTGTACTTACTTACTGTTAAATTTTGTGATCAAGGTTCACTCACTGACATTCAGACGAGGCATGTATCTTAAAATCAAACTGTTCTGACAGGTGTTACGCAGACTTCTGTAACATTACCCTATAGAATTCTGTATCCCCACATTACTCCATGCTTGTGCAGAAGCAGTTATTCAAAGGTTGCTGGACGTGCATGCGTGATATTTCTGTGCCCGAGCCACAACAAATATTGTAAACAAGACAAAACGAATTGTGGCAAAATTAAACAGCACATTTAACACCAGATGTGACTGAACCCTTGACATCTGTGAATTGTAGCTTTGTCTAGGAACGTCTGATCTGGACATGTCTTTGGAAAGCCCCAAGCCTGTTCTTTCAAACAACACCTCAACCAGAAAGCTGGCTACTACGGTGCCTGACAAACGCACGAAAAGTTCGGGGCACCGTCGCTCTGAAAAGAATAGGGCCAAGTGTAAAAGGTTAACACTAAAATGACCAAGGTGGTAATTTTGACCGTTTTTGGAATTCAAACTTAAATTGCTGTGTGTGTTTAAGATAAGGAGCCTTGCTTTTCTGACTTTTCCTAAATACAGTACTGTGCAAAAGTTTTAGGCAGGCGTGAAAAAATGCTGTAAAGTAAGAATGCTTTCAAAAATAGACATGTTAATAGATTATATTTATCAATTAACTAAATGCAAAGTGAGTGAACAGAAGAAAAATCTAAATCAAATCCATATTTGGTGTGACCACCCTTTGCCTTCAAAACAGCATCAAGCATCAATTCTTCTAGGTACACTTGCACACAGTTTTGAAGGAACTTCGGCAGGTAGGTTGGCCCAAACATCTTGGAGAACTAACCACAGTTCTTCTGTGGATTTAGGCAGCCTCAGTTGCTTCTCTCTCTTCATGTAATCCCAGACAGACTCGATGATGTTGAGATCAGGGCTCTGTGGGGCCATACCATCACTTCCAGGACTCCTTGTTCTTCTTTACGCTGAAGATAGTTCTTAATGACTTTCGCGGTATGTTTGGGGTCGTTGTCATGCTGCAGAATAAATTTGGGGCCAATCAGATGCCTCCCTGATGGTATTGCATGATGGATAAGTATCTGCCTGTACTTCTCAGCATTGAGGAGACCATTAATTCTGACCAAATCCCCAACTCCATTTGCAGAAATGCAGCCCCAAACTTGCAAGGAACCTCCACCATACTTCACTGGTGCCTGCAGACACTCATTCGTGTACGCTCTCCAGCCCTTCGGCGAACAAACTGCCTTCTGCTACAGCCAAATATTTCAAATTTTGACTCATCAGTCCAGAGCACCTGCTGCCATTTTTCTGCACCCCAGTTCCTGTGTTTTCGTGCATAGTTGAGTCGCTGGCCTTGTTTCCATGTCGCAGGTATGGCTTTTGGTCGCAAGTCTTCCATGAAGGCCACTTCTGACCAGACTTCTCGGACAGTAGATGGGTGTACCAGGGTCCCACTGTTTTCTGCCAGTTCTGAGCTGATGGCACTGCTGGACATCTTCCGATTGCGAAGGGAAGTAAGCATGATGTGTCTTTCATCTGCTGCAGTAAGTTTCCTTGGCCGACCACTCGTCTCACGGTCCTCAACGTTGCCCGTTTCTTTGTGCTTCTTCAAAAGAGCTTGGACAGCACATCTGGAAACCCCTGTCTGCCTTGAAATTTCTGCCTGGGAGAGACCTTGCTGATGCAGTATAACTACCTTGTGTCTTGTTGCTGTGCTCAGTCTTGCCATGGTGTATGACTTTTGACAGTAAACTGTCTTCAGCAACCTCACCTTGTTAGCTGAGTTTGGCTGTTCCTCACCCAGTTTTATTCCTCCTACACAGCTGTTTCTGTTTCAGTTAATGATTGTGTTTCAACCTACATATTGAATTGATCATTAGCACCTGTTTGGTATAATTGTTTAATCATACACCTGACTATATGCCTACAAAATCCCTGACTTTGTGCAAGTGTACCTAGAAGAATTGATGCTGTTTTGAAGGCAAAGGGTGGTCACACCAAATATGGATTTGATTTAGATTTTTCTTCTGTTCACTCACTTTGTTTGCATTTAGTTAATTGATCAATATAATCTATTAACATGTCTATTTTTGAAAGCATTCTTACTTTACAGCATTTTTTCACACCTGCCTAAAACTTTTGCACAGTACTGTATATGTACTAATCACCCTGACAAAGAAAGAAATCGCATAGCTGCAAAAATTTGCGAGACAAAATATCGGTCAAATTGACTGATACATATAAAACATTATAACAAGTAAATGTTGCGGCATTATTTGTGTTTATCAGGTCGGGACTTGCAGTCGTATTGAAGTTTGATTATATCAGTCTGCATTCCTTAAGTGAGCAGTCTTCTGACATTTCTATTGTTTCAATGAGCCTCCTCATAGCCCATCAATCAGCCTTGGCAGATCACGGCACCCAGCTGTCTGTCTATCCGCACACTGGTTATTATACAAGTCACTCATTTTTCTAAGAAATTCATTGTTAACTCAATACACATAGAAAATAAACCATGGGATAATGCAGGACACCAAAGCAGTGTTTGGAATTACTGCAGATTTTACCAAACAACAATAGTGAGCAGCAGAGGCAGACAATGACGATGGCTCTGAAAAACAGACTGGGTTTGCGAAGATGAATTTTCCAGCAGTGACACAGAGGGTGCAGATCCTGTGGGAGAAGCAATCCTATGGCAGCCCCTGCAAAGATGCCAGCCACTTCACCTGCATCAGCCCCTGCACCTGATCCAGCTGCTACTTTACCTGAGGCAGCCGCTTCTCCAGCGGTAGCGCCAGCACCACCAGGCACACAAGAAGCTGGTAATGTCTGTTTGGAACACTATAAATCCTGGTGTTGAAGCTGCAGGTAGAAGGGGTAAACAATATTTTGATGGAAGTTCCAGGGCTCACAGCCTATGCAAAAAGCAACACTGATGAGAGCACATTGAGTGCTTTTCTCCTATTGATTGACATGCAAACGCTGCACCACATACAATGTTGCACTGAAGCAGAAGCTCAATGACAACTTCAAGATGAACCCGGTCAACCCTTGGAGGAAGTAGAAGCTTTCATTGCACTAGTATACGCCCGTGGAGCATTTGGTGCCAGAAGCCTGGGTTACTGTTGATAGCTGTGCCAAATGTGCAAAGACAGTCTGCAGTAAGGGCACTGCATATTTTGAAAAGCACAGGATCTGTGTGATTTCTGCCAGCACTTAGACTTTTTATTTTTCAAATTTTTATTTATTCATGCAATTTCTGTGTATAAATGCATAGCTTCGGTTACGTATATGAGCTTTGTTATTTAGCCAATATAAACCTATTTAAACATTTTTGATACTTATCATTTCAGTTGTACAGTTTTGTATGTACATGATATACCTGTATATACACAATTATTTTCAAATATTTGTTTATTTCATTTACCGTTTTTTGAGGTTGTGCTTTATGTAATATGTCTGTTCAAATGTTTCGGTTGTGTAGATGCTTTATATGACGTTCCTGAATAAAACTACGACTTATAACCAATTGTTTGTCCTTTCAGTGTAATATTTATGTTGTTTTTAATACGCCGGTCAAACTGACCGGTCATGGTTGTTCTAGGTGTGTGTGTGTGTGTGTGTGTATATATATATATATATATATATATATATATATATATATATATATATATATATATATATATATATATATATATATATATATATATATATATATATATATATATATGTGTGTGTATATATATATATATATATATATATATATATATATATATATATATATATATATATATATAGTACTGTGCAAAAGTTTTAGGCAGGTGTGAAAAATGCTGTAAAGTAAGAATGCTTTCAAAATAGACATGTTAATAGTTTATATTTATCAATTAACTAAATGCAAAGTGAGTGAACAGAAGAAAAATCTAAATCAAATCCATATTTGGTGTGACCACCCTTTGCCTTCAAAACAGCATCAATTCTTCTAGGTACACTTGCACAAAGTCAGGGATTTTGTAGGCATATAGTCAGGTGTATGATTAAACAATTATACCAAACAGGTGCTAATGCTCCCAATTCAATATGTAGGTTGAAACACAATCATTAACTGAAACAGAAACAGCTGTGTAGGAGGAATAAAACTGGGTGAGGAACAGCCAAACTCAGCTAACAAGGTGAGGTTGCTGAAGACAGTTTACTGTCAAAAGTCATACACCATGGCAAGACTGAGCACAGCAACAAGGCACAAGGTAGTTATACTGCATCAGCAAGGTCTCTCCCAGGCAGAAATTTCAAGGCAGACAGGGGTTTCCAGATGTGCTGTCCAAGCTCTTTTGAAGAAGCACAAAGAAACGGGCAACGTTGAGGACCGTAGACGCAGTGGTCGGCCAAGGAAACTTACTGCAGCAGATGAAAGACACATCATGCTTACTTCCCTTCATGTCGGAAGATGTCCAGCAGTGCCATCAGCTCAGAACTGGCAGAAAACAGTGGGACCCTGGTACACCCATCTACTGTCTGGAGAAGTCTGGTCAGAAGTGGCCTTCATGGAAGACTTGCGGCCAAAAGCCATACCTCCGGCGTGGAAACAAGGCCAAGCGACTCAACTATGCATGAAAACACAGGAACTGGGGTGCAGAAAAATGGCAGCAGGTGCTCTGGACTGATGAGTTAAAATTTGAAATATTTGGCTGTAGTAGAAGGCAGTTTGTTCGCCGAAGGGCTGGAGAGCGTACAGAATGAGTGTCTGCAGGCAACAGTGAAGCATGGCGGAGGTTCCTTGCAAGTTTGGGGCTGCATTTCTGCAAATTGAGTTGGGGATTTGGTCAGAATTAATGGTCTCCTCAATGCTGAGAAGTACAGGCAGATACTTATCCATCATGCAATACCATCAGGGAGGCATCTGATTGGCCCCAAATTTATTCTGCAGCATGACAACGACCCCAAACATACAGTGAAAGTCATTAAGAACTATCTTCAGTGTAAAGAAGAACAAGGAGTCCTGGAAGTGATGGTATGGCCCCACAGAGCCCTGATCTCAACATCATCGAAGTCTGTCTGGGATTACATGAAGAGAGAGAAGCAACTGAGGCTGCCTAAATCCACAGAAGAACTGTGGTTAGTTCTCCAAGATGTTTGGGCCAACCTACCTGCCGAGTTCCTTCAAAAACTGTGTGCAAGTGTACCTAGAAGAATTGATGCTTGATGCTGTTTTGAAGGCAAAGGGTGGTCACACCAAATATGGATTTGATTTAGATTTTTCTTCTGTTCACTCACTTTGCTTTTAGTTAATTGATAAATATAATCTATTAACATGTCTATTTTTGAAAGCATTCTTACTTTACAGCATTTTTTCACACCTGCCTAAAACTTTTGCACAGTACTGTATATAATCACACAATACTCAAACCCATTAATTATGAAACATCACGTTTTTTATGGAAAAAAACTTTACAACTGAGCCTATAGTACATCTTTAAACCTTTTGCTCCGAGTGCTCTCTTGAAACAGACAAACAGGTTGGACTGGCAGTAGACCACAGTCCCAAATACAAATGGGCTGGTTTTATAGAGATCAATTAATCTTGTAATTAGTAAAGATTAGTACAGGACAACTACTTAATAAAAATGTCATGTGAAAGGTAATGAAGATTTAATAATCATTTGTCATTGCATCTAGATTTTATGAAAATCTGTGCCATTATTCTGCAGTGCACCAAACTACAAACACGATCAGGATAATATAATTCTACAGGATCATTGTTTAATTGATATTTCTTCTCTTTTTGTAAATGCCTTGTTGCCATTGCAAATCATTTTTTGGGAGAAAAAGAGGTCTAAAATCTCCCAGTGTAATTTCTACACTATAATATTTTGTTCTATATCTTGTACAATTTGTATCCAGTTCAGTTGAAACCAAATTCTTTTTGGGCAGGCACATGGAAACAAGGCTTAACAATGCCCTTCTAGCCATTGCTGTTCCAGCACAAGGAAGTCACTATTAGATAGTTAAGATTTCTGGATGAGAAAAGGGGTATAAACAAACACAAAACAGGCTTGGGTTAGATATGGGAGAAGGAGTGCAGGGTTATAGCTTAACGACAAGCCAGTAAGTACCTTTCTAACAGTTTTAGCGGGACTAAAGGCCTGCTCTGTGAGATCGAGCCCATCAATAGTTTCCGTACAGTCTGAGCGCGGAGCATCCTGCAACAGTAAACTGAGTAAACAGAGCGAACTGGATCCCTGGATTTGACATAAACAAGCAAGAAATTAAAATCAGCATGCAAAAAACAAACACATTCGCAATGGTAAAAAATATGAGATTGACATGCACACAAACACACCACACGCAATACAGAATGGTGTTATGGGGTATGAATAGAAAGAGTCTACTAATCAAACTTCAGTCACCATACACTAGTTTTTGTGCTTTCACAATAACTGATTCTGTGCAAGTACTTTGTTAACCCTGATCTCAATATGATAGGGTTTTGTATGCAAATAGAATTTGGGAAACAGTGTGCAGAACCAGTATACGTAATTCAAAATCTGAAGTGCTAATTGCACTTATTAAAATGTATCTCACGCTTGGGCAAAAAGTAAAAAAACAGATGACAATGTATTAACCCTCAGATTACTACAGGGCCGATGATCGGCCCACGGAGGTGTGCTGCATGAGGACTAAAGGGCCGATTATCGGACATAGATCTGCCCTCCCATTTGCTCTCTTATTTTTTTATTGGTCAATTTTACCTAGCAACAAACTGTGCCGAGCAATAGCAGAGGGCTTTGGTGTTAATATTAGCCAATTAAAATGGTTGTAAAGCGAACACCTTCTTTTTATTGGTTAAAAAGAAAACCCTGTCTCCTAGGCTAGCTGAGAGTTGACAAATGGCGGATTTAGAGAGTGAGTTTTTAAGCGATTCGGATGGAGAATGTTTTGAAGGTTTTACGGCTTCTGAGGCTGATAAAACGTATAATTGGTTGGGACTGTATAGCTATGTGGATAGTGATGACAGCGATTTAAAAGAGGAGTATGGAGAACAGGAGGATGAAGAGGGGGATGAAGAAGAGGAGGAGGATGTGGCGGGAGGTGACAACAGTACAGACGAAGACGTGCCTTTAATTCGGTTGCTGAACAAAAACTTCAGAGTCCCGATTTGGACCCAAGTAACAGAATTGCCAGAACAGAAAATAACATCGAACATAAAGAAGTACACAGAGGTTAGTGGTCCGAGATTTATTCCATGCAGCGCAACCCGGCCTGCTGAATTCTTTGAGCTGTTGTTTTCAACGGAGCTCCAAGAACACATCTGCAACGAGTCCAATATATACGCATTAGAAATGAACAACAAATACAGGGAAAGAAATGCTAAATCTAAAACGTACGAGAGGCTATTTTCATGGTGGTCGGTGTCTGGCGGTATGACAAAATAGATTATGTGCTGTTTTAGGATTGTGGCTGAATATGGGGTTAGTGTGGAAGCCTGACATGAAAGAATACTGGAACACGAAAGATGCACTACAAGCAACACCAGGATTCGCGCGAATAATGTCCCGCGACAAGTTTCTTTTTTGTCTTGCAAACCTGCACTTGAACAACAACAAAAACCAAAAGAAAAAAGACGAACCTGGTTACGACAGTTTATTCAAAGTGCCCAGTACTTACTAAAGTGGAGTCTCTTCTTACCAAGTACTACGTTTTAAATGAATTCATTGCAATCGATGAAAGCCTGGTTGGATTGAAAAACCGAACGTCACTTATGCAGTATCTTCCAAACAAAAAACATCACCGATTTGGAATAAAGCTGTGGGTGCTTGCTGACAGTACAAACGGGTACGTATACAAATTAAAAGTGTACACAGGTGCTTCAAACGACAGAGAAGAGTGAATTTGGCCAGCCTATGATGTTGTTATGTCTCTCATGGATGGTCTGTTGGATAAGTGACATACTTTGATTACTGACAATTTTTACACATCCATACCACTCACTTCAGTTTTCACTTATCAGCACGAAACCCAGCTTGTTGGTACACTGCGTGGCAACAGAAAATACTTACCTTCGGTTCCAAAATGCAAAGTTGGTGAACAGGTGGTTTACAGGTCAGGGAGATTGCTGTATACTACTTTCAGACAAAAGAAAAGCCAGAGAAAGCCAGTTCTCTTGCTCAGCACAAGGAACACAGCCACTGAAGTAAAAGTGAGACGTGCAGGTAAAGATGTTACAGTACCGGAGTGTGTTGAAATGTACAATCGAAAAATGGGAGGTGTAGATTTGGCAGACCAGAAGATTTATTCTTATGAGAATGAAAGGTGATCGTACAAGTGGTACATGAAAATATTTTTCAATGTGATCAACAGGTTGGTGCTGAATAGTTACATCCTTTATCAAGGCACAGTTCAACAACGTTCAACAACGGAAACAAATGGAAAGTGCTGTACACTTGCCCCCACTCAGCAGAAGGAATTTTTTAGCCTCACTTGTTGGTGACTTCTGCAAAGGTGTGTGTGACAATGGGAAAGTTGCATCGATCCCACAACCAGTGTGTCCTGGATGTAAGATAGAAAAGTTGGGAATAACCACAACGTCTTCTGGCAAGAAACATCAGTTGGAGAAAGATTGCACAGTTTGCAGTGATCACAAAGGAAAGCGAAGAAGAACAACATACAAATGTGCTACCTGTGACAAGGGTGTGTGTCGTGAATGCTTTCACACACATACACAAAAGTGAACTTCCATCCTCAGGCTGTAGAAAAACCAAGTACAAGAACAATAAATATTACTACACAAAAACAACTGACTTCACCAAACTGGATTTACAAACTGAAAAAAAGACTGATTGCAAAAGGACTTTACAGAGAATAAGCTTCCCTGGGCCAATTCAGATGTCTCCACAACTCAAAGTAAGTTACGTGTATTAATACTAAAAAAAAAAAAAATAATAATAATAATAATAATAATAATAATAATAATAATAATAATAATAATAATAAGTAGTAGTAGTTTTGCATATGCTTTTATATTTAATTAACACTTATTTGTGTTGGTATACATGTTGAACAATCTTTATATAAAAGAAAAGGCTTTCGAGGGCAAGTACGTTTACTGTGCTGTGCGGTTCCGATCTGTTTGTACAGATAGATGCGTTGCTTGCAAAATTGAATATATATCTTTTGATTCGTTGTTTGTAAACATCTGTGGTTTTTTACATTTTAAAAAGAACATTCCTGGGGATTTATATGTCGTATTTTGAAAGTGTTTATGTGCATGGTTGGTTTTGAAAAGAACTGATGTTTTGATGATAAAAATATAGTTTGTATAACAAAGGTGTCTTTGCCAATGCATATTTCTATATTCAGTCCAAAAATATATATAAATAACAGAAAGAACAAAAAACTTCGATGTCTTACGTTTCTTGTGATATATAGGTTTCATATAATAAATACATTTTTGGGTGTAAAATTAAGTACTTTGCTATGCTATCCCAAGCGCTGTTATTTGCGTGTGACAGCTGTAGTCCTGTGGCGTAGAGCACTCGCTGTGACGTAGTACTCTGAGGGTTAAATGGAACAAGATAACTGCTGTTGATAATTTCCCCCACCATTTTGTTAACATTTGAATGTAGCCAGTATGCTAAAAGCTTATTTATACAGTCATGTTATGGGATTGTTGTCACCACAGAAGATAAACGAGAAAGCAAAACAGAAAACGGTGAATGAATAGCAAAAAAAAACGTTACCGTATTCCTTCGAATTTAAGACGTGGCCCAAATTTCCCACCCTCAACTTTGCAGCCGTCTGCTGTCACAGAGCATTACAGTTATGCGCTGCTGCTCACTTCCAGTTGTGATTACTCCCACATGTTTTTCTCCCTTTTTGTGAACTATGGTATTGCTTGGCAAGTAGAAAAATATGGGGGTCTGATTAGAACAGAGCCTAATAACGAAACGCTGAAATTGAAAATGCTTCTCTTTGAATTCCTCAGAAATCTAATGACGCTTTGTGACGGGGAGGAACCTGTCGTTGGTTCAGCTGCGCTGCTGCTGTGGTAAACAGGAAGGCTGATCCAAGTGGGAGGTCCTGACTGGCTGGGAGGCGTGCCCAGGGAGCCTACGCCTGTTTAAGAAAGCAGCAGCACCAGTTCGAGGCTACTGCACCACGGCCATAGCTACACAGGCCGGCGCTGAGCGAAAGCTTGCTTTGTTTACATCGAGGAGGAGAGCGTCCGATCCACAGGATAACTACTACAGAACCCTTCAACTGCCAGTCAGTCAGGCTGCTGTTTGTGTACTCGGGCGATTTTCATACACGCATCACTATACTGTACTCAAATTGAAGACGCAGGCCATTTTTGAGAAGAAAAAATTGGTTTAAAAAGTGCATTTTAAATTCGAAGGACTATGGCATTTTGAAAGACTGACTAGTAATTTATGAGATATAAATGGGAAACATTACTATTTCAAATCTTACATGCACTTTCATGATTGAACTAAGCAATGGCCATATTTCCTTGATGACATGCTTTAACTTTTAGACTGAAGCCTTGTTTTTAAAACACAGCTTGTAAAAGGTAATCCTGCTTACTTGCAGTTATAACACAGCATGTGGTTTACTTATAACACTTACCTGCCAGATTGTAACTCTCTGCAGTCAAAGAACTAGGGGGTACACATGGTTAGTGACTTGGAATAAAAAAATGAAACATCTTGCACTCACCTGCACAAAGTTTCGATCCATCACAGATCCTGTAAGCACTTGAGACTGAGGGCCAGCAGTTTTAATATCCTGCAAATTTTGCTCACGTATCTACAAAAGAAACAAATTTCAGTGTAAAAATTGATTTATCCTTCATATTTAATCCCATCTGCACAGTTTTAAAAAAGCTTTAGAAAATTTTAAACCTATAAAATGTTTTTATTTTACATGTTGTCATTTATTTATTACATTTGCATTCAGCATACAAAACTAAGCTACCAGATCTTGTTGTCAGTGTGGTCCTGTCAGAGATACCATATTTAATTTTTTTTTTTTTAACTGTCATCATATACAATGTGTTAATATATTGTACACCCCTGTACTTTAATGCTGGACAGGGACATAACATGTATACAATTACATACATGTTTAAACAACTGTTTTTACTGAAGTTATACAAATAATTATGCAGAATATTTGTCATATAACCAGACATGATTTGGCCATCTGCTTTTGGAATCTGACAAAACACAAAACAAAAAAACAACATTTCAATTTCAAAACACTTTGTTTCAGTTCCATGACAGAACTGCACTGTAATGCTGAGTAGAGTGATGTAATGCAAGCAACATTACGGAAATGGAAAAAGGAGGAACTGCTGTGCTTGGCACGTTATGGCACTCTTCAAAGAATGTGCTGCACTGTTTGACGTAGTACACTAGGGGGAGTATTAGAGAGGCACATCAATGGACCCTATTAAGTAAGATTTTATTGACTCCACCAGAGATACTGCCACCACTCATCAAAACGAGTACAAAAATTAATTAATTAAAAACCAGATGGTCAATAAAATGATTCTGTGGTCCATATAAAATGGTTTCTAAACAGCTTTAGTAGAGGCCGATGTGTTCACAATAACAGCAGCAGAAGGCACAATGTATTCCTAAACATGCAAAGTGTATTCTTAAAAGGTTAATCCTTTGAGTTAATTTGATCAACCTGCTGTACCAACAGCTGGAATAAGTCACAGCTGGATTTTATTGAAATTTTACCCCTAAAAACAGTGGTTGATGCAATCCAGATGGGGTATTCACCAATGCTGTTAAATATTTGTCAAGTACTTGATCTAATTCATTCTTGTTTTGCTACTGGAGTTATAACAAAGCTTATACAGTTGAAGACAAAAGTATTGGCACCTTTTGCTTATTATACCACAATTCAAGGCAACAGATTAAGGACAACAATTTAGTAAGCATTAACCAACTTTTTAATATAAGACTGGATACTCAATGTTTCACTACAGCTTTTGTATAGTGATTTCAAAGCCCATTTCAGAACTTTTATCTTTGTTTTCTTCAACTCGAGTTGACTTTTCCGTATGCTTTGGGTCGTTGTCATGTAAGAAGTCAAATCAGCATACTAGGAGGTATCATTGTATTTAGAATGTTTTGATTCATGGCTGCATTCATTCAATCTTCAAAATCACATGAATGTCTCCAGTTCCATCTTTGGGCAAAAGTTATATTTTATTCTCACCGGACCAGAGAATTTTGTTGAAGAATGGTTCAGATTTTTGGTAAGTTCAAGGCATATTTAAGACATTGTTTTATGAATTTTCTTGGTTTGCAGCAAGGTCTACATGCACACAACTCTCTTGTGTTCAGGCGCCTTTGTAAAAGTTGTTTTGTGCATCATTATGTCTGATGCTTCTAAATCTTTCTTTATGTTTTTGGTTGTTATCTTGATTTTTTTTTAGCTGCAAGGTCGACTCTCCTATCTGGCATACCAGTAATTTTCTTTGGATGTCAACTTCTTTCAAGTGTTTCATTATTTTCTTTGGAACTTCTTATTATTTCATTTTGGCATTCCATATTTATTTCATGTTGGAAATAATTACCACTTTTCTGGCTATTGATTTTATAATGCAGCTTAATTACTGTGTAACAGTTTTCAATCAATTAATATATTTTTAAATTAGTTATATTACATTTTTACAGACGTAATGTAAAAGGTGCCAATACTTTTGTCATGAACACATTTCAAATTGCTTAGTGCTTTTTAGCTTTTATTTATTTATTTATTTATTTATTTGTTTTAAGATTGTTTGTTAAACTACTAGAAATTGTGTATTTTGGTCTGTCATATTAATTAGTGGCTAATGTCCACTAAATGTTTGTATTAACATGTTTTCTTAAATTATCTTCTTAAATTATCTTATTAACTATAGGGTGCCACTACTTTTGTTCGCAACCGTAGGTTACATAGTGGAAAGCTTGGGTGAAGGCTTGTGGGCTTCCAGCTGAAATTACTAAAATAATCTAAATATTTAGGTTGTGAGTGCACTGATGACCGAATTACGGAAAATAGTAACACTAAACAGCTATGAGCATCTGAAAATGTAAATCACCATGTGCACAAGTAAAACTGTAAACCGCCAATCACCATGTGCACAAGTAAAACTGTAAACCGCCAAATCACTATGTGCACAAGTAAAACTGTAAACCGCCAATCACTATGTGCACAAGTAAAACTGTAAACCGCCAATCACTATGTGCACAAGTAAAACTGTAAACCGCCAAATCACCATGTGCACAAGTAAAACTGTAAACCGCCAATCACTATGTGCACAAGTAAAAATGTAAACCGCCAAATCACCATGTGCACAAGTAAAAATGTAAACCGCCAATCACCATGTGTACAAGATGTCTTAGGTGACATACAAATGGGTTGTTCCTCCATTTTCCCCAGATTCTCAGGTACTCTCAATAAAATATGGCAGAGAATGCCACCACTATATTCTCAAAGAGCAATAACAAACAGAATCACAGTTTAGAATACAATTTAAATAAAACATGTTTGAGAGACACTGCACCTTCAAAAACATACAATCTACAAATGCATTTACAGTCATTAATCTTAACAATACCAGACCTTGTTCCTCATCGCCTGGACCTCTTTTGGGTTAGTGTTCAAAGGGACAAACTGATTGGGAGCAGTGGCAGCAGCTTGTCTGAGTCCTTCCTCTTTAGTCCACTGCAATATCACGAAAAACATTAAAATGCATTGCAAAAATAAATAAATAAAAAGAAAACAGGAGACAAACCATACAGCACAGAGTAGGTCATG